>CM069412.1:53610767-54210767 GCA_035609135.1 Eleutherodactylus coqui | reverse complement strand
TTTTCCTATTTATGACATAATCAATGCCCATGCCAAATTTAAAGTTTCTATGTGAGAATATTGGATTCCGTACGTAAAATTTGGACGCTAATTCTTTTGCGCATAGAATTAAATAACGGAGTTGGGACCCATTAGCTTTTCCTATATATGACATAATCAATGCTCGTGCCAAATTTCAAGTTTCTATGTGAGAAAATTGGATTCTGTACGAAAAATTTAGACGCTAATTCTTTTGCACATAGAATTGAATAATCGAGTTGGGACCCATTAGCATTTCCTATTTATGACATAATCAATGCTCGCGCCAAATTTCACGCTTCCATGACACATGAAAGTGAGAAAAATACATTCCGTACGTAAAATTTTGACGCTATTTGTTTTGCACATAGAATTGAAAAATCGAGTTGGGACCCGTTAGTTTTTCCTATTTATGACATAATCAATGCTCGTGCCAAATTTCAAGTTTCTATGTGAGAAAATTGGATTCCGTACATAAAATTTGGACGCTAATTCTTTTGCACATAGAATTGAATAATCGATTTGGGACCCATTAGCTTTTCCTATTTATGACATAATCAATGCCCATGCCAAATTTTAAGTTTCTATGTGAGAAAATTACACTCCGTACATAAAACTTGGACGCTAATTCTTTTGTGGCTAGAATTAAATTACGGAGTTGGGACCCATTAGCTTTTCCTATTTATGACATAATCAATGCTCGTGCCAAATTTCAAGTTTCTATGTGAGAAAATTACATTCCGTACGTAAAATTTGGACGCTAATTCTTTTGCGCATAGAATTAAGTAATCGAGTTGGGACCCATTAGCTTTTCGTATTTATGACATAATCAATGCCCATGTCAAATTTTAAGTTTCTATGTGAGAAAATTACACTCCGTACATAAAACTTGGACGCTAATTCTTTTGTGCTTAGAATTAAATAACGGAGTTGGGACCCATTAGGTTTTCCTATTTATGACATAATCAATGCTCGTGCCAAATTTCAAGTTTCTATGTGAGAAAATTGGATTCTGTACGTAAAATTTGCACGCTAATTCTTTTGCACATAGAATAGAATAATCGAGTTGGGACCCATTAGCTTTTCCTATTTATGACATAATCAATGCTCGTGCCAAATTTCACGTTTCTATGACACTGGAAAGTGAGAAAAATACATTCCGTATGTAAAATTTTGACGCTAATTCTTTTGCGCATAGAATTGAATAATCGAGTTGGGACCCGTTAGTTTTTACTATTTAGGACATATTCAATGCCCGTGCCAAATTTTAAGTTTCTATGTGAGAAAATTGGATTCTGTACGTAAAATTGGGACGCTAATTCTTTTGCGCATAGAATTGAATAATCGAGTTGGGACCCATTGGCTTTTCCTATTTATGACATATTCAATGCTCGTACCAAATTTCACGTTTCCTGTGACACTGGAAAGTGAGAAAAATACATTCCGTACGGAAAATTTTGATGCTAATTCTTTTGTGCATAGAATTGAAAAATCGAGTTGGGACCCGTAAGGCCTCCTTCCCACGAGCGTGACGGGCTCCGCAGCGTAATATTACGCTGTGAAGCCCGTCACGGCGCCCCCCAGAGCCCCTATACTTACCTGCGGGAGATAGCGTGAAATCGCTTCCCCGCCCACCGCCGCCCGTCACCGCCCGTCACCGCCCACCGCCGCGCGTCACCGGCCGTGTCACGTGACGCGGCCGGCTGTGTCACGTGACGCGGCCGTGCGCGTCATATGGCGTCATATGACGCGCGGCGGTGGGCGGGAAAGCGTTTTTTCACGCTATCTCCCGCTGGTGACAGCGGGAGATAGCGTGAATGGACGGCTTCCATTGACTGCAATGGAAGCCGTCAGTGCGTACAGCCCGTCCTCACCCGCAGAAAATAGAGCATGCTGCGGGTGAGGACGGGAGAAATCGCGGTGCGTAATTCCGCGGTGGAATTACGCATCGTGAGCATTGTGCTATTAGGTTCAATAGAACCTAATAGCTGCGGGCAACGCAGCGGATTTTCGACGCGAATTACGCGGCGGAAATCCGTTCGTGGGAAGGAGGCCTTAGTTTTTCCAATTTAGGACATATTCAATGCCCGTGCCAAATTTTAAGTTTCTATGTGAGAAAATTGGATTCTGTACGTAAAATTTGGACGCTAATTCTTTTGCGCATAGAATTGAATAATCGAGTTGGGACCCATTATCTTTTCCTATTTATGACATAATCAATGCTCGTGCCAAATTTTAAGTTTCCATGTGAGAAAATTGGATTCTGTACGTAAATTTGGACGCTAATTCTTTTGCACATAGAATTGAATAATCGAGTTGGGACCCATTAGCTTTTCCTATTTATGACATAATCAATGCCCATGCCAAATTTTAAGTTTCTATGTGAGAAAATTGGATTCCGTACGTAAAATTTGGACGCTAATTCTTTTGCGCATAGAATTAAATAACGGAGTTGGGACCCATTAGCTTTTTCCTATTTATGACATAATCAATGCTCGTGCCAAATTTCAAGTTTCTATGTGAGAAAATTGGATTCTGTACGAAAAATTTAGACGCTGATTCTTTTGCACATAGAATTGAATAATCGAGTTGGGACCCATTAGCTTTTCCTATTTATGACATAATCAATGCTCGTGCCAAATTTCACGCTTCTATGACACTGGAAAGTGAGATTAATACATTCCGTACGTAAAATTTTGACGCTATTTGTTTTGCGCATAGAATTGAAAAATCGAGTTGGGACCCGTTAGTTTTTCCTATTTATGACATAATCAATGCTCGTGCCAAATTTCAAGTTTCTATGTGAGAAAATTGGATTCCATACATAAAATTTGGACGCTAATTCTTTTGCACATAGAATTGAATAATCGATTTGGGACCCATTAGCTTTTCCTATTTATGACATAATCAATGCCCATGCCAAATTTTAAGTTTCTATGTGAGAAAATTAAACTCCGTACATAAAACTTGGACGCTAATTCTTTTGTGGCTAGAATTAAATAACGGAGTTGGGACCCATTAGCTTTTCCTATTCATGACATAATCAATGCTCGTGCCTATTTTCAAGTTTCTATGTGAGAAAATTGGATTCCGTACGTAAAATTTTGACGCTAATTCTTTTGCACATAGAATTGAATAATCGAGTTAGGACCCATTAGCTTTTCCTATTTATGACATATTCAATGCCCGTGCCAAATTTTAAGTTTCTACGTGAGAAAATTACATTCCGTACGTAAAATTTGGACACTAATTCTTTTGCGCATAGAATTGAGTAATCGAGTTGGGACCCATTAGCTTTTCCTATTTATGACATAATCAATGCCCATGCCAAATTTTAAGTTTCTATGTGAGAAAATTACACTCCGTACATAAAACTTGGACGCTAATTTTTTGTGCCTAGAATTAAATAACGGAGTTGGGACCCATTAGCTTTTCCTATTTATGACATAATCAATGCTCGTGCCAAATTTCAAGTTTCTATGACACTGGAAAGTGAGAAAAATACATTCCGTACGTAAATTTTTGACGCTAATTCTTTTACGCATAGAATTGAATAATCGAGTTGGGACCCATTAGTTTTTCCTATTTAGGACATATTCAATGCCCGTGCCAAATTTTAAGTTTCTATGTGAGAAAATTGGATTTTGTACGTAAAATTTGGACGCTAATTCTTTTGCACATAGAATTGAATAATCGAGTTGAGACCCATTAGCTTTTCCTATTTATGACATAATCAATGCCCATGCCAAATTTAAAGTTTCCATGTGAGAAAATTACATTCCGTACATAAAACTTGGACGCTAATTCTTTTGTGCCTAGAATTAAATAACGGAGTTGGGACCCATTAGGTTTTCCTATTTATGACATAATCAATGCTCGTGCCAAATTTCAAGTTTCTATGTGAGAAAATTGGATTCCGTACGTAAAATTTTGACGCTAATTCTTTTGCACATAGAATTGAATAATCGAGTTAGGACCCATTAGTTTTTCATATTTATGACATAATCAATGCCCGTGCCAAATTTTAAGTTTCTACGTGAGAAAATAACATTCCGTACGTAAAATTTGGACGCTAATTCTTTTGCGCATAGAATTGAGTAATTGAGTAGGGACCCATTAGCTTTTCCTATTTATGACATAATCAATGCCTATGCCAAATTTTAAGTTTCTATGTGAGAAAATTACACTCCGTACATAAAACTTGGACGCTAATTTTTTGTGCCTAGAATTAAATAACGGAGTTGGGACCCATTAGCTTTTCCTATATATGACATAATCAATGCTCGTGCCAAATTTCAAGTTTCTATGACACTGGAAAGTAAGAAAAATACATTCCGTATGTAAAATTTTGACTCTAATTCTTTTGCGCATAGAATTGAATAATCGAGTTGGGACCCGTTAGTTTTTCCTGTTTAGGACATATTCAATGCCCGTGCCAAATTTTCAGTTTCTATGTGAGATAATTGGATTCTGTACGTAAAATTTGCACGCTAATTCTTTTGCACATAGAATTGAATAATCGAGTTGGGACCCAATAGCTTTTCCTATTTATGACATAATCAATGCTCGTGCCAAATTTCACGTTTCTATGACACTGGAAAGTGAGAATAATACATTCCGTACGTAAAATTTTGACGCTAATTCTTTTGCGCATAGAATTGAATAATCGAGTTGGGACCCGTTAGTTTTTCCTATTTAGGACATATTCAATGCCCGTGCCAAATTTTAAGTTTCTATGTGAGAAAATTGGATTCTGTACGTAAAATTGGGACGCTAATTCTTTTGCGCATAGAATTGAATAATCGAGTTGGGACCCATTAGCTTTTCCTATTTATGACATAATCAATGCTTGTGCCAAATTTCAAGTTTCCATGTGAGAAAATTGGATTCCGTACCTAAACTTTGGACGCTAATTCTTTTGCACATAGAATTGAAAAATAGAGTTGGGACCCATTAGTTTTTCCTATTTATGACATAATCAATGCCCATGCCAAATTTTAAGTTTCTATGTGAGAAAATTACATTCCGTACATAAAACTTGGACACTAATTCTTTTGTGCCTAGAATTAAATAACGGACTTGGGACCCATTAGCTTTTCCTATTTATGACATAAGCAATGCTCGTGCCAAATTTCAAGTTTCTATGTGAGAAAATTGGATTCCGTACGTAAAATTTTGACGCTAATTCTTTTGCACATAGAATTGAATAATCGAGTTAGGACCCATTAGCTTTTCCTATTTATGACATAATCAATACCCGTGCGAAATTTTAAGTTTCTGTGAGAAAATTACATTCCGTACGTAAAATTTGGACGCTGATTCTTTTGCGCATAGAATTAAATAACGGAGTTGGGACCCATTAGCTTTTCCTATTTATGACATAATCAATGCTCGTGCCAAATTTCAAGTTTCTATGTGAGAAAATTGGATTCGGTATGTAAAATTTAGACGCTAATTCTTTTGCACATAGAATTGAATAATCGAGTTGGGACCCATTAGCTTTTCCTATTTATGACATAATCAATGCTCGTGCCAAATTTCAAGTTTCTATGTGAGAAAATTGGATTCCGTACATAAAATTTGGACGCTAATTCTTTTGCACATAGAATTGAATAATCGAGTTAGGACCAATTAGCTTTTCCTATTTATGACATAATCAATGCCCGTGCCAAATTTTAAGTTTCTATGTGAGAAAATTACATTCCATACGTAAAATTTGGACGCTAATTCTTTTGCGTATAGAATTAAATAACGGAGTTGGGACCCACTAGCTTTTCCTATTTATGACATAATCAATGCTCGTGCCAAATTTCAAGTTTCTATGACACTGGAAAGTGAGAAAAATACATTCCGAATGTATGTAAAATTTTTACGCTAATTATTTTGCGCATAGAATTGAATAATCGAGTTGGGAGCCGTTAGTTTTTACTATTTAGGACATATTCAATGCCCGTGCCAAATTTTAAGTTTCTATGTGAGAAAATTGAATTCTGTACGTAAAATTTGGACGCTAATTCTTTTGCACATAGAATTGAATAATCGAGTTGGGACCCATTAGTTTTTCCTATTTAGAACATATTCAATGCCCGTGCCAAATTTTAAGTTTCTATGTGAGAAAATTGGATTCTGTACGTAAAATTTAGACGCTAATTCTTTTGCAGATAGAATTGAATATTCGAGTTGGGACCCATTAGCTTTTCCTATTTATGACATAATCAATGCTCGTGCCAAATTTCACGCTTCTATGACACATGAAAGTGAGAAAAATACATTCCGTACGTAAAATTTTGACGCTATTTGTTTTGCGCATAGAATTGAAAAATCGAGTTGGGACCCGTTAGTTTTTCCTATTTATGACATAATCAATGCTCGTGCCAAATTTCAAGTTTCTATGTGAGAAAATAGGATTCCGTACATAAAATTTGGACGCTATTTCTTTTGTGCCTAGAATTAAATAACGGAGTTGGGACTCATTAGCTTTTCCTATTTATGACATAATCAATGCCCATGCCAAATTTTAAGTTTCTATGTGAGAAAACTACATAACGTACGTAAAATTTGGACGCTAATTCTTTTGCGCATAGAATTAAATAACGGAGTTGGGACCCATTAGCTTTTCCTATTTATGACATAATCAATGCCCGTGCCAAATTTTAAGTTTCTATGTGAGAAAATTACATTCCATACGTAAAATCTGGACGCTAATTCTTTTGCGTATAGAATTAAATAACGGAGTTGGGACCCACTAGCTTTTCCTATTTATGACATAATCAATGCTCGTGCCAAATTTCAAGTTTCTATGACACTGGAAAGTGAGAAAAATACATTCCGTATGTAAAATTTTTACGCTAATTCTTTTGCGCATTGAATTGAATAATCGAGTTGGGACCCGTTAGTTTTTACTATTTAGGACATATTCAATGCCCTGCCAAATTTTCAGTTTCTATGTGAGAAAATTGGATTCTGTACGTAAAATTTGGACGCTAATTCTTTTGCACGTAGAATTGAATAATAGAGTTGGGACCCATTAGCTTTTCCTATATATGACATAATCAATGCCCATGCCAAATTTTAAGTTTCTATGTGAGAAAACTACATTCCGTACGTATAATTTGGACGCTAATTCTTTTGCGCATAGAATTAAATAACGGAGTTGGGACCCATTAGCTTTTCCTATTTATAACATAATCAATGCTCGTGCCGAATTTCAAGTTTCTATGTGAGAAAATTGGATTCTGTATGTATAATTTAGACGCTAATTCTTTTGCACATAGAATTGAATAATCGAGTTGGGACCCATTAGCTTTTCCTATTTATGACATAATCAATGCTCGTGCCAAATTTCAAGTTTCTATGTGAGAAAATTGGATTCCGTACATAAAATTTGGACGCTAATTCTTTTGCACATAGAATTGAATAATCGAGTTAGGACCCATTAGCTTTTCCTATTTATGACATAATCAATGCCCGTGCCAAATTTTAAGTTTCTATGTGAGAAAATTACATTCCATACGTAAAATTTGGACGCTAATTCTTTTGTGTATAGAATTAAATAACGGAGTTGGAACCCACTAGCTTTTCCTATTTATGACATAATCAATGCTCGTGCTAAATTTCAAGTTTCTATGACACTGGAAAGTGAGAAAAATACATTCCGTATTTAAAATTTTTACGCTAATTCTTTTGCGCATAGAATTGAATAATCGAGTTGGGACCCGTTAGTTTTTACTATTTAGGACATATTCAATGCCCGTGCCAAATTTTCAGTTTCTATGTGAGAAAATTGGATTCTGTACATAAAATTTGGACGCTAATTCTTTTGCACATAGAATTGAATAATCGAGTTGGGACCCATTAGCTTTTCCTATTTATGACATAATCAATGCTCGTGCCAAATTTTACGTTTCTATGACACTGGAAAGTGGGAAAAATACATTCCGTATGTAAAATTTTGACGCTAATTCTTTTGCGCATAGAATTGAATAATCGAGTTGGGACCCATTAGCTTTTCCTATTTATGACATAATCAATGCTCGTGCCAAATTTCACGTTTCTATGACACTGGAAAGTGAGAAAAATACATTCCGTACGTAAAATTTTGACGCTAATTCTTTTGCGCATAGAATTGAATAATCGAGTTGGGACCCGTTAGTTTTTCCTATTTAGGACATATTCAATGCCCGTGCCAAATTTTAAGTTTCTATGTGAGAAAATTGGATTCTGTGCGTAAAATTGGGACGCTAATTCTTTTGCGCATAGAATTGAATAATCAAGTTGGGACCCATTAGCTTTTCCTATTTATGACATAATCAATGCTTGTGCCAAATTTCAAGTTTCCATGTGAGAAAATTGGATTCCGTACATAAAATTTGGACGCTAATTCTTTTGCACATAGAATTGAAAAATAGAGTTGGGACCCATTAGTTTTTCCTATTTATGACATAATCAATGCCCATGCCAAATTTTAAGTTTCTATGTGAGAAAATTACATTCCGTACATAAAACTTGGACACTAATTCTTTAGTGCCTAGAATTAAATAACGGAGTTGGGACCCATTAGCTTTTCCTATTTATGACATAATCAATGCTCGTGCCAAATTTCAAGTTTCTATGACACTGGAAAGTGAGAAAAATACATTCCGTATGTAAAATTTTGACGCTAATTCTTTTGCGCATAGAATTGAATAATCGAGTTGGGACCCATTAGCTTTTCCTATTTATGACATAATCAATGCTCGTGCCAAATTTCACGTTTCTATGACACTGGAAAGTGAGAAAAACACATTCCGTACGTAAAATTTTGACGCTAATTCTTTTGCGCATAGAATTGAATAATCGAGTTGGGATCCGTTAGTTTTTCCTATTTAGGACATAGTCAATGCCCATGCCAAATTTTAAGTTTCTATGTGAGAAAATTACATTCCGTACATAAAACTTGGACACTAATTCTTTAGTGCCTAGAATTAAATAACGGAGTTGGGACCCATTAGCTTTTCCTATTTATGACATAAGCAATGCTCGTGCCAAATTTCAAGTTTCTATGTGAGAAAAATACATTCCGTATGTAAAATTTTGACGCTAATTCTTTTGCGCATAGAATTGAATAATCGAGTTGGGACCCATTAGCTTTTCCTATTTATGACATAATCAATGCTCGTGCCAAATTTCACGTTTCTATGTGAGAAAATTACATTCCATACGTAAAATTTGGACGCTAATTCTTTTGTGTATAGAATTAAATAACGGAGTTGGGACCCACTAGCTTTTCCTATTTATGACATAATCAATACTCGTGCCAAATTTCAAGTTTCTATGACACTGGAAAGTGAGAAAAATACATTCCGTATGTAAAATTTTTATGCTAATTCTTTTGCGCATAGAATTGAATAATCGAGTTGGGACCCGTTAGTTTTTACTATTTAGGACATATTCAATGCCCGTGCCAAATTTTCAGTTTCTATGTGAGAAAATTGGATTCTGTACGTAAAATTTGGACGCTAATTCTTTTGCACATAGAATTGAATAATCGAGTTGGGACCCATTAGCTTTTCCTATTTATGACATAATCAATGCTCGTGCCAAATTTCACGTTTCTATGACACTGGAAAGTGAGAAAAATACATTCCGTACGTAAAATTTTGACGCTAATTCTTTTGCGCATAGAATTGAATAATCGAGTTGGGACCCGTTAGTTTTTGCTATTTAGGACATATCCAATGCCCGTGCCAAATTTTAAGTTTCTATGTGAGAAAATTTGATTCTGTACGTAAAATTTGGACGCTAATTCTTTTGCGCATAGAATTGAATAATCGAGTTGGGACCCATAAGCTTTTCCTATTTATGACATAATCAATGCTCGTGCCAAATTTCAAGTTTCCATGTGAGAAAATTGGATTCTGTACGTAAAATTTGGACGCTTATTCATTTGCACATAGAATTGAATAATCGAGTTGGGACCCATTAGCTTTTCCTATATATGAGATAATCAATGCCCATGCCAAATTTTAAGTTTCTATGTGAGAAAATTACATTCTGTACGTAAAATTTGGACGCTAATTCTTTTGCGCATAGAATTAAATAACGGAGTTGGGACCCATTAGCTTTTCCTATTTATGACATAATCAATGTCCGTGCCAAATTTCAAGTTTCTATGAGAGAAAATTGGATTCTGTACGAAAAATTTAGACGCTAATTCTTTTGCACATAGAATTGAATAATCGAGTTGGGACCCATTAGCTTTTCCTATTTATGACATAATCAATGCCCATGCCAAATTTTAAGTTTCTATGTGAGAAAATTACATTCCATACGTAAAATTTGGACGCTAATTCTTTTGCGTATAGAATTAAATAACGGAGTTGGGACCCACTAGCTTTTCCTATTTATGGCATAATCAATGCCCGTGCCAAATTTTAAGTTTCTATGTGAGAAAACTACATTACGTACGTAAAATTTGGACGCTAATTCTTTTGCGCATAGAATTAAATAACGGAGTTGGGACCCATTAGCTTTTCCTATTTATGACATAATCAATGCCCGTGCTAAATTTTAAATTTCTATGTGAGAAAATTGCATTCCAATTGTAAAATTTGGACGCTAATTCTTTTGCGTATAGAATTAAATAACGGAGTTGGGACCCACTAGCTTTTCCTATTTATGGCATAATCAATGCCCGTGCCAAATTTTAAGTTTCTATGTGAGAAAATTACATTCCATACGTAAAATTTGGACGCTAATTCTTTTGCGTATAGAATTAAATAACGGAGTTGGAACCCACTAGCTTTTCCTATTTATGGCATAATCAATGCTCGTGCCAAATTTCAAGTTTCTATGACACTGGAAAGTGAGAAAAAAACATTCCGTATGTAAAATTTTTACGCTAATTCTTTTGCGCATTGAATTGAATAATCGAGTTGGGACCCGTTAGTTTTTACTATTTAGGACATATTCAATGCCCGTGCCAAATTTTCAGTTTCTATGTGAGAAAATTGGATTCTGTACGTAAAATTTGGTCGCTAATTCTTTTGCACATAGAATTGAATAATCGAGTTGGGACCCATTAGCTTTTCCTATTTATGACATAATCAATGCTCGTGCCAAATTTCACGTTTCTATGACACTGGAAAGTGAGAAAAATACATTCCGTACATAAAATTTTGACGCTAATTCTTTTGCGCATAGAATTGAATAATCGAGTTGGGACCCGTTAGTTTTTGCTATTTAGGACATATCCAATGCCCGTGCCAAATTTTCAGTTTCTATGTGAGAAAATTGGATTCTGTACGTAAAATTTGGACGCTAATTCTTTTGCGCATAGAAATGAATAATCGAGTTGGGACCCATAAGCTTTTCCTATTTATGACATAATCAATGCTCGTGCCAAATTTCAAGTTTCCATGTGAGAAAATTGGATTCTGTACGTAAAATTCGGACGCTAATTCTTTTGCACATAGAATTGAATAATCGAGTTGGGACCCATTAGCTTTTCCTATATATGACATAATCAATGCCCATGCCAAATTTTAAGTTTCTATGTGAGAAAACTACATTACGTACGTAAAATTTGGACGCTAATTCTTTTGTGCATAGAATTAAATAACGGAGTTGGGACCCATTAGCTTTTCCTATTTATGACATAAGCAATGCTCGTGCCAAATTTCAAGTTTCTATGTGAGAAAATTGGATTCCGTACGTAAAATTTTGACGCTAATTCTTTTGCACATAGAATTGAATAATCGAATTAGGACCCATTAGCTTTTCCTATTTATGACATAATCAATGCCCATGCCAAATTTTAAGTTTCTATGTGAGAAAACTACATTACGTACGTAAAATTTGGACGCTAATTCTTTTGCGCATAGAATTAAATAACAGAGTTGGGACCCATTAGCTTTTCCTATTTATGACATAATCAATGCCCGTGCCAAATTTTAAGTTTCTATGTGAGAAAATTACATTCCATACGTAAAATTTGGACGCTAATTCTTTTGCGTATAGAATTAAATAACGGAGTTGGGACCCACTAGCTTTTCCTATTTATGGCATAATCAATGCTCGTGCCAAATTTCAAGTTTCTATGTGAGAAAATTGGATTCTGTATGTAAAATTTAGACACTAATTCTTTTGCACATAGAATTGAATAATCGAGTTGGGACCCATTAGCTTTTCCTATTTATGACATAATCAATGCTCGTGCCAAATTTCAAGTTTCTATGTGAGAAAATTGGATTCCGTACATAAAATTTGGACGCTAATTCTTTTGCACATAGAATTGAATAATCGAGTTAGGACCCATTAGCTTTTCCTATTTATGACATAATCAATGCCCGTGCCAAATTTTAAGTTTCTATGTGAGAAAATTACATGCCATACGTAAAATTTGGACGCTAATTCTTTTGCGTATAGAATTAAATAACGGAGTTGGGACCCACTAGCTTTTCCTATTTATGGCATAATCAATGCTCGTGCCAAATTTCAAGTTTCTATGACACTGGAAAGTGAGAAAAATTCATTCCGTATGTAAAATTTTTACGCTAATTCTTTTGCGCATTGAATTGAATAATCGAGTTGGGACCCGTTAGTTTTTACTATTTAGGACATATTCAATGCCCGTGCCAAATTTTCAGTTTCTATGTGAGAAAATTGGATTCTGTACGTAAAATTTGGTCGCTAATTCTTTTGCACATAGAATTGAATAATCGAGTTGGGACCCATTAGCTTTTCCTATTTATGACATAATCAATGCTCGTGCCAAATTTCACGTTTCTATGACACTGAAAAGTGAGAAAAATACATTCCGTATGTAAAATTTTGACGCTAATTCTTTTGCGCATAGAATTGAATAATCGAGTTGGGACCCGTTAGTTTTTGCTATTAAGGACATATCCAATGCACATGCCAAATTTTAAGTTTCTATGTGAGAAAATTGGATTCTGTACGTAAAATTTGGACGCTAATTCTTTTGCGCATAGAAATGAATAATCGAGTTGGGACCCATAAGCTTTTCCTATTTATGACATAATCAATGCTCGTGCCAAATTTCAAGTTTCCATGTGAGAAAATTGGATTCTGTACGTAAAATTCGGACGCTAATTCTTTTGCACATAGAATTGAATAATAGAGTTGGGACCCATTAGCTTTTCCTATATATGACATAATCAATGCCCATGCCAAATTTTAAGTTTCTATGTGAGAAAACTACATTACGTACGTAAAATTTGGACGCTAATTCTTTTGTGCATAGAATTAAATAACGGAGTTGGGACCCATTAGCTTTTCCTATTTATGACATAAGCAATGCTCGTGCCAAATTTCAAGTTTCTATGTGAGAAAATTGGATTCCGTACGTAAAATTCTGACGCTAATTCTTTTGCACATAGAATTGAATAATCGAATTAGGACCCATTAGCTTTTCCTATTTATGACATAATCAATACC
This sequence comes from Eleutherodactylus coqui, assembly GCA_035609135.1. Taxonomy (NCBI): domain Eukaryota; kingdom Metazoa; phylum Chordata; class Amphibia; order Anura; family Eleutherodactylidae; genus Eleutherodactylus; species Eleutherodactylus coqui. The sequence goes on along the minus strand of CM069412.1, from coordinate 54,197,312 downwards.
CGTGCGAAATTTTATGTTTCTGTGAGAAAATTACATTCCGTACGTAAAATTTGGACGCTGATTCTTTTGCGCATAGAATTAAATAACGGAGTTGGGACCCATTAGCTTTTCCTATTTATAACATAATCAATGCTCGTGCCGAATTTCAAGTTTCTATGTGAGAAAATTGGATTCTGTATGTAAAATTTAGACGCTAATTCTTTTGCACATAGAATTGAATAATCGAGTTGGGACCCATTAGCTTTTCCTATTTATGACATAATCAATGCTCGTGCCAAATTTCAAGTTTCTATGTGAGAAAATTGGATTCCGTACATAAAATTTGGACGCTAATTTTTTTGCACATAGAATTGAATAATCGAGTTAGGACCCATTAGCTTTTCCTATTTATGACATAATCAATGCCCGTGCCAAATTTTTAGTTTCTATGTGAGAAAATTACATTCCATACGTAAAATTTGGACGCTAATTCTTTTGTGTATAGAATTAAATAACGGAGTTGGAACCCACTAGCTTTTCCTATTTATGACATAATCAATGCTCGTGCTAAATATCAAGTTTCTATGACACTGGAAAGTGAGAAAAATACATTCCGTATGTAAAATTTTTACGCTAATTCTTTTGCGCATAGAATTGAATAATCGAGTTGGGACCCGTTAGTTTTTACTATTTAGGACATATTCAATGCCCGTGCCAAATTTTCAGTTTCTATGTGAGAAAATTGGATTCTGTACGTAAAATTTGGACGCTAATTCTTTTGCACATAGAATTGAATAATCGAGTTGGGACCCATTAGCTTTTCCTATTTATGACATAATCAATGCTCGTGTCAAATTTCACGTTTCTATGACACTGGAAAGTGAGAAAAATACATTCCGTATGTAAAATTTTGACGCTAATTCTTTGGCGCATAGAATTGAATAATCGAGTTGGGACCCGTTAGTTTTTGCTATTTAGGACATATCCAATGCCCGTGCCAAATTTTAAGTTTCTATGTGAGAAAATTGGATTCTGTACGTAAAATTTGGACGCTAATTCTTTTGCGCATAGAATTGAATAATCGAGTTGGGACCCATAAGCTTTTCCTATTTATGACATAATCAATGCTCGTGCCAAATTGCAAGTTTCCATGTGAGAAAATTGGATTCTGTACGTAAAATTTGGACGCTTATTCATTTGCACATAGAATTGAATAATCGAGTTGGGACCCATTAGCTTTTCCTATATATGACATAATCAATGCCCATGCCAAATTTTAAGTTTCTATGTGAGAAAACTACATTACGTACGTAAAATTTGATCGCTAATTCTTTTGCGCATAGAATTAAATAACGGAGTTGGGACCCATTAGCTTTTCCTATTTATGACATAATCAATGCCCGTGACAAATTTTAAGTTTCTATGTGAGAAAATTACATTCCATACGTAAAATTTGGACGCTAATTATTTTGCGTATAGAATTAAATAACGGAGTTGGGACCCACTAGCTTTTCCTATTTATGACATAATCAATGCTCGTGCCAAATTTCAAGTTTCTATTTGAGAAAATTGGATTCTGTACGTGAAATTTTGACGCTAATTCTTTTGCACATAGAATTGAATAATCGAGTTAGGACCCTTTAGCTTTTCCTATTTATGACATAATCAATGCTCGTGCCAAATTTCACGTTTCTATGACACTGGAAAGTGAGAAAAATACATTCGGTACGTAAAATTTCGACGCTAATTCTTTTGCGCATAGAATTGAGTAATCGAGTTGGATCCCATTAGTTTTTCCTATTTAGGACATATTCAATGCCCGTGCCAAATTTTAAGTTTCTATGTGAGAAAATTGGATTCTGTATGTAAAATTTGGACGCTAATTCTTTTGCGCATAGAATTGAAAAATCGAATTGGGACCCATTAGCTTTTCCTATTTATGACATAATCAATGCCCATGCCAAATTTTAAGTTTCTATGTGAGAAAATTACACTCCGTACATAAAACTTGGACGCTAATTCTTTTGTGCCTAGAATTAAATAACGGAGTTGGGACCCATTAGGTTTTCCTATTTATGACATGATCAATGCTCGTGCCAAATTTCAAGTTTCTATGTGAGAAAATTGGATTCTGTACGTAAAATTTAGACGCGAATTATTTTGCACATAGAATTGAATAATCGAGTTGGGACCCATTAGCTTTTCCTATTTATGAAATAATCAATGCTCGTGCCAAATTTCACGGTTCTATGACACTGGAAAGTGAGAAAAATACTTTCCGTACGTAAAATTTTGACGCTAATTCTTTTGCGCATAGAATTGCGTAATCGAGTTGGAACCCGTTAGTTTTTCCTATTTAGGACATATTCAATGCCCGTGCCAAATTTTAAGTTTCTATGTGAGAAAATTGGATTCTGTACGTAAAATTTGGACGCTAATTCTTTTGCGCATAGAATTGAATAATCGAATTGGGACCCATTAGCTTTTCCAATTTATGACATAATCAATGCTCGTGCCAAATTTCAAGTTTCTATGTGAGAAAATTGGATTCCGTACATAAAATTTGGACGCTAATTCTTTTGCACATAGAATTGAATAATCGAGTTGGGACCCATTAGCTTTTCCTATTTATGACATAATCAATGCCCATGCCAAATTTTAAGTTTCTATGTGAGAAAATTACACTCCGTACATAAAACTTGGACGCTAATTCTCTTGTGCCTAGAATTAAATAACGGAGTTGGGACCCATTAGGTTTTCCTATTTATGACATAAGCAATGCTCGTGCCAAATTTCAAGTTTCTATGTGAGAAAATTGGATTCCGTACGTTAAATTTTGACACTAATTCTTTTGCACATAGAATTGAATAATCGAGTTAGGACCCATTAGCTTTTCCTATTTATGACATAATCAATGCCCGTGCCAAATTTTAAGTTTCTACGTGAGAAAAATACATTCCGTACGTAAAATTTGGACGCTAATTCTTTTGCGCATAGAATTGAGTAATCGAGTTGGGACCCATTAGCTTTTCCTATTTATGACATAATCAATGCTCGTGCCAAATTTCAAGTTTCTATGTGAGAAAATTACACTCCGTACATAAAACTTGGACGCTAATTCTTTTGTGCCTAGAATTAAATAACGGAGTTGGGACCCATTAGGTTTTCCTATTTATGACATAATCAATGCTCGTGCCAAATTTCAAGTTTCTATATGACAAAATTGGATTCCGTACGTAAAATTTGGACGCTAATTCTTTTGCACATAAAATTGAATAATCGAGTTGGGACCCATTAGCTTTTCCTATATATGACATAATCAATGCCCATGCCAAATTTTAAGTTTCTATGTGAGAAAATTACATTCCGTACGTAAAATTTGGACGCTAATTCTTTTGCGCATAGAATTAAATAACGGAGTTGGGACCCATTAGCTTTTCCTATTTATGACATAATCAATGCTCGTGCCAAATTTCAAGTTTCTATGTGAGAAAATTGGATTCCGTACATAAAATTTGGACGCTAATTCTTTTGCACATAGAATTGAATAATCGAGTTAGGACCCATTAGCTTTTCCTATTTATGACATAATCAATGCCCGTGCCAAATTTTAAGTTTCTATGTGAGAAAATTACATTCCATACGTAAAATTTGGACGCTAATTCTTTTGTGTATAGAATTAAATAACGGAGTTGGGACCCACTAGCTTTTCCTATTTATGACATAATCAATGCTCGTGCCAAATTTCAAGTTTCTATGACACTGGAAAGTGAGAAAAATACATTCCGTATGTAAAATTTTTACGCTAATTCTTTTGCGCATAGAATTGAATAATCGAGTTTGGACCCGTTAGTTTTTACTATTTAGGACATATTCAATGCCCGTGCCAAATTTTCAGTTTCTATGTGAGAAAATTGGATTCTGTACGTAAAATTTGGACGCTAATTCTTTTGCACATAGAATTGAATAATCGAGTTGGGACCCATAAGCTTTTCCTATTTATGACATAATCAATGCTCGTGCCAAATTTCACGTTTCTATGACACTGGAAAGTGAGAAAAATACATTCCGTACTTAAAATTTTGACGCTAATTCTTTTGCGCATAGAATTGAATAATCGAGTTGGGACCCGTTAGTTTTTGCTATTTAGGACATATCCAATGCCCGTGCCAAATTTTAAGTTTCTATGTGAGAAAATTGGATTCTGTACGTAAAATTTGGACGCTAATTCTTTTGCGCATAGAATTGAATAATCGAGTTGGGACCCATAAGCTTTTCCTATTTATGACATAATCAATGCTCGTGCCAAATTTCAAGTTTCCATGTGAGAAAATTGGATTCTGTACGTAAAATTTGGACGCTTATTCATTTGCACATAGAATTGAATAATCGAGTTGGGACCCATTAGCTTTTCCTATATATGACATAATCAATGCCCATGCCAAATTTTAAGTTTCTATGTGAGAAAATTACATTCCGTACGTAAAATTTGGACGCTAATTCTTTTGCGCATAGAATTAAATAACGGAGTTGGGACCCATTAGCTTTTCCTATTTATGACATAATCAATGTCCGTGCCAAATTTCAAGTTTCTATGAGAGAAAATTGGATTCTGTACGAAAAATTTAGACGCTAATTCTTTTGCACATAGAATTGAATAATCGAGTTGGGACCCATTAGCTTTTCCTATTTATGACATAATCAATGCCCATGCCAAATTTTAAGTTTCTATGTGAGAAAACTACATTACGTACGTAAAATTTGGACGCTAATTCTTTTGCGCATAGAATTAAATAACGGAGTTGGGACCCATTAGCTTTTCCTATTTATGACATAATCAATGCCCGTGCCAAATTTTAAGTTTCTATGTGAGAAAATTGGATTCCGTACATAAAATTTGGACGCTAATTCTTTTGCACATAGAATTGAATAATCGAGTTAGGACCCATTAGCTTTTCCTATTTATGACATAATCAATGCCCGTGCCAAATTTTAAGTTTCTATGTGAGAAAATTACATTCCATACGTAAAATTTGGACGCTAATTCTTTTGTGTATAGAATTAAATAACGGAGTTGGGACCCACTAGCTTTTCCTATTTATGACATAATCAATGCTCGTGCCAAATTTCAAGTTTCTATGACACTGGAAAGTGAGAAAAATACATTCTGTACGTAAAATTTTGACGCTAATTCTTTTGCGCATAGAATTGAATAATCGAGTTGGGACCCGTTAGTTTTTGCTATTTAGGACATATCCAATGCCCGTGCCAAATTTTAAGTTTCTATGTGAGAAAATTGGATTCTGTACGTAAAATTTGGACGCTAATTCTTTTGCGCATAGAATTGAATAATCGAGTTGGGACCCATAAGCTTTTCCTATTTATGACATAATCAATGCTCGTGCCAAATTGCAAGTTTCCATGTGAGAAAATTGGATTCTGTACGTAAAATTTGGACGCTTATTCATTTGCACATAGAATTGAATAATCGAGTTGGGACCCATTAGCTTTTCCTATATATGACATAATCAATGCCCATGCCAAATTTTAAGTTTCTATGTGAGAAAACTACATTACGTACGTAAAATTTGATCGCTAATTCTTTTGCGCATAGAATTAAATAACGGAGTTGGGACCCATTAGCTTTTCCTATTTATGACATAATCAATGCCCGTGCCAAATTTTAAGTTTCTATGTGAGAAAATTACATTCCATACGTAAAATTTGGACGCTAATTATTTTGCGTTTAGAATTAAATAACGGAGTTGGGACCCACTAGCTTTTCCTATTTATGACATAATCAATGCTCGTGCCAAATTTCAAGTTTCTATTTGAGAAAATTGGATTCTGTACGTAAAATTTTGACGCTAATTCTTTTGCACATAGAATTGAATAATCGAGTTAGGACCCTTTAGCTTTTCCTATTTATGACATAATCAATGCTCGTGCCAAATTTCACGTTTCTATGACACTGGAAAGTGAGAAAAATACATTCGGTACGTAAAATTTCGACGCTAATTCTTTTGCGCATAGAATTGAGTAATCGAGTTGGATCCCGTTAGTTTTTCCTATTTAGGACATATTCAATGCCCGTGCCAAATTTTAAGTTTCTATGTGAGAAAATTGGATTCTGTATGTAAAATTTGGACGCTAATTCTTTTGCGCATAGAATTGAAAAATCGAATTGGGACCCATTAGCTTTTCCTATTTATGACATAATCAATGCCCATGCCAAATTTTAAGTTTCTATGTGAGAAAATTACACTCCGTACATAAAACTTGGACGCTAATTCTTTTGTGCCTAGAATTAAATAACGGAGTTGGGACCCATTAGGTTTTCCTATTTATGACATAAGCAATGCTCGTGCCAAATTTCAAGTTTCTATGTGAGAAAATTGGATTCCGTACGTAAAATTTTGACGCTAATTCTTTTGCACATAGAATTGAATAATCGAGTTAGGACCCATTAGCTTTTCCTACTTATGACATAATCAATGCCCATGCCAAATTTTAAGTTTCTATGTGAGAAAATTACACTCCGTACATAAAACTTGGACGCTAATTTTTTGTGCCTAGAATTAAATAACGGAGTTGGGACCCATTAGCTTTTCCTATTTATTACATAATCAATGCTCGTGCCGAATTTCAAGTTTCTATGTGAGAAAATTGCATTCCGTACGTAAAATTTGGACGCTAATACTTTTGCGCATAGAATTAAATAACGGAGTTGGGACACATTAGCTTTTCCTATTTATTACATAATCAATGCTCGTGCCGAATTTCAAGTTTCAATGTGAGAAAATTGGATTCTGTACGTAAAATTTAGACGCGAATTATTTTGCACATAGAATTGAATAATCGAGTTGGGACCCATTAGCTTTTCCTATTTATGAAATAATCAATGCTCGTGCCAAATTTCACGGTTCTATGACACTGGAAAGTGAGAAAAATACTTTCCGTACGTAAAATTTTGACGCTAATTCTTTTGCGCATAGAATTGCGTAATCGAGTTGGAACCCGTTAGTTTTTCCTATTTAGGACATATTCAATGCCCGTGCCAAATTTTAAGTTTCTATGTGAGAAAATTGGATTCTGTACGTAAAATTTGGACGCTAATTCTTTTGCGCATAGAATTGAATAATCGAATTGGGACCCATTAGCTTTTCCAATTTATGACATAATCAATGCTCGTGCCAAATTTCAAGTTTCTATGTGAGAAAATTGGATTCCGTACATAAAATTTGGACGCTAATTCTTTTGCACATAGAATTGAATAATCGAGTTGGGACCCATTAGCTTTTCCTATTTATGACATAATCAATGCCCATGCCAAATTTTAAGTTTCTATGTGAGAAAATTACACTCCGTACATAAAACTTGGACGCTAATTCTTTTGTGCCTAGAATTAAATAACGGAGTTGGGACCCATTAGGTTTTCCTATTTATGACATAAGCAATGCTCGTGCCAAATTTCAAGTTTCTATGTGAGAAAATTGGATTCCGTACGTAAAATTTTGACACTAATTCTTTTGCACATAGAATTGAATAATCGAGTTAGGACCCATTAGCTTTTCCTATTTATGACATAATCAATGCCCGTGCCAAATTTTAAGTTTCTACGTGAGAAAAATACATTCCGTACGTAAAATTTGGACGCTAATTCTTTTGCGCATAGAATTGAGTAATCGAGTTGGGACCCATTAGCTTTTCCTATTTATGACATAATCAATGCTCGTGCCAAATTTCAAGTTTCTATGTGAGAAAATTACACTCCGTACATAAAACTTGGACGCTAATTCTTTTGTGCCTAGAATTAAATAACGGAGTTGGGACCCATTAGGTTTTCCTATTTATGACATAATCAATGCTCGTGCCAAATTTCAAGTTTCTATATGACAAAATTGGATTCCGTACGTAAAATTTGGACGCTAATTCTTTTGCACATAAAATTGAATAATCGAGTTGGGACCCATTAGCTTTTCCTATATATGACATAATCAATGCCCATGCCAAATTTTAAGTTTCTATGTGAGAAAATTACATTCCGTACGTAAAATTTGGACGCTAATTCTTTTGCGCATAGAATTAAATAACGGAGTTGGGACCCATTAGCTTTTCCTATTTATGACATAATCAATGCTCGTGCCGAATTTCAAGTTTCTATGTTAGAAAATAGGATTCTGTACGTAAAATTTAGACGCTAATTCTTTTGCACATAGAATTGAATAATCGAGTTGGGACCCATTAGCTTTTCCTATTTATGACATAATCAATGCTCGTGCCAAATTTCAAGTTTCTATGTGAGAAAATTGGATTCCGTACATAAAATTTGGACGCTAATTCTTTTGCACATAGAATTGAATAATCGAGTTAGGACCCATTAGCTTTTCCTATTTATGACATAATCAATGCCCGTGCCAAATTTTAAGTTTCTATGTGAGAAAATTACATTCCATACGTGAAATTTGGACGCTAATTCTTTTGTGTATAGAATTAAATAACGGAGTTGGGACCCACTAGCTTTTCGTATTTATGACATAATCAATGCTCGTGCCAAATTTCAAGTTTCTATGACACTGGAAAGTGAGAAAAATACATTCCGTATGTAAAATTTTTACGCTAATTCTTTTGCGCATAGAATTGAATAATCGAGTTGGGACCCGTTAGTTTTTACTATTTAGGACATATTCAATGCCCGTGCCAAATTTTCAGTTTCTATGTGAGAAAATTGGATTCTGTACGTAAAATTTGGACGCTAATTCTTTTGCACATAGAATTGAATAATCGAGTTGGGACCCATTAGCTTTTCCTATTTATGACATAATCAATGCTCGTGCCAAATTTCACGTTTCTATGACACTGGAAAGTGAGAAAAATACATTCCGTACGTAAAATTTTGACGCTAATTCTTTTGCGCATAGAATTGAATAATCGAGTTGGGACCCGTTAGTTTTTGCTATTTAGGACATATCCAATGCCCGTGCCAAATTTTAAGTTTCTATGTGAGAAAATTGGATTCTGTACGTAAAATTTGGACGCTAATTCTTTTGCGCATAGAATTGAATAATCGAGTTGGGACCCATAAGCTTTTCCTATTTATGACATAATCAATGCTCGTGCCAAATTTCAAGTTTCCATGTGAGAAAATTGGATTCTGTACGTAAAATTTGGACGCTTATTCATTTGCACATAGAATTGAATAATCGAGTTGGGACCCATTAACTTTTCCTATATATGACATAATCAATGCCCATGCCAAATTTTAAGTTTCTATGTGAGAAAATTACATTCCGTACGTAAAATTTGGACGCTAATTCTTTTGCGCATAGAATTAAATAACGGAGTTGGGACCCATTAGCTTTTCCTATTTATGACATAATCAATGTCCGTGCCAAATTTCAAGTTTCTATGAGAGAAAATTGGATTCTGTACGAAAAATTTAGACGCTAATTCTTTTGCACATAGAATTGAATAATCGAGTTGGGACCCATTAGCTTTTCCTATTTATGACATAATCAATGCCCATGCCAAATTTTAAGTTTCTATGTGAGAAAACTACATTACGTACGTAAAATTTGGACGCTAATTCTTTTGCGCATAGAATTAAATAACGGAGTTGGGACCCATTAGCTTTTCCTATTTATGACATAATCAATGCCCGTGCCAAATTTTAAGTTTCTATGTGAGAAAATTACATTCCATACGTAAAATTTGGACGCTAATTCTTTTGCGTATAGAATTAAATAACGGAGTTGGGACCCACTAGCTTTTCCTATTTATGACATAATCAATGCTCGTGCCAAATTTCAAGTTTCTATGACACTGGAAAGTGAGAAAAATACATTCCGTATGTAAAATTTTTACGCTAATTCTTTTGCGCATTGAATTGAATAATCGAGTTGGGACCCGTTAGTTTTTACTATTTAGGACATATTCAATGCCCGTGCCAAATTTTCAGTTTCTATGTGAGAAAATTGGATTCTGTACGTAAAATTTGGACGCTAATTCTTTTGCACATAGAATTGAATAATCGAGTTGGGACCCGTTAGTTTTTACTATTTAGGACATATTCAATGCCCGTGCCAAATTTTCAGTTTCTATGTGAGAAAATTGGATTCTGTACGTAAAATTTGGACGCTAATTCTTTTGCACATAGAATTGAATAATCGAGTTGGGACCCATTAGCTTTTCCTATTTATGACATAATCAATGCTCATGCCAAATTTCACATTTCTATGACACTGGAAAGTGAGAAAAATACATTCCGTATGTAAAATTTTGACGCTAATTCTTTTGCGCATAGAATTGAATAATCGAGTTGGGACCCATTAGCTTTTCCTATTTATGACATAATCAATGCTCGTGCCAAATTTCACGTTTCTATGACACTGGAAAGTGAGAAAAATACATTCCGTACGTAAAATTTTGACGCTAATTCTTTTGCGCATAGAATTGAATAATCGAGTTGGGACCCGTTAGTTTTTCCTATTTAGGACATATTCAATGCCCGTGCCAAATTTTAAGTTTCTATGTGAGAAAATTGGATTCTGTACGTAAAATTGGGACGCTAATTCTTTTGCGCATAGAATTGAATAATCGAGTTGGGACCCATTAGCTTTTCCTATTTATGACATAATCAATGCTTGTGCCAAATTTCAAGTTTCCATGTGAGAAAATTGGATTCCGTACATAAAATTTGGACGCTAATTCTTTTGCACATAGAATTGAAAAATAGAGTTGGGACCCATTAGTCTTTCCTATTTATGACATAATCAATGCCCATGCCAAATTTTAAGTTTCTATGTGAGAAAATTACATTCCGTACATAAAACTTGGACACTAATTCTTTTGTGCCTAGAATTAAATAACGGAGTTGGGACCCATTAGCTTTTCCTATTTATGACATAAGCAATGCTCGTGCCAAATTTCAAGTTTCTATGTGAGAAAATTGGATTCCGTACGTAAAATTTTGACGCTAATTCTTTTGCACATAGAATTGAATAATCGAGTTAGGACCCATTAGCTTTTCCTATTTATGACATAATCAATGCCCGTGCCAAATTTTAAGTTTCTATGTGAGAAAATTACATTCCATACGTAAAATTTGGACGCTAATTCTTTTGCACATAGAATTGAATAATCGAGTTGGGACCCACTAGCTTTTCCTATTTATGACATAATCAATGCTCGTGCCAAATTTCAAGTTTCTATGACACTGGAAAGTGAGAAAAATACATTCCGTATGTAAAATTTTTACGCTAATTCTTTTGCGCATAGAATTGAATAATCGAGTTGGGACCCGTTAGTTTTTACTATTTAGGACATATTCAATGCCCGTGCCAAATTTTCAGTTTCTATGTGAGAAAATTGGATTCTGTACGTAAAATTTGGACGCTAATTCTTTTGCACATAGAATTGAATAATCGAGTTGGGACCCATTAGCTTTTCCTATTTATGACATAATCAATGCTCGTGCCAAATTTCACGTTTCTATGACACTGGAAAGTGAGAAAAATACATTCTGTACGTAAAATTTTGACGCTAATTCTTTTGCGCATAGAATTGAATAATCGAGTTGGGACCCGTTAGTTTTTGCTATTTAGGACATATCCAATGCCCGTGCCAAATTTTAAGTTTCTATGTGAGAAAATTGGATTCTGTACGTAAAATTTGGACGCTAATTCTTTTGCGCATAGAATTGAATAATCGAGTTGGGACCCATAAGCTTTTCCTATTTATGACATAATCAATGCTCGTGCCAAATTGCAAGTTTCCATGTGAGAAAATTGGATTCTGTACGTAAAATTTGGACGCTTATTCATTTGCACATAGAATTGAATAATCGAGTTGGGACCCATTAGCTTTTCCTATATATGACATAATCAATGCCCATGCCAAATTTTAAGTTTCTATGTGAGAAAACTACATTACGTACGTAAAATTTGGACGCTAATTCTTTTGCGCATAGAATTAAATAACGGAGTTGGGACCCATTAGCTTTTCCTATTTATGACATAATCAATGCCCGTGCCAAATTTTAAGTTTCTATGTGAGAAAATTACATTCCATACGTAAAATGTGGACGCTAATTCTTTTGCGTATAGAATTAAATAACGGAGTTGGGACCCACTAGCTTTTCCTATTTATGACATAATCAATGCTCGTGCCAAATTTCAAGTTTCTATGACACTGGAAAGTGAGAAAAATACATTCCGTATGTAAAATTTTTACGCTAATTCTTTTGCGCATTGAATTGAATAATCGAGTTGGGACCCGTTAGTTTTTACTATTTAGGACGTATTCAATGCCCGTGCCAAATTTTCAATTTCTATGTGAGAAAATTGGATTCTGTACGTAAAATTTGGACGCTAATTCTTTTGCACATAGAATTGAATAATCGAGTTGGGACCCATTAGCTTTTCCTATTTATGACATAATCAATGCTCGTGCCAAATTTCACGTTTCTATGACACTGGAAAGTGAGAAAAATACATTCCGTACATAAAATTTTGACGCTAATTCTTTTGCGCATAGAATTGAATAATCGAGTTGGGACCCGTTAGTTTTTGCTATTTAGGACATATCCAATGCCCGTGCCAAATTTTAAGTTTCTATGTGAGAAAATTGGATTCTGTACGTAAAATTTGGACGCTAATTCTTTTGCGCATAGAATTGAATAATCGAGTTGGGACCCATAAGCTTTTCCTATTTATGACATAATCAATGCTCGTGCCAAATTTCAAGTTTCCATGTGAGAAAATTGGATTCTGTACGTAAAAATTCGGACGCTAATTCTTTTGCACATAGAATTGAATAATAGAGTTGGGACCCATTAGCTTTTCCTATATATGACATAATCAATGCCCATGCCAAATTTTAAGTTTCTATGTGAGAAAACTACATTACGTACGTAAAATTTGGACGCTAATTCTTTTGTGCATAGAATTAAATAACGGAGTTGGGACCCATTAGCTTTTCCTATTTATGACATGATCAATGCTCAAGCCGAATTTCAAGTTTCTATTTGAGAAAATTGGATTCTGTACGTAAAATTTTGACGCTAATTCTTTTGCACATAGAATTGAATAATCGAGTTAGGACCCTTTAGCTTTTCCTATTTATGACATAATCAATGCTCGTGCCAAATTTCACGTTTCTATGACACTGGAAAGTGAGAAAAATACATTCGGTACGTAAAATTTCGACGCTAATTCTTTTGCGCATAGAATTGAGTAATCGAGTTGGATCCCGTTAGTTTTTTCTATTTAGGACATATTCAATGCCCGTGCCAAATTTTAAGTTTCTACGTGAGAAAATTACATTCCGTACGTAAAATTTGGACGTTAATTCTTTTGCGCAAAGAATTGAGTAATCGAGTTGGGACCCATTAGCTTTTCCTATTTATGACATAATCAATGCCCATGCCAAATTTTAAGTTTCTATGTGAGAAAATTACACTCCGTACATAAAACTTGGACGCTAATTTTTTGTGCCTAGAATTAAATAACGGAGTTGGGACCCATTAGCTTTTCCTATTTATTACATAATCAATGCTCGTGCCGAATTTCAAGTTTCTATGTGAGAAAATTGCATTCCGTACGTAAAATTTGGACGCTAATTCTTTTGCGCATAGAATTAAATAACGGAGTTGGGACACATTAGCTTTTCCTATTTATTACATAATCAATGCTCGTGCCGAATTTCAAGTTTCAATGTGAGAAAATTGGATTCTGTACGTAAAATTTAGACGCTAATTATTTTGCACATAGAATTGAATAATCGAATTGGGACCCATTAGCTTTTCCTATTTATGAAATAATCAATGCTCGTGCCAAATTTCACGTTTCTATGACACTGGAAAGTGAGAAAAATACTTTCCGTACGTAAAATTTTTACGCTATATCTTTTGCGCATAGAATTGCGTAATCGAGTTGGAACCCGTTAGTTTTACCTATTTAGGACATATTCAATGCCCGTGCCAAATTTTAAGTTTCTATGTGAGAAAATTGGATTCTGTACGTAAAATTTGGACGCTAATTCTTTTGCGCATAGAATTGAATAATCGAATTGGGACCCATTAGCTTTTCCAATTTATGACATAATCAATGCTCGTGCCAAATTTCAAGTTTCTATGTGAGAAAATTGGATTCCGTACATAAAATTTGGACGCTAATTCTTTTGCACATAGAATTGAATAATCGAGTTGGGACCCATTAGCTTTTCCTATTTATGACATAATCAATGCCCATGCCAAATTTTAAGTTTCTATGTGAGAAAATTACACTCCGTACATAAAACTTGGACGCTAATTCTTTTGTGCCTAGAATTAAATAACGGAGTTGGGACCCATTAGGTTTTCCTATTTATGACATAAGCAATGCTCGTGCCAAATTTCAAGTTTCTATGTGAGAAAATTGGATTCCGTACGTAAAATTTTGACGCTAATTCTTTTGCACATAGAATTGAATAATCGAGTTAGGATCCATTAGCTTTTCCTATTTATGACATAATCAATGCCCGTGCCAAATTTTAAGTTTCTACGTGAGAAAAATACATTCCGTACGTAAAATTTGGACGCTAATTCTTTTGCGCATAGAATTGAGTAATCGAGTTGGGACCCATTAGCTTTTCCTATTTATGACATAATCAATGCTCGTGCCAAATTTCAAGTTTCTATGTGAGAAAATTACACTCCGTACATAAAACTTGGACGCTAATTCTTTTGTGCCTAGAATTAAATAACGGAGTTGGGACCCATTAGGTTTTCCTATTTATGACATAATCAATGCTCGTGCCAAATTTCAAGTTTCTATGTGAGAAAATTGGATTCCGTACGTAAAATTTGGACGCTAATTCTTTTGCACATAAAATTGAATAATCGAGTTGGGACCCATTAGCTTTTCCTATATATGACATAATCAATGCCCATGCCAAATTTTAAGTTTCTATGTGAGAAAATTACATTCCGTACGTAAAATTTGGACGCTAATTCTTTTGCGCATAGAATTAAATAACGGAGTTGGGACCCATTAGCTTTTCCTATTTATGACATAATCAATGCTCGTGCCGAATTTCAAGTTTCTATGTGAGAAAATAGGATTCTGTACGTAAAATTTAGACGCTAATTCTTTTGCACATAGAATTGAATAATCGAGTTGGGACCCATTAGCTTTTCCTATTTATGACAATCAATGCTCGTGCCAAATTTCATGTTTCTATGACACTGGAAAGTGAGAAAAATACATTCCGTAAGTAAAATTTTGACGCTAATTCTTTTGCGCATAGAATTGAATAATCGAGTTGGGACCCGTTAGTTTTTGCTATTTAGGACATATTCAATGCCCGTGCCAAATTTTAAGTTTCTATGTGAGAAAATTGGATTCTGTACGTAAAATTTGGACGCTAATTCTTTTGTGCATAGAATTGAATAATCGAGTTGGGACCCATTAGCTTTTCCTATTTATGACATAATCAATGCTCTTGCCAAATTTCAAGTTTCCATGTGAGAAAATTGGATTCTGTACGTAAAATTTGGACGCTAATTCTTTTGCACATAGAATTGAATAATCGAGTTGGGACCCATTAGCTTTTCCTATTTATGACATAATCAATGCTCGTGCCAAATTTCACGTTTCTATGACACTGGAAAGTGAGAAAAATACATTCCGTACAGAAAAATTTGACGCTAATTCTTTTGCGCATAGAATTGAATAATCGAGTTGGGAACCGTTAGTTTTTGCTATTTAGGACATATTCAATGCCCGTGCCAAATTTTAAGTTTCTATGTGAGAAAATTGGATTCTGTACGTTAAATTTGGACGCTAATTCTTTTGCGCATAGAATTGAATAATCGAATTGGGACCCATTAGCTTTTCCAATTTATGATATAATCAATGCTCGTGCCAAATTTCAAGTTTCTATGTGAGAAAATTGGATTCCGTACATAAAATTTGGACGCTAATTCTTTTGCACATAGAATTGAATAATCGAGTTGGGACCCATTAGCTTTTCCTATTTATGACATAATCAATGCCCATGCCAAATTTTAAGTTTCTTTGTGAGAAAATTACACTCCGTACATAAAACTTGGACGCTAATTTTTTGTGCCTAGAATTAAATAACGGAGTTGGGACCCATTAGCTTTTCCTATTTATGACATATTCAATGCTCGTGCCAAATTTCAAGTTTCTATGACACTGGAAAGTGAGAAAAATACATTCCGTATGTAAAATTTTGACGCTAATTCTTTTGCGCATAGAATTGAATAATCGAGTTGGGACCCGTTAGTTTTTCCTATTTAGGACATATTCAATGCTCGTGCCAAATTTTAAGTTTCTATGTGAGAAAATTGGATTCTGTAAGTAAAATTTGGACGCTAATTCTTTTGCACATAGAATTGAATAATCCAGTTGGGACCCATTAGCTTTTCCTATTTATGACATAATCAATGCTCGTGCCAAATTTCACGTTTCTATGACACTGAAAAGTGAGAAAAATACATTCCGTACGTAAAATTTTGACGTTAATTCTTTTGCGCATAGAATTGAATAATCGAGTTGGGACCCGTTAGTTTTTCCTATTTAGGACGTATTCAATGCCCGTGCCAAATTTTAAGTTTCTATGTGAGAAAATTGGAATCTGTGCCTAAAATTTGGACGCTAATTCTTTTGCACATAGAATTGAATAATCGAGTTGGGACCCGTTAGTTTTTCCTATTTATGACATAATCAATGGTCGTGCCAAATTTCACCTTTCTATGACACTGGAAAGTGAGAAAAATACATTCCGTACGTAAAATTTTGACGCTAATTCTTTTGCGCATAGAATTGAATAATCGAGTTGGGACCCATTAGTTTTTCCTATTTAGGACATATTCAATGCCCGTGCCAAATTTTAAGTTTCTATGTGAGAAAATTGGATTCTGTACGTAAAATTTTGACGCTAATTCTTTTGCGCATAGAATTGAAAAATCGAGTTGGGACCCATTAGCTTTTCCTATTTATGACATAATCAATGCTCGTGCCAAATTTCAAGTTTCTATGTGAGAAAATTGGATTCTGTACGTAAAATTTGGACGCTAATTCTTTTGCACATAGAATTGAATAATAGAGTTGGGACCCATTAGCTTTTCTTATATATGACATAATCAATGCCCATGCCAAATTTTAAGTTTCTATGTGAGAAAATTACATTACGTACGTAAAATTTGGACGCTAATTCTTTTGCGCATAGAATTAAATAACGGAGTTGGGACCCATTAGCTTTTCCTATTTATGACATAATCAATGCTCGTGCCGAATTTCAAGTTTCTATGTGAGAAAATTGGATTCTGTACGTAAAATTTAGACACTAATTCTTTTGCACATAGAATTAAATAATCGGGTTGGGACCCATTAGCTTTTCCTATTTATGACATAATCAATGCTCGTGCCAAATTTCACGTTTCTATGACACTGGAAAGTGAGAAAAATACATTCCGTACGTAAAATTTTGACGGTAATTCTTTTGCGCATAGAATTGAGTAATCGAGTTGGAACCCGTTAGTTTTTTCTATTTAGGACATATTCAATGCCCGTGCCAAATTTTAAGTTTCTATGTGAGAAAATTGGGTTCTGTACGTAAAATTTGGACGCTAATTCTTTTGCGCATAGAATTGAATAATCGAATTGGGACCCATTAGCTTTTCCAATTTATGATATAATCAATGCTCGTGCCAAATTTTCAGTTTCTATGTGAGAAAATTGGATTCTGTACGTAAAATTTGGACGCTAATTCTTTTGCACATAGAATTGAATAATCGAGTTGGGACCCATTAGCTTTTCCTATTTATGACATAATCAATGCCCGTGCCAAATTTTAAGTTTCTATGTGAGAAAATTACATTCCGTACATAAAACTTGGACACTAATTCTTTTGTGCCTAGAATTAAATAACGGAGTTGGGACCCATTAGCTTTTCCTATTTATGACATAAGCAATGCTCGTGCCAAATTTCAAAGTTCTATGACACTGGAAAGTGAGAAAAATACATTCCGTATGTAAAATTTAGACACTAATTCTTTTGCACATAGAATTAAATAATCGAGTTGGGACCCATTAGCTTTTCCTATTTATGACATAATCAATGCTCGTGCCAAATTTCACGTTTCTATGACACTGGAAAGTGAGAAAAATACATTCCGTACAGAAAAATTTGACGCTAATTCTTTTGCGCATAGAATTGAATAATCGAGTTGGGACCCGTTAGTTTTTGCTATTTAGGACATATTCAATGCCCGTGCCAAATTTTAAGTTTCTATGTGAGAAAATTGGATTCTGTACGTTAAATTTGGACGCTAATTCTTTTGCGCATAGAATTGAATAATCGAATTGGGACCCATTAGCTTTTCCAATTTATGATATAATCAATGCTCGTGCCAAATTTCAAGTTTCTATGTGAGAAAATTGGATTCCGTACATAAAATTTGGACGCTAATTCTTTTGCACATAGAATTGAATAATCGAGTTGGGACCCATTAGCTTTTCCTATTTATGACATAATCAATGCCCATGCCAAATTTTAAGTTTCTTTGTGAGAAAATTACACTCCGTAAATAAAACTTGGACGCTAATTCTTTTGTGCCTAGAATTAAATAACGGAGTTGGGACCCATTAGGTTTTCCTATTTATGACATAATCAATGCCCATGCCAAATTTTAAGTTTCTATGTGAGAAAATTACACTCCGTACATAAAACTTGGACGCTAATTCTTTTGTGCCTAGAATAAAATAACGGAGTTGGGACCCATTAGGTTTTCCTATTTATGACATAATCAATGCTCGTGCCAAATTTCAAGTTTCTATGTGAGAAAATTGGATTCCGTACGTAAAATTTGGACGCTAATTCTTTTGCACATAAAATTGAATAATCGAGTTGGGACCCATTAGCTTTTCCTATATATGACATAATCAATGCCCATGCCAAATTTTAAGTTTCTATGTGAGAAAATTACATTCCGTACGTAAAATTTGGACGCTAATTCTTTTGCGCATAGAATTAAATAACGGAGTTGGGACCCATTAGCTTTTCCTATTTATGACATAATCAATGCTCGTGCCGAATTTCAAGTTTCTATGTGAGAAAATAGGATTCTGTACGTAAAATTTAGACGCTAATTCTTTTGCACATAGAATTGAATAATCGAGTTGGGACCCATTAGCTTTTCCTATTTATGACATAATCAATGCTCGTGCCAAATTTCATGTTTCTATGACACTGGAAAGTGAGAAAAATACATTCCGTACGTAAAATTTTGACGCTAATTCTTTTGCGCATAGAATTGAATAATCGAGTTGGGACCCATTAGTTTTTCCTATTTAGGACATATTCAATGCCCGTGCCAAATTTTAAGTTTCTATGTGAGAAAATTGGATTCTGTACGTAAAATTTTGACGCTAATTCTTTTGCGCATAGAATTGAATAATCGAGTTGGGACCCATTAGCTTTTCCTATTTATGACATAATCAATGCTCGTGCCAAATTTCAAGTTTCTATGTGAGAAAATTGGATTCTGTACGTAAAATTTGGACGCTAATTCTTTTGCACATAGAATTGAATAATAGAGTTGGGACCCATTAGCTTTTCTTATATATGACATATTCAATGCCCATGCCAAATTTTAAGTCTCTATGTGAGAAAATTACATTACGTACTTAAAATTTGGACGCTAATTCTTTTGCGCATAGAATTAAATAACGGAGTTGGGACCCATTAGCTTTTCCTATTTATGACATAATCAATGCTCGTGCCGAATTTCAAGTTTCTATGTGAGAAAATTGGATTCTGTACGTAAAATTTAGACACTAATTCTTTTGCACATAGAATTAAATAATCGAGTTGGGACCCATTAGCTTTTCCTATTTATGACATAATCAATGCTCGTGCCAAATTTCACGTTTCTATGACACTGGAAAGTGAGAAAAATACATTCCGTACGTAAAATTTTGACGGTAATTCTTTTGCGCATAGAATTGAGTAATCGAGTTGGAACCCGTTAGTTTTTTCTATTTAGGACATATTCAATGCCCGTGCCAAATTTTAAGTTTCTATGTGAGAAAATTGGATTCTGTACGTTAAATTTGGACGCTAATTCTTTTGCACATAGAATTGAATAATCGAATTGGGACCCATTAGCTTTTCCAATTTATGATATAATCAATGCTCGTGCCAAATTTCAAGTTTCTATGTGAGAAAATTGGATTCCGTACATAAAATTTGGACGCTAATTCTTTTGCACATAGAATTGAATAATCGAGTTGGGACCCATTAGCTTTTCCTATTTATGACATAATCAATGCCCATGCCAAATTTTAAGTTTCTTTGTGAGAAAATTACACTCCGTACATAAAACTTGGACGCTAATTCTTTTGTGCCTAGAATTAAATAACGGAGTTGGGACCCATTAGGTTTTCCTATTTATGACATAATCAATGCCCATGCCAAATTTTAAGTTTCTATGTGAGAAAATTACACTCCGTACATAAAACTTGGACGCTAATTTTTTGTGCCTAGAATTAAATAACGGAGTTGGGACCCATTAGCTTTTCCTATTTATGACATATTCAATGCTCGTGCCAAATTTCAAGTTTCTATGACACTGGAAAGTGAGAAAAATACATTCGTACGTAAAATTTTGATGTTAATTCTTTTGCGCATAGAATTGAATAATCGAGTTGGGACCCGTTAGTTTTTCCTATTTAGGACTTATTCAATGCCCGTGCCAAATTTTAAGTTTCTATGTGAGAAAATTGGAATCTGTGCGTAAAATTTGGACGCTAATTCTTTTGCGCATAGAATTGAATAATCGAGTTGGGACCCGTTAGTTTTTCCTATTTATGACATAATCAATGGTCGTGCCAAATTTCACCTTTCTATGACACTGGAAAGTGAGAAAAATACATTCCGTACGTAAAATTTTGACGCTAATTCTTTTGCGCATAGAATTGAATAATCGAGTTGGGAGCCATTAGTTTTTCCTATTTAGGACATATTCAATGCCCGTGCCAAATTTTAAGTTTCTATGTGAGAAAATTGGATTCTGTACGTAAAATTTGGACGCTAATTCTTTTGCGCATAGAATTGAATAATCGAGTTGGGACCCATTAGCTTTTCCTATTTATGACATAATCAATGCTCGTGCCAAATTTCAATTTTTTTTTTTGTGAGAAAATTGGATTCTGTACGTAAAATTTGGACGCTAATTCTTTTGCACATAGAATTGAATAATAGAGTTGGGACCCATTAGCTTTTCTTATATATGACATAATCAATGCCCATGCCAAATTTTAAGTTTCTATGTGAGAAAATTACATTACGTACGTAAAATTTGAACGCTAATTCTTTTGCGCATAGTATTAAATAACGGAGTTGGGACCCATTAGCTTTTCCTATTTATGACATAATCAATGCTCGTGCCGAATTTCAAGTTTCTATGTGAGAAAATTGGATTCTGTACGTAAAATTTAGACGCTAATTCTTTTGCACATAGAATTAAATAATCGAGTTGGGACCCATTAGCTTTTCCTATTTATGACATAATCAATGCTCGTGCCTAATTTCACGTTTCTATGACACTGGAAAGTGAGAAAAATACATTCCGTACGTAAAATTTGGACGCTAATTCTTTTGCGCATAGAATTGAGTAATCGAGTTGGAACCCGTTAGTTTTTTCTATTTAGGACATATTCAATGCCCGTGCCAAATTTTAAGTTTCTATGTGAGAAAATTGGGTTCTGTACGTAAAATTTGGACGCTAATTCTTTTGCGCATAGAATTGAATAATGGAATTGGGACCCATTAGCTTTTCCAATTTATGATATAATCAATGCTCGTGCCAAATTTTCTGTTTCTATGTGAGAAAATTGGATTCTGTACGTAAAATTTGGACGCTAATTCTTTTGCACATAGAATTGAATAATCGAGTTGGGACCCATTATCTTTTCCTATTTATGACATAATCAATGCCCGTGCCAAATTTTAAGTTTCTATGTGAGAAAATTACATTCCGTACATAAAACTTGGACACTAATTCTTTTGTGCCTAGAATTAAATAACGGAGTTGGGACCCATTAGCTTTTCCTATTTATGACATAAGCAATGCTCGTGCCAAATTTCAAGTTTCTATGACACTGGAAAGTGAGAAAAATACATTCCGTATGTAAAATTTTGACGCTAATTCTTTTGCGCATAGAATTGAATAATCGAGTTGGGACCCGTTAGTTTTTCCTATTTAGGACATATTCAATGCCCGTGGCAAATTTTAAGTTTCTATGTGAGAAAATTGGATTCTGTACGTAAAATTTGGACGCTAATTCTTTTGCACATAGAATTGAATAATCCAGTTGGGACCCATTAGCTTTTCCTATTTATGACATAATCAATGCTCGTGCCAAATTTCACGTTTCTATGACACTGAAAAGGGAGAAAAATACATTCCGTACGTAAAATTTTGACGTTAATTCTTTTGCGCATAGAATTGAATAATCGAGTTGGGACCCGTTAGTTTTTCCTATTTAGGACGTATTCAATGCCCGTGCCAAATTTTAAGTTTCTATGTGAGAAAATTGGAATCTGTGCCTAAAATTTGGACGCTAATTCTTTTGCGCATAGAATTGAATAATCGAGTTGGGACCCGTTAGTTTTTCCTATTTATGACATAATCAATGGTCGTGCCAAATTTCACCTTTCTATGACACTGGAAAGTAAGAAAAATACATTCCGTACGTAAAATTTTGACGCTAATTCTTTTGCGCATAGAATTGAATAATCGAGTTGGGACCCATTAGTTTTTCCTATTTAGGACATATTCAATGCCCGTGCCAAATTTTAAGTTTCTATGTGAGAAAATTGGATTCTGTACGTAAAATTTTGACGCTAATTCTTTTGCGCATAGAATTGAATAATCGAGTTGGGACCCATTAGCTTTTCCTATTTATGACATAATCAATGCTCGTGCCAAATTTCAAGTTTCTATGTGAGAAAATTGGATTCTGTACGTAAAATTTGGACGCTAATTCTTTTGCACATAGAATTGAATAATAGAGTTGGGACCCATTAGCTTTTCTTATATATGACATAATCAATGCCCATGCCAAATTTTAAGTTTTTATGTGAGAAAATTACATTACGTACGTAAAATTTGGACGCTAATTCTTTTGCGCATAGAATTAAATAACGGAATTGGGACCCATTAGCTTTTCCTATTTATGACATAATCAATGCTCGTGCCGAATTTCAAGTTTCTATGTGAGAAAATTGGATTCTGTACGTAAAATTTAGACACTAATTCTTTTGCACATAGAATTAAATAATCGAGTTGGGACCCATTAGCTTTTCCTATTTATGACATAATCAATGCTCGTGCCAAATTTCACGTTTCTATGACACTGGAAAGTGAGAAAAATACATTCCGTACGTAAAATTTTGACGGTAATTCTTTTGCGCATAGAATTGAGTAATCGAGTTGGAACCCGTTAGTTTTTTCTATTTAGGACATATTCAATGCCCGTGCCAAATTTTAAGTTTCTATGTGAGAAAATTGGGTTCTGTACGTAAAATTTGGACGCTAATTCTTTTGCGCATAGAATTGAATAATCGAATTGGGACCCATTAGCTTTTCCAATTTATGATATAATCAATGCTCGTGCCAAATTTTCAGTTTCTATGTGAGAAAATTGGATTCTGTACGTAAAATTTGGACGCTAATTCTTTTGCACATAGAATTGAATAATCGAGTTGGGACCCATTAGCTTTTCCTATTTATGACATAATCAATGCCCGTGCCAAATTTTAAGTTTCTATGTGAGAAAATTACATTCCGTACATAAAACTTGGATACTAATTCTTTTGTGCCTAGAATTAAATAACGGAGTTGGGACCCATTAGCTTTTCCTATTTATGACATAAGCAATGCTCGTGCCAAATTTCAAGTTTCTATGACACTGGAAAGTGAGAAAAATACATTTCGTATGTAAAATTTTGACGCTAATTCTTTTGCGCATAGAATTGAATAATCGAGTTGGGACCCGTTAGTTTTTCCTATTTAGGACATATTCAATGCCCGTGGCAAATTTTAAGTTTCTATGTGAGAAAATTGGATTCTGTACGTAAAATTTGGACGCTAATTCTTTTGCACATAGAATTGAATAATCCAGTTGGGACCCATTAGCTTTTCCTATTTATGACATAATCAATGCTCGTGCCAAATTTCACGTTTCTATGACACTGAAAAGGGAGAAAAATACATTCCGTACGTAAAATTTTGACGTTAATTCTTTTGCGCATAGAATTGAATAATCGAGTTGGGACCCGTTAGTTTTTCCTATTTAGGACGTATTCAATGCCCGTGCCAAATTTTAAGTTTCTATGTGAGAAAATTGGAATCTGTGCCTAAAATGTGGACGCTAATTCTTTTGCGCATAGAATTGAATAATCGAGTTGGGACCCGTTAGTTTTTCCTATTTATGACATAATCAATGGTCGTGCCAAATTTCACCTTTCTATGACACTGGAAAGTAAGAAAAATACATTCCGTACGTAAAATTTTGACGCTAATTCTTTTGCGCATAGAATTGAATAATCGAGTTGGGACCCATTAGTTTTTCCTATTTAGGACATATTCAATGCCCGTGCCAAATTTTAAGTTTCTATGTGAGAAAATTGGATTCTGTACGTAAAATTTTGACGCTAATTCTTTTGCGCATAGAATTGAATAATCGAGTTGGGACCCATTAGCTTTTCCTATTTATGACATAATCAATGCTCGTGCCAAATTTCAAGTTTCTATGTGAGAAAATTGGATTCTGTACGTAAAATTTGGACGCTAATTCTTTTGCACATAGAATTGAATAATAGAGTTGGGACCCATTAGCTTTTCTTATATATGACATAATCAATGCCCATGCCAAATTTTAAGTTTCTATGTGAGAAAATTACATTACGTACGTAAAATTTGGACGCTAATTCTTTTGCGCATAGAATTAAATAACGGAATTGGGACCCATTAGCTTTTCCTATTTATGACATAATCAATGCTCGTGCCGAATTTCAAGTTTCTATGTGAGAAAATTGGATTCTGTACGTAAAATTTAGACACTAATTCTTTTGCACATAGAATTAAATAATCGAGTTGGGACCCATTAGCTTTTCCTATTTATGACATAATCAATGCTCGTGCCAAATTTCACGTTTCTATGACACTGGAAAGTGAGAAAAATACATTCCGTACGTAAAATTTTGACGGTAATTCTTTTGCGCATAGAATTGAATAATCGAATTGGGACCCATTAGCTTTTCCAATTTATGATATAATCAATGCTCGTGCCAAATTTTCAGTTTCTATGTGAGAAAATTGGATTCTGTACGTAAAATTTGGACGCTAATTCTTTTGCACATAGAATTGAATAATCGAGTTGGGACCCATTAGCTTTTCCTATTTATGACATAATCAATGCCCGTGCCAAATTTTAAGTTTCTATGTGAGAAAATTACATTCCGTACATAAAACTTGGATACTAATTCTTTTGTGCCTAGAATTAAATAACGGAGTTGGGACCCATTAGCTTTTCCTATTTATGACATAAGCAATGCTCGTGCCAAATTTCAAGTTTCTATGTGAGAAAATTGGATTCCGTACGTAAAATTTTGACGCTAATTCTTTTGCACATAGAATTGAATAATCGAATTAGGACCCATTAGCTTTTCCTATTTATGACATAATCAATACCCGTGCGAAATTTTAAGTTTCTGTGAGAAAATTACATTCCGTACGTAAAATTTTGATGCTGATTCTTTTGCGCATAGAATTAAATAACGGAGTTGGGACCCATTAGCTTTTCCTATTTATAACAATCAATGCTCGTGCCGAATTTCAAGTTTCTATGTGAGAAAATTGGATTCTGTACGTAAAATTTAGACGCTAATTATTTTGCACATAGAATTGAATAATCGAGTTGGGACCCATTAGCTGTTCTTATATATGACATAATCAATGCCCATGCCAAATTTTAAGTTTCTATGTGAGAAAATTACATTACGTACGTAAAATTTGGACGCTAATTCTTTTGCGCATAGAATTAAATAACGGAGTTGGGACCCATTAGCTTTTCCTATATATGACATAATCAATGCTCGTGCCAAATTTTCAGTTTCTATGTGAGAAAATTGGATTCCGTACGTAAAATTTGGACGCTAATTCTTTTGCACATAAAATTGAATAATCGAGTTGGGACCCATTAGCTTTTCCTATATATGACATAATCAATGCCCATGCCAAATTTTAAGTTTCTATGTGAGAAAATTACATTCCGTACGTAAAATTTGGACGCTAATTCTTTTGCGCATAGAATTAAATAACGGAGTTGGGACCCATTAGCTTTTCCTATTTATGACATAATCAATGCTCGTGCCGAATTTCAAGTTTCTATGTGAGAAAATAGGATTCTGTACGTAAAATTTAGACGCTAATTCTTTTGCACATAGAATTGAATAATCGAGTTGGGACCCATTAGCTTTTCCTATTTATGACATAATCAATGCTCGTGCCAAATTTCATGTTTCCATGACACTGGAAAGTGAGAAAAATACATTCCGTACGTAAAATTTTGACGCTAATTCTTTTGCGCATAGAATTGAATAATCGAGTTGGGACCCGTTAGTTTTTGCTATTTAGGACATATTCAATGCCCGTGCCAAATTTTAAGTTTCTATGTGAGAAAATTGGATTCTGTACGTAAAATTTGGACGCTAATTCTTTTGTGCATAGAATTGAATAATCGAGTTGGGACCCATTAGCTTTTCCTATTTATGACATAATCAATGCTCGTGCCAAATTTCAAGTTTCCATGTGAGAAAATTGGATTCTGTACGTAAAATTTGGACGCTAATTCTTTTGCACATAGAATTGAATAATCGAGTTGGGACCCATTAGCTTTTCCTATTTATGACATAATCAATGCTCGTGCCAAATTTCACGTTTCTATGACACTGGAAAGTGAGAAAAATACATTCCGTACAGAAAAATTTGACGCTAATTCTTTTGCGCATAGAATTGAATAATCGAGTTGGGACCCGTTAGTTTTTGCTATTTAGGACATATTCAATGCCCGTGCCAAATTTTAAGTTTCTATGTGAGAAAATTGGATTCTGTACGTTAAATTTGGACGCTAATTCTTTTGCGCATAGAATTGAATAATCGAATTGGGACCCATTAGCTTTTCCAATTTATGATATAATCAATGCTCGTGCCAAATTTCAAGTTTCTATGTGAGAAAATTGGATTCCGTACATAAAATTTGGACGCTAATTCTTTTGCACATAGAATTGAATAATCGAGTTGGGACCCATTAGCTTTTCCTATTTATGACATAATCAATGCCCATGCCAAATTTTAAGTTTCTTTGTGAGAAAATTACACTCCGTACATAAAACTTGGACGCTAATTCTTTTGTGCCTAGAATTAAATAACGGAGTTGGGACCCATTAGGTTTTCCTATTTATGACATAATCAATGCCCATGCCAAATTTTAAGTTTCTATGTGAGAAAATTACACTCCGTACATAAAACTTGGACGCTAATTTTTTGTGCCTAGAATTAAATAACGGAGTTGGGACCCATTAGCTTTTCCTATTTATGACATATTCAATGCTCGTGCCAAATTTCAAGTTTCTATGACACTGGAAAGTGAGAAAAATACATTCGTATGTAAAATTTTGAGGCTAATTCTTTTGCGCATAGAATTGAATAATCGAGTTGGGACCCGTTAGTTTTTCCTATTTAGGACATATTCAATGCCCGTGCCAAATTTTAAGTTTCTATGTGAGACAATTGGATTCTGTACGTAAAATTTAGACACTAATTCTTTTGCACATAGAATTAAATAATCGAGTTGGGACCCATTAGCTTTTCCTATTTATGACATAATCAATGCTCGTGCCAAATTTCACGTTTCTATGACACTGGAAAGTGAGAAAAATACATTCCGTACGTAAAATTTTGACGGTAATTCTTTTGCGCATAGAATTGAATAATCGAATTGGGACCCATTAGCTTTTCCAATTTATGATATAATCAATGCTCGTGCCAAATTTTCAGTTTCTATGTGAGAAAATTGGATTCTGTACGTAAAATTTGGACGCTAATTCTTTTGCACATAGAATTGAATAATCGAGTTGGGACCCATTAGCTTTTCCTATTTATGACATAATCAATGCCCGTGCCAAATTTTAAGTTTCTATGTGAGAAAATTACATTCCGTACATAAAACTTGGATACTAATTCTTTTGTGCCTAGAATTAAATAACGGAGTTGGGACCCATTAGCTTTTCCTATTTATGACATAAGCAATGCTCGTGCCAAATTTCAAGTTTCTATGTGAGAAAATTGGATTCCGTACGTAAAATTTTGACGCTAATTCTTTTGCACATAGAATTGAATAATCGAATTAGGACCCATTAGCTTTTCCTATTTATGACATAATCAATACCCGTGCGAAATTTTAAGTTTCTGTGAGAAAATTACATTCCGTACGTAAAATTTTGATGCTGATTCTTTTGCGCATAGAATTAAATAACGGAGTTGGGACCCATTAGCTTTTCCTATTTATAACAATCAATGCTCGTGCCGAATTTCAAGTTTCTATGTGAGAAAATTGGATTCTGTACGTAAAATTTAGACGCTAATTATTTTGCACATAGAATTGAATAATCGAGTTGGGACCCATTAGCTGTTCTTATATATGACATAATCAATGCCCATGCCAAATTTTAAGTTTCTATGTGAGAAAATTACATTACGTACGTAAAATTTGGACGCTAATTCTTTTGCGCATAGAATTAAATAACGGAGTTGGGACCCATTAGCTTTTCCTATATATGACATAATCAATGCTCGTGCCAAATTTTCAGTTTCTATGTGAGAAAATTGGATTCCGTACGTAAAATTTGGACGCTAATTCTTTTGCACATAAAATTGAATAATCGAGTTGGGACCCATTAGCTTTTCCTATATATGACATAATCAATGCCCATGCCAAATTTTAAGTTTCTATGTGAGAAAATTACATTCCGTACGTAAAATTTGGACGCTAATTCTTTTGCGCATAGAATTAAATAACGGAGTTGGGACCCATTAGCTTTTCCTATTTATGACATAATCAATGCTCGTGCCGAATTTCAAGTTTCTATGTGAGAAAATAGGATTCTGTACGTAAAATTTAGACGCTAATTCTTTTGCACATAGAATTGAATAATCGAGTTGGGACCCATTAGCTTTTCCTATTTATGACATAATCAATGCTCGTGCCAAATTTCATGTTTCCATGACACTGGAAAGTGAGAAAAATACATTCCGTACGTAAAATTTTGACGCTAATTCTTTTGCGCATAGAATTGAATAATCGAGTTGGGACCCGTTAGTTTTTGCTATTTAGGACATATTCAATGCCCGTGCCAAATTTTAAGTTTCTATGTGAGAAAATTGGATTCTGTACGTAAAATTTGGACGCTAATTCTTTTGTGCATAGAATTGAATAATCGAGTTGGGACCCATTAGCTTTTCCTATTTATGACATAATCAATGCTCGTGCCAAATTTCAAGTTTCCATGTGAGAAAATTGGATTCTGTACGTAAAATTTGGACGCTAATTCTTTTGCACATAGAATTGAATAATCGAGTTGGGACCCATTAGCTTTTCCTATTTATGACATAATCAATGCTCGTGCCAAATTTCACGTTTCTATGACACTGGAAAGTGAGAAAAATACATTCCGTACAGAAAAATTTGACGCTAATTCTTTTGCGCATAGAATTGAATAATCGAGTTGGGACCCGTTAGTTTTTGCTATTTAGGACATATTCAATGCCCGTGCCAAATTTTAAGTTTCTATGTGAGAAAATTGGATTCTGTACGTTAAATTTGGACGCTAATTCTTTTGCGCATAGAATTGAATAATCGAATTGGGACCCATTAGCTTTTCCAATTTATGATATAATCAATGCTCGTGCCAAATTTCAAGTTTCTATGTGAGAAAATTGGATTCCGTACATAAAATTTGGACGCTAATTCTTTTGCACATAGAATTGAATAATCGAGTTGGGACCCATTAGCTTTTCCTATTTATGACATAATCAATGCCCATGCCAAATTTTAAGTTTCTTTGTGAGAAAATTACACTCCGTACATAAAACTTGGACGCTAATTCTTTTGTGCCTAGAATTAAATAACGGAGTTGGGACCCATTAGGTTTTCCTATTTATGACATAATCAATGCCCATGCCAAATTTTAAGTTTCTATGTGAGAAAATTACACTCCGTACATAAAACTTGGACGCTAATTTTTTGTGCCTAGAATTAAATAACGGAGTTGGGACCCATTAGCTTTTCCTATTTATGACATATTCAATGCTCGTGCCAAATTTCAAGTTTCTATGACACTGGAAAGTGAGAAAAATACATTCGTATGTAAAATTTTGAGGCTAATTCTTTTGCGCATAGAATTGAATAATCGAGTTGGGACCCGTTAGTTTTTCCTATTTAGGACATATTCAATGCCCGTGCCAAATTTTAAGTTTCTATGTGAGACAATTGGATTCTGTACGTAAAATTTGGACGCTAATTCTTTTGCACATTGAATTGAATAATCCAGTTGGGACCCATTAGCTTTTCCTATTTATGACATAATCAATGCTCGTGCCAAATTTCACGTTTCTATGACACTGAAAAGTGAGAAAAATACATTCCGTACGTAAAATTTTGACGTTAATTCTTTTGCGCATAGAATTGAATAATCGAGTTGGGACCCGTTAGTTTTTCCTATTTAGTACTTATTCAATGCCCGTGCCAAATTTTAAGTTTCTATGTGAGAAAATTGGAACCTGTGCGTAAAATTTGGACGCTAATTCTTTTGCGCATAGAATTGAATAATCGAGTTGGGACCCGTTAGTTTTTCCTATTTATGACATAATCAATGGTCGTGCCAAATTTCACCTTTCTATGACACTGGAAAGTGAGAAAAATACATTCCGTACGTAAAATTTTGACGCTAATTCTTTTGCGCATAGAATTGAATAATCGAGTTGGGACCCATTAGTTTTTCCTATTTAGGACATATTCAATGCCCGTGCCAAATTTTAAGTTTCTATGTGAGAAAATTGGATTCTGTACGTAAAATTTGGACGCTAATTCTTTTGCGCATAGAATTGAATAATCGAGTTGGGACCCATTAGCTTTTCCTATTTATGACATAATCAATGCTCGTGCCAAATTTCAAGTTTCTATGTGAGAAAATTGGATTCTGTACGTAAAATTTGGACGCTAATTCTTTTGCACATAGAATTGAATAATAGAGTTGGGACCCATTAGCTTTTCTTATATATGACATAATCAATGCCCATGCCAAATTTTAAGTTTCTATGTGAGAAAATTACATTACGTACGTAAAATTTGGACGCTAATTCTTTTGCGCATAGAATTAAATAACGGAGTTGGGACCCATTAGCTTTTCCTATTTATGACATAATCAATGCTCGTACCGAATTTCATGTTTCTATGTGAGAAAATTGGATTCTGTACGTAAAATTTAGACGCTAATTCTTTTGCACATAGAATTGAATAATCGAGTTGGGACCCATTAGCTTTTCCTATTTATGACAATCAATGCTCGTGCCAAATTTCACGTTTCTATGACACTGGAAAGTGAGAAAAATACATTCCGTACGTAAAATTTTGACGGTACTTCTTTTGCGCATAGAATTAAGTAATCGAGTTGGAACCCGTTAGTTTTTTCTATTTAGGACATATTCAATGCCCGTGCCAAATTTTAAGTTTCTATGTGAGAAAATTGGATTCTGTACGTAAAATTTGGACGCTAATTCTTTTGCGCATAGAATTGAATAATCGAATTGGGACCCATTAGCTTTTCCAATTTATGACATAATCAATGCTCGTGCCAAATTTCAAGTTTCTATGTGAGAAAATTGGATTCCGTACATAAAATTTGGACGCTAATTCTTTTGCACATAGAATTGAATAATCGAGTTGGGACTAGAGATGAGCGAACACCAAAATGTTCGGGTGTTCGTTATTCGTAACGAACTTCCCGTGATGCTCGAGGGTTCGTTTTGAACAACGAACCCCATTGAAGTCAATGGGCGACCAGAACATTTTTGTATTTCGCCGATGCTCGCTACGGTTTTCATGTGTGAAAATCTGGGCAATTCAGGAAAGTGATGGGAATGACACAGTGACGGATAGGGCAGGCGAGGGGCTACATGTTGGGCTGCATCCTAAGTTCACAGGTCCCACTATTAAGCCACAATAGTGGCAAGATTGGGCCCCCCCCCTCCCAACAACTTTTACTTCTGAAAAGCGCTCATTAGCATGGCATACCTTTGCTAAGCACCACACTACCTCCAACAAAGCACAATCACTGCCTGCATGACACTCCACTGACACTTCTCCTGGGTTACATGCTGACCAACCGCCCCCCCTCCCCCCCACAGCGCACACCAAAGTGTCCCTGGGCAGCCTTCAGCTGCCCTCATGCCACACCACGCTCATGTCTATTTAGAATTGCGTCTGCCATGACGAGGGACCGCAGGCACACACTGCAGAGGTTGGCACGGCTAGGCAGCGACCCTCTTTAAAAGTGGCGGAGCGATAGCCCACAATGCTGTACAGAAGCAATGAGAAATAGAATCCTGTGCCACTGCCATCAGGAGCTGCACACGTGGGCATAGCAATGGGGAACCTATGTGCCACACACTATTCATTCTGTCAAGGTGTCTGCATGCCCCAGTCAGACCGGGCTTTTTAATTCATAGACACAGGCAGGTACAACTCCCTATTGTGAAGTCCCTGTCGACCCACAGCATGGGTGGCTCCCTGGAACCCACCGGTGGTACACAGAAATATCCCATTGCATTGCCCAACACAGCTGAGGTAGTAATGTCGTGCTTAATGCAGGTGGGCTTCGGCCCACACTGCATGCCCCAGTTTGACTGGGGTTCTTTATAAGTGTACAGATGTAGTAAAAACTCCGTGTGCACCTACAGCATGGGTGGGTGCCAGGAAGCCACCGGCGGTACATAGAAATATCCCATTGCATTGCCCAACACAGCTGAGGTAGTAATGTTGTGCTTAACCCTTTCCAATCCAATTTGTATATGGTTTTCCTAGGGGGCTTACTCTTTTTCTGCCGTTATACAACGGCGCTATATGCTGGCTAAAGCCAGTACTGCATGAGCTGACACGTAGGATAGGCTCCGACAGCAGAGAGGCTGGCAATATACAGTAAGAGAACCCCGACGGACGTCTACCAACAACGGAGCTGTACAGCCTTAAACCCTAATGTCTTCACAGGTCACACAGTGGACTGGAAAGGGTTAATGCAGGTGGGTTTCGGCCCACACTGCATGCCCCAGTCAGACTGGGTTTCTTTATAAGTGGAAACAGATGCATTTATAATTCCCTGTGGACCCACTGCCTGGGTGGGTGCCAGGAAGCCACCGGCGGTACATAGAAATATCCCATTGCATTGCCCAACACAGCTGAGGTAGTAATGTTGTGCGTAATACAGGTGGGCTTCGGCCCACACTGCATGCCCCAGTCAGACTGGGGTTCTTTAGAAGTGTACAGATGTATTAAAAACTCCGTGTGCACCTACAGCATGGGTGGCTCCCTGGAACCCACCGGCAGTACACAAAAATATCCCATTGCATTGCCCAACACAGCTGAGGTAGTAATGTCGTGCTTAATGCAGGTGGGCTTCGGCCCACACTGCATGCCCCAGTCAGACTGGGGTTCTTTACAAGTGGACACATGTAGGTTAAACTCCCTGTGGACCCACTGCCTGGGTGGGTGCCAGGAAGCCACCGGCGGTACATAGAAATATCCCATTGCATTGCCCAACACAGCTGAGGTAGTAATGTTGTGCGTAATACAGGTGGGCTTCGGCCCACACTGCATGCCCCAGTCAGACTGGGGTTCTTTAGAAGTGTACAGATGTATTAAAAACTCCGTGTGCACCTACAGCATGGGTGGCTCCCTGGAACCCACCGGCGGTACACATAAATATCCCATTGCATTGCCCAACACAGCTGAGGTTACGTCAGCTGTAATGCAGGTGGGCTAAAAATTAATTTGATTACACTGTAGGCGAGGGCCCACAAAAATTGCTGTATCAACAGTACTAATGTACATCCCAAAAATTGGCCATGGCCAGCCAAGAGGGCAGGTGAAACACATTAATCGCTTTGGTTAATGTGGCTTAAGTGGTAACTAGGCCTGGAGGCAGCCCAGTGTAACGAAAAATTGGTTCAAGTTAAAGTTCCAATGCTTTTAAGCGCATTGAAACTTTTAAAAATTGTTCTGAAAAATTATTTGACTGAGCCTTGTGGCCCTAAGAAAAATTGCCCGTTCAGCGTGATTACGTGAGGTTTCAGGAGGAGGAGCAGGAGGAGGAGGAGGAGGAATATTAGACACAGATTGATGAAGCAGAAATGTCCCCGTTTTGGATGGTGAGAGAGAACGTAGCTTCCATCCGCGGGTGCAGCCTACGTATTGCTTACATATCGCTGCTGTCCGCTGGTGGAGAACAGAAGTCTGGGGAAATCCAGCCTTTGTTCATCTTGATGAGTGTTAGCCTGTCGGCACTGTCGGTTGACAAGCGGCTACGCTTATCTGTGATGATTCCCCCAGCCGCACTAAACACCCTTTCCGACAAGACGCTAGCCGCAGGACAAGCAAGCACCTCCAGGGCATACAGCGCGAGTTCAGGCCACGTGTCCAGCTTCGACACCCAGTAGTTGTAGGGGGCAGAGGCGTCACCAAGGATGGTCGTGCGATCCGCTACGTACTCCCTCACCATCCTTTTACAGTGCTCCCGCTGACTCAGCCGTGACTGGGGAGCGGTGACACAGTCTTGGTGGGGAGCCATAAAGCTGGCCAGGCCCTTAAAGACTGTTGCACTGCCTGGGATGTACATGCTGCTCGATCTACGCACATCCCCTGCTACCTTGCCCTCGGTACTGCGCCTTCTGCCACTAGCGCTGTCGGCTGGGAATTTTACCATCAGCTTGTCCGCAAGGGTCCTGTGGTATAGCAACACTCTCGAACCCCTTTCCTCTTCGGGAATCAGAGTGGGCAGGTTCTCCTTATACCGTGGATCGAGCAGTGTGTACACCCAGTAATCCGTCGTGGCCAGAATGCGTGCAACGCGAGGGTCACGAGAAAGGCATCCTAACATGAAGTCAGCCATGTGTGCCAGGGTACCAGTACGCAACACATGGCTGTCCTCACTAGGAAGATCACTTTCAGGATCCTCCTCCTCCTCCTCCTCCTCCTCCTCAGGCCATACACGCTGAAAGGATGACAGGCAATCAGCCGGTGTACCGTCAGCAGCGGCCCAAGCTGTCTCTTCCCCCTCCTCCTCATCCTCCTCATGCTCCTCCTCCTCCTCCTGTACGCGCTGAGAAATAGACAGGAGGGTGCCCTGACTATCCAGCGGCATACTGTCTTCCCCCGCCCCCGTTTCCGAGCGCAAAGCAGCTGCCTTTATGGTTTGCAGGGAATTTCTCAAGATGCATAGCAGAGGAATGGTGACGCTAATGATTGTAGCATCGCCGCTCACCACCTGGGTAGACTCCTCAAAATTACCAAGGACATGGCAGATGTCTGCCAACCAGGCCCACTCTTCTGAAAGGAATTGAGGAGGCTGACTCCCACTGCGCCGCCCATGTTGGAGTTGGTATTCGACTATAGCTCTCCGTTGTTCATAGAGCCTGGCCAACATGTGGAGCGTAGAGTTCCACCGTGTGGGCACGTCGCACAGCAGTCGGTGCACTGGCAGCTTAAAGTGATGTTGCACGGTGCGCAGGGTGGCAGCGTCCGTGTGGGACTTGCGGAAATGTGCGCAGAGCCGGCGCGCCTTTACGAGCAGGTCTGACAAGCGTGGGTAGCTTTTCAGAAAGCGCTGAACCACCAAATTAAAGACGTGGGCCAGGCATGGCACGTGCGTGAGGCTGCCGAGCTGCAGAGCCGCCACCAGGTTACGGCCGTTGTCACACACGACCATGCCCGGTTGGAGGCTCAGCGGCGCAAGCCAGCGGTCGGTCTGCTGTGTCAGACCCTGCAGCAGTTCGTGGGCCGTGTGCCAGTTATCGCCTAAGCTGAGTAGTTTCAGCACGGCCTGCTGACGCTTGCCCACCGCTGTGCTGCCACACCGCGTGACACCGACTGCTGGCGACATGCTGCTGCTAACACATCTTGATTGTGAGACAGAGGAGGAGGAGGAGGAGGAGGGTGCTTTAGTGGAGGAAGCATACACCTCCGCAGATACCAGCACCGAGCTGGGGCCCGCAATTCTGGGGTGGGTAGGACGTGAGCGGTCCCAGGCTCTGACTCTGTCCCAGCCTCCACTAAATTCACCCAATGTGCCGTCAGGGAGATGTAGTGGCCCTGCCCGCCTGTGCTTGTCCACGTGTCCGTAGTTAAGTGGACCGTGGCAGTAACCGCGTTGGTGAGGGCGCGCACAATGTTGCGGGAGACGTGGTCGTGCAGGGCTGGGACGGCACATCGGGAAAAGTAGTGGCGACTGGGAACTGAGTAGCGCGGGGCCGCCGCCTCCATGATACTTTTGAAGGACTCCGTTTCCACAACCCTATACGGCAGCATCTCAAGGCTGATGAATTTTGCGATGCAGACGGTTAACGTTTGAGCGTGCGGGTGCGTGGCGGCGTACTTGCGCTTGCGCTCGAACACTTGCGCAAGCGACGGCTGAACGGTGCGCTGAACTACACTGCTGGATGGGGCCGAGGACAGCGGAGATGAGGGTGTGGGTGCAGGCCATGAGGCGGTAGTGCCTGTGTCCTGAGAGGGGGGTTGCATCTCAGTGGCAGGTTGGGGCACAGGGGGAGAGGCAGGGGTGCAAACCGGAGGCGGTGAACGGCCTTTGTCCCACCTTGCGGGGTGCTTGGCCATCATATGTCTGCGCATGGTGGTGGTGGTGAGGCTGTTGGTGTTGGCTCCCCGGCTGAGCTTTGCGCGACAAAGGTTGCACACCACTGTTCGTCGGTCGTCAGGCGTCTCTGTGAAAAACTGCCAGACCTTAGAGCACCTCGGCCTCCGCAGGGTGGCATGGCGCGAGGGGGCGCTTTGGGAAACACTTGGTGGATTATTCGGTCTGGCCCTGCCTCTACCCCTGGCCACTGCACTGCCTCTTGCAACCTGCCCTGCTGATGCCCTTGACTCCCCCTCTGAAGACCTGTCCTCCTGAGTAAGCGTTGCACACCAGGTGGGGTCAGTCACCTCATCGTCCTGCTGCTCTTCCTCCGAATCCTCTGTGCGCTGCTCCCTGGGACTTACTGCCCTTACTACTACCTCACTGCAAGACAACTGTGTCTGATCGTCATCGTCCTCCTCACCCACAGAAAGTTGTTGAGACAGTTGGCGGAAGTCCCCAGCCTCTTCCCCCGGACCCCGGGAACTTTCGAATGGTTGGGCATCAGTGACGATAAACTCCTCTGGTGGGAGAGGAACCGCTGCTGCCCAATCTAAGCAGGGGCCCGAGAACAGTTCCTGGGAGTGCTCCCGCTCCTGAGCAGGTGTTATTGTAGTGGAGTGAGGAGGCTGGGAGGAAGGAGGAGCAGCAGACAGAGGATTCGGATTGGCAGCAGTGGACGGCGCAGAACTGCGGGTAGACGATAGGTTGCTCGAAGCACTTTCTGCCATCCAGGACAGGACCTGCTCACACTGCTCATTTTCTAATAACCGTCTCCCGCGTGGACCCATTAATTGGGCGATGAATGTGGGGACGCCAGAAACGTGCCTCTCTCCTAATCGCGCAGCAGTCGGCTGCGACACACCTGGATCAGGAGCTTGGCCTGTGCCCACACCCTGACTTGGCCCTCCGCGTCCTCGGCCGCGTCCACGTCCTCTAGCCCTACCCCTACCCCTCAGCATGCTGTATTACCAGTGATTTGATTTCACAGGCAGGAAATAAATTGGCGCAAGACTGCAGGCCAAATATAATTTTTGCCCTTTTTGGAAAACGAAAGGCCCCACTGCCTCTAGTGAATGAATTATCTAAGTTTAATAACTGTGCTGTGTCCCTGCTTATGTGTCACAGAACGTGAGGGTAGCAGAGTTATTATAACTCTTGGAGAGCAGGTTTTTTTTTCCCAATTAAGGAAAGCAAATGGCGAAGCCAGCAGTAAAGCGTAGCTGGGTGCGTATGATTTAGCACTGTTCTTCACGCAGCTCACACGTCTCCACCGCCCGTAAGGACGGACAGAGGCTGGACAAATAGATTTGTTTTCAGTTTTTTCCCACCAAAAGGCAGCACTGCGTATATTCTATGAACATGAGAAGTTTAATAACTGTGCTGTGTCCCTGCTTATGTGTCACAGAACGTGAGGGTAGCAGAGTTATTATAACTCTGGCAGAGCAGGTATTTTTTTTCCCAATTAAGGAAAGCAAATGGCGAAGCCAGCAGTAAAGCGTAGCTGGGTGCGTATGATTTAGCACTGTTCTTCACGCAGCTCACACGTCTCCACCGCCCGTAAGGACGGACAGAGGCTGGACAAATAGATTTGTTTTCAGTTTTTTCCCACCAAAAGGCAGCACTGCGTATATTCTATGAACATGAGAAGTTTAATAACTGTGCTGTGTCCCTGCTTATGTGTCACAGAACGTGAGGGTAGCAGAGTTATTATAACTCTGGCAGAGCAGGTATTTTTTTTCCCAATTAAGGAAAGCAAATGGCGAAGCCAGCAGTAAAGCGTAGCTGGGTGCGTATGATTTAGCACTGTTCTTCACGCAGCTCACACGTCTCCACCGCCCGTAAGGACGGACAGAGGCTGGACAAATAGATTTGTTTTCAGTTTTTTCCCACCAAAAGGCAGCACTGCGTATATTCTATGAATAATAACTGTGTTGTGGCCCTGCCTATACAATTCTTTCCCTGCAGTATCAATGGAGGGTGGAATGCTCTGCAGAGGCGATTTTGAGAAGCCCAAAAAAAATGCAGCACAGCTAACAAGCAGCCTGGACAGTACTGCACACGGATAAATATGGCCCTAGAAAGGACCATTGAGGTTCTTGAAGGCTACACTCACTCCTAACACTCTCCCTGCCTATGCAGCACTTCTGTCCCTAATGCCAGGTGCAACGGTCTGCAGAGGCGATTTTGAGAAAAAAAAAATCCCACTGCTAACAGCAGCCAACACACAGCTATCAGTGGCCCTAATAAGGACCTTTGGGGGGTCTTGAAGCCTACACTAACTACCAATTCTTTCCCTACAGCAGCTCCGGTATAAACAGCACTGTCCCTCATCTAACTCACACCGCATCTGAGGCGAGCCGCGGGAGGGGCCGACTTTTATATTAGGCGAACACCTGATCTCGCCAGCCACTCACAGCAGGGGGGTGGTATAGGGCTTAAACGTTGCAGGGGGAAGTTGTAATGCCTTCCCTGTCTTTCAATTGGCCAGAAAAGCGCGCTAACGTCTCAGGGAAGGAAGTGAAAGTAACCAGAACACCGCATGGTGTTCGTTACGCATAACGAACATCCCGAACACCCTAATATTCGCACGAATATCAAGCTCGGACGAACGCGTTCGCTCATCTCTAGTTGGGACCCATTAGCTTTTCCTATTTATGACATAATCAATGCTCGTGCCAAATTTCACGTTTCTATGTCACTGGAAAGTGAGAAAAATACATTCCGTACGTAAAATTTTGACGGTAATTCTTTTGCGCATGGAATTGAGTAATCGAGTTGGAACCCGTTAGTTTTTCCTATTTAGGACATATTCAATGCCCGTGCCAAATTTTAAGTTTCTATGTGAGAAAATTGGATTCTGTACGTAAAATTTGGACGCTAATTCTTTTGCGCATAGAATTGAATAATCGAATTGGGACCCATTAGCTTTTCCAATTTATGATATAATCAATGCTCGTGCCAAATTTCAAGTTTCTATGTGAGAAAATTGGATTCCGTACATAAAATTTGGACGCTAATTCTTTTGCGCATAGAATTGAATAATCGAGTTGGGACCCATTAGCTTTTCCTATTTATGACATAATCAATGCCCATGCCAAATTTTAAGTTTCTATGTGAGAAAACTACATTACGTACGTAAAATTTGGACGCTAATTCTTTTGTGCATAGAATTAAATAACGGAGTTGGGACCCATTAGCTATTCCTATTTATGACATAAGCAATGCTCGTGCCAAATTTCAAGTTTCTATGTGAGAAAATTGGATTCCGTACGTAAAATTTTGACGCTAATTCTTTTGCACATAGAATTGAATAATCGAGTTAGGACCCATTAGCTTTTCCTATTTATGACATAATCAATACCCGTGCGAAATTTTAAGTTTCTGTGAGAAAATTACATTCCGTACGTAAAATTTGGACGCTAATTCTTTTGTGCATAGAATTAAATAACGGAGTTGGGACCCATTAGCTATTCCTATTTATGACATAAGCAATGCTCGTGCCAAATTTCAAGTTTCTATGTGAGAAAATTGGATTCCGTACGTAAAATTTTGACGCTAATTCTTTTGCACATAGAATTGAATAATCGAGTTGGGACCCATTAGCTTTTCCTATTTATGACATAATCAATGCCCATGCCAAATTTTAAGTTTCTATGTGAGAAAACTACATTACGTACGTAAAATTTGGACGCTAATTCTTTTGTGCATAGAATTAAATAACGGAGTTGGGACCCATTAGCTATTCCTATTTATGACATAAGCAATGCTCGTGCCAAATTTCAAGTTTCTATGTGAGAAAATTGGATTCCGTACGTAAAATTTTGACGCTAATTCTTTTGCACATAGAATTGAATAATCGAGTTAGGACCCATTAGCTTTTCCTATTTATGACATAATCAATACCCGTGCGAAATTTTAAGTTTCTGTGAGAAAATTACATTCCGAACGTAAAATTTGGACGCTGATTCTTTTGCGCATAGAATTAAATAACGGAGTTGGGACCCATTAGCTTTTCCTATTTATAACATAATCAATGCTCGTGCCGAATTTCAAGTTTCTATGTGAGAAAATTGGATTCTGTATGTAAAATTTAGACGCTAATTCTTTTGCACATAGAATTGAATAATCGAGTTGGGACCCATTAGCTTTTCCTATTTATGACATAATCAATGCTCGTGCCAAATTTCAAGTTTCTATGTGAGAAAATTGGATTCCGTACGTAAAATTTGGACGCTAATTCTTTTGTGTATAGAATTAAATAACGGAGTTGGGACCCACTAGCTTTTCCTATTTATGACATAATCAATGCTCGTGCCAAATTTCAAGTTTCTATGACACTGGAAAGTGAGAAAAATACATTCCGTATGTAAAATTTTTACGCTAATTCTTTTGCGCATAGAATTGAATAATCGAGTTGGGACCCGTTAGTTTTTACTATTTAGGACATATTCAATGCCCGTGCCAAATTTTCAGTTTCTATGTGAGAAAATTGGATTCTGTACGTAAAATTTGGACGCTAATTCTTTTGCACATAGAATTGAATAATCGAGTTGGGACCCATTAGCTTTTCCTATTTATGACATAATCAATGCTCGTGCCAAATTTCACGTTTCTATGACACTGGAAAGTGAGAAAAATACATTCCGTATGTAAAATTTTGACGCTAATTCTTTTGCGCATAGAATTGAATAATCGAGTTGGGACCCATTAGCTTTTCCTATTCATGACATAATCAATGCTCGTGCCAAATTTCACGTTTCTATGACACTGGAAAGTGAGAAAAATACATTCCGTACGTAAAATTTTGACGCTAATTCTTTTGCGCATAGAATTGAATAATCGATTTGGGACCCGTTAGTTTTTCCTATTTAGGACATATTCAATGCCCGTGCCAAATTTTAAGTTTCTATGTGAGAAAATTGGATTCTGTACGTAAAATTGGGACGCTAATTCTTTTGCGCATAGAATTGAATAATCGAGTTGGGACCCATTAGCTTTTCCTATTTATGACATAATCAATGCTTGTGCCAAATTGCAAGTTTCCATGTGAGAAAATTGGATTCCGTACATAAAATTTGGACGCTAATTCTTTTGCACATAGAATTGAAAAATAGAGTTGGGACCCATTAGTTTTTCCTATTTATGACATAATCAATGCCCATGCCAAATTTTAAGTTTCTATGTGAGAAAATTACATTCCGTACATAAAACTTGGACACTAATTCTTTTGTGCCTAGAATTAAATAACGGAGTTGGGACCCATTAGCTTTTCCTATTTATGACATAAGCAATGCTCGTGCCAAATTTCAAGTTTCTATGTGAGAAAATTGGATTGCGTACGTAAAATTTTGACGCTAATTCTTTTGCACATAGAATTGAATAATCGAATTAGGACCCATTAGCTTTTCCTATTTATGACATAATCAATACCCGTGCGAAATTTTAAGTTTCTGTGAGAAAATTACATTCCGTACGTAAAATTTGGACGCTGATTCTTTTGCGCATATAATTAAATAATGGAGTTGGGACCCATTAGCTTTTCCTATTTATAACATAATCAATGCTCGTGCCGAATTTCAAGTTTCTATGTGAGAAAATTGGATTCTGTATGTAAAATTTAGACGCTAATTCTTTTGCACATAGAATTGAATAATCGAGTTGGGACCCATTAGCTTTTCCTATTTATGACATAATCAATGCTCGTGCCAAATTTCAAGTTTCTATGTGAGAAAATTGGATTCCGTACATAAAATTTGGACGCTAATTCTTTTGCACATAGAATTGAATAATCGAGTTAGGACCCATTAGCTTTTCCTATTTATGACATAATCAATGCCCGTGCCAAATTTTAAGTTTCTATGTGAGAAAATTACATTCCATACGTAAAATTTGGACGCTAATTCTTTTGCGTATAGAATTAAATAACGGAGTTGGGACCCACTAGCTTTTCCTATTTATGACATAATCAATGCTCATGCCAAATTTCAAGTTTCTATGACACTGGAAAGTGAGAAAAATACATTCCGTATGTAAAATTTTTACGCTAATTCTTTTGCGCATTGAATTGAATAATCGAGTTGGGACCCGTTAGTTTTTACTATTTAGGACATATTCAATGCCCGTGCCAAATTTTCAGTTTCTATGTGAGAAAATTGGATTCTGTACGTAAAATTTGGACGCTAATTCTTTTGCACATAGAATTACATAATCGAGTTGGGACCCATTAGCTTTTCCTATTTATGACATAATCAATGCTCGTGCCAAATTTCACGTTTCTATGACACTGGAAAGTGAGAAAAATACTTTCCGTACATAAAATTTTGACGCTAATTCTTTTGCGCATAGAATTGAATAATCGAGTTGGGACCCGTTAGTTTTTGCTATTTAGGACATATCCAATGCCCGTGCCAAATTTTAAGTTTCTATGTGAGAAAATTGGATTCTATACGTAAAATTTGGACGCTAATTCTTTTGCGCATAGAATTGAATAATCGAGTTGGGACCCATAAGCTTTTCCTATTTATGACATAATCAATGCTCGTGCCAAATTTCAAGTTTCCATGTGAGAAAATTGGATTCTGTACGTAAAATTCGGACGCTAATTCTTTTGCACATAGAATTGAATAATAGAGCTGGGACCCATTAGCTTTTCCAATTTATGATATAATCAATGCTCGTGCCAAATTTCAAGTTTCTATGTGAGAAAATTGGATTCCGTACATAAAATTTGGACGCTAATTCTTTTGCGCATAGAATTGAATAATCGAGTTGGGACCCATTAGCTTTTCCTATTTATGACATAATCAATGCCCATGCCAAATTTTAAGTTTCTATGTGAGAAAACTACATTACGTACGTAAAATTTGGACGCTAATTCTTTTGTGCATAGAATTAAATAACGGAG
Source organism: Eleutherodactylus coqui (assembly GCA_035609135.1). Classification (NCBI taxonomy): domain Eukaryota; kingdom Metazoa; phylum Chordata; class Amphibia; order Anura; family Eleutherodactylidae; genus Eleutherodactylus; species Eleutherodactylus coqui. The sequence goes on along the minus strand of CM069412.1, from coordinate 54,153,394 downwards.
TTGGGACCCATTAGCTATTCCTATTTATGACATAAGCAATGCTCGTGCCAAATTTCAAGTTTCTATGTGAGAAAATTGGATTCCGTACGTAAAATTTTGACGCTAATTCTTTTGCACATAGAATTGAATAATCGAGTTAGGACCCATTAGCTTTTCCTATTTATGACATAATCAATACCCGTGCGAAATTTTAAGTTTCTGTGAGAAAATTACATTCCGAACGTAAAATTTGGACGCTGATTCTTTTGCGCATAGAATTAAATAACGGAGTTGGGACCCATTAGCTTTTCCTATTTATAACATAATCAATGCTCGTGCCGAATTTCAAGTTTCTATGTGAGAAAATTGGATTCTGTATGTAAAATTTAGACGCTAATTCTTTTGCACATAGAATTGAATAATCGAGTTGGGACCCATTAGCTTTTCCTATTTATGACATAATCAATGCTCGTGCCAAATTTCAAGTTTCTATGTGAGAAAATTGGATTCCGTACGTAAAATTTGGACGCTAATTCTTTTGTGTATAGAATTAAATAACGGAGTTGGGACCCACTAGCTTTTCCTATTTATGACATAATCAATGCTCGTGCCAAATTTCAAGTTTCTATGACACTGGAAAGTGAGAAAAATACATTCCGTATGTAAAATTTTTACGCTAATTCTTTTGCGCATAGAATTGAATAATCGAGTTGGGACCCGTTAGTTTTTACTATTTAGGACATATTCAATGCCCGTGCCAAATTTTCAGTTTCTATGTGAGAAAATTGGATTCTGTACGTAAAATTTGGACGCTAATTCTTTTGCACATAGAATTGAATAATCGAGTTGGGACCCATTAGCTTTTCCTATTTATGACATAATCAATGCTCGTGCCAAATTTCACGTTTCTATGACACTGGAAAGTGAGAAAAATACATTCCGTATGTAAAATTTTGACGCTAATTCTTTTGCGCATAGAATTGAATAATCGAGTTGGGACCCATTAGCTTTTCCTATTCATGACATAATCAATGCTCGTGCCAAATTTCACGTTTCTATGACACTGGAAAGTGAGAAAAATACATTCCGTACGTAAAATTTTGACGCTAATTCTTTTGCGCATAGAATTGAATAATCGATTTGGGACCCGTTAGTTTTTCCTATTTAGGACATATTCAATGCCCGTGCCAAATTTTAAGTTTCTATGTGAGAAAATTGGATTCTGTACGTAAAATTGGGACGCTAATTCTTTTGCGCATAGAATTGAATAATCGAGTTGGGACCCATTAGCTTTTCCTATTTATGACATAATCAATGCTTGTGCCAAATTGCAAGTTTCCATGTGAGAAAATTGGATTCCGTACATAAAATTTGGACGCTAATTCTTTTGCACATAGAATTGAAAAATAGAGTTGGGACCCATTAGTTTTTCCTATTTATGACATAATCAATGCCCATGCCAAATTTTAAGTTTCTATGTGAGAAAATTACATTCCGTACATAAAACTTGGACACTAATTCTTTTGTGCCTAGAATTAAATAACGGAGTTGGGACCCATTAGCTTTTCCTATTTATGACATAAGCAATGCTCGTGCCAAATTTCAAGTTTCTATGTGAGAAAATTGGATTGCGTACGTAAAATTTTGACGCTAATTCTTTTGCACATAGAATTGAATAATCGAATTAGGACCCATTAGCTTTTCCTATTTATGACATAATCAATACCCGTGCGAAATTTTAAGTTTCTGTGAGAAAATTACATTCCGTACGTAAAATTTGGACGCTGATTCTTTTGCGCATATAATTAAATAATGGAGTTGGGACCCATTAGCTTTTCCTATTTATAACATAATCAATGCTCGTGCCGAATTTCAAGTTTCTATGTGAGAAAATTGGATTCTGTATGTAAAATTTAGACGCTAATTCTTTTGCACATAGAATTGAATAATCGAGTTGGGACCCATTAGCTTTTCCTATTTATGACATAATCAATGCTCGTGCCAAATTTCAAGTTTCTATGTGAGAAAATTGGATTCCGTACATAAAATTTGGACGCTAATTCTTTTGCACATAGAATTGAATAATCGAGTTAGGACCCATTAGCTTTTCCTATTTATGACATAATCAATGCCCGTGCCAAATTTTAAGTTTCTATGTGAGAAAATTACATTCCATACGTAAAATTTGGACGCTAATTCTTTTGCGTATAGAATTAAATAACGGAGTTGGGACCCACTAGCTTTTCCTATTTATGACATAATCAATGCTCATGCCAAATTTCAAGTTTCTATGACACTGGAAAGTGAGAAAAATACATTCCGTATGTAAAATTTTTACGCTAATTCTTTTGCGCATTGAATTGAATAATCGAGTTGGGACCCGTTAGTTTTTACTATTTAGGACATATTCAATGCCCGTGCCAAATTTTCAGTTTCTATGTGAGAAAATTGGATTCTGTACGTAAAATTTGGACGCTAATTCTTTTGCACATAGAATTACATAATCGAGTTGGGACCCATTAGCTTTTCCTATTTATGACATAATCAATGCTCGTGCCAAATTTCACGTTTCTATGACACTGGAAAGTGAGAAAAATACTTTCCGTACATAAAATTTTGACGCTAATTCTTTTGCGCATAGAATTGAATAATCGAGTTGGGACCCGTTAGTTTTTGCTATTTAGGACATATCCAATGCCCGTGCCAAATTTTAAGTTTCTATGTGAGAAAATTGGATTCTATACGTAAAATTTGGACGCTAATTCTTTTGCGCATAGAATTGAATAATCGAGTTGGGACCCATAAGCTTTTCCTATTTATGACATAATCAATGCTCGTGCCAAATTTCAAGTTTCCATGTGAGAAAATTGGATTCTGTACGTAAAATTCGGACGCTAATTCTTTTGCACATAGAATTGAATAATAGAGCTGGGACCCATTAGCTTTTCCTATTTATGACATAATCAATGCCCATGCCAAATTTTAAGTTTCTACGTGAGAAAATTACATTCCGTACGTAAAATTTGGACGTTAATTCTTTTGCGCATAGAATTGAGTAATCGAGTTGGGACCCATTAGCTTTTCCTATTTATGACATAATCAATGCCCATGCCAAATTTTAAGTTTCTATGTGAGAAAATTACACTCCGTACATAAAATTTGGACGCTAATTTTTTGTGCCTAGAATTAAATAACGGAGTTGGGACCCATTAGCTTTTCCTATTTATTACATAATCAATGCTCGTGCCGAATTTCAAGTTTCTATGTGAGAAAATTGCATTCCGTACGTAAAATTTGGACGCTAATTCTTTTGCGCATAGAATTAAATAACGGAGTTAGGACCCATTAGGTTTTCCTATTTATGACATAAGCAATGCTCGTGCCAAATTTCAAGTTTCTATGTGAGAAAATTGGATTCCGTACGTAAAATTTTGACGCTAATTCTTTTGCACATAGAATTGAGTAATCGAGTTGGGACCCATTAGCTTTTCCTATTTATGACATAATCAATGCCCATGCCAAATTTTAAGTTTCTATGTGAGAAAATTACACTCCGTACATAAAACTTGGACGCTAATTCTTTTGTGCCTAGAATTAAATAACGGAGTTGGGACCCATTAGGTTTTCCTATTTATGACATAAGCAATGCTCGTGCCAAATTTCAAGTTTCTATGTGAGAAAATTGGATTCCGTACGTAAAATTTTGACGCTAATTCTTTTGCACATAGAATTGAATAATCGAGTTAGGACCCATTAGCTTTTCCTATTTATGAAATTATCAATGCTCGTGCCAAATTTCACGTTTCTATGACACTGGAAAGTGAGAAAAATACTTTCCGTACGTAAAATTTTGACGCTAATTCTTTTGCGCATAGAATTGCGTAATCGAGTTGGAACCCGTTAGTTTTTCCTATTTAGGACATATTCAATGCCCGTGCCAAATTTTAAGTTTCTATGTGAGAAAATTGGATTCCGTACATAAAATTTGGACGCTAATTCTTTTGCACATAGAATTGAATAATCGAGTTGGGACCCATTAGCTTTTCCTATTTATGACATAATCAATGCCCATGCCAAATTTTAAGTTTCTATGTGAGAAAATTACACTCCGTACATAAAACTTGGACGCTAATTCTTTTGTGCCTAGAATTAAATAACGGAGTTGGGACCCATTAGGTTTTCCTATTTATGACATAATCAATGCTCGTGCCAAATTTCAAGTTTCTATGTGAGAAAATTGGATTCCGTACGTAAAATTTGGACGCTAATTCTTTTGCACATAAAATTGAATAATCGAGTTGGGACCCATTAGCTTTTCCTATATTTGACATAATCAATGCCCATGCCAAATTTTAAGTTTCTATGTGAGAAAATTGGATTCCGTACATAAAATTTGGACGCTAATTCTTTTGCACATAGAATTGAATAATCGAGTTGGGACCCATTAGCTTTTCCTATTTATGACATAATCAATGCCCATGCCAAATTTTAAGTTTCTTTGTGAGAAAATTTCACTCCGTACATAAAACGTGGACGCTAATTCTTTTGTGCCTAGAATTAAATAACGGAGTTGGGACCCATTAGGTTTTCCTATTTATGACATAATCAATGCCCATGCCAAATTTTAAGTTTCTATGTGAGAAAATTACACTCCGTACATAAAACTTGGACGCTAATTTTTTGTGCCTAGAATTAAATAACGGAGTTGGGACCCATTAGCTTTTCCTATTTATGACATAATCAATGCTCGTGCCAAATTTCAAGTTTCTATGACACTGGAAAGTGAGAAAAATACATTCCGTATGTAAAATTTTGACGCTAATTCTTTTGCGCATAGAATTGAATAATCGAGTTGGTACCCGTTAGTTTTTCCTATTTAGGACATATTCAATGCCCGTGCCAAATTTTAAGTTTCTATGTGAGAAAATTGGATTCTGTACGTAAAATTTGGACGCTAATTCTTTTGCACATAGAATTGAATAATCGAGTTGGGACCCATTAGCTTTTCCTATTTATGACATAATCAATGCTCGTGCCAAATTTCACGTTTCTATGACACTGAAAAGTGAGAAAAATACATTCCGTACGTAAAATTTTGACGTTAATTCTTTTGTGCATAGAATTGAATAATCGAGTTGGGACCCGTTAGTTTTTCCTATTTAGGACGTATTCAATGCCCGTGCCAAATTTTAAGTTTCTATGTGAGAAAATTGGATTCTGTGCGTAAAATTTGGACGCTAATTCTTTTGCGCATAGAATTGAATAATCGAGTTGGGACCCGTTAGTTTTTCCTATTTATGACATAATCAATGGTCGTGCCAAATTTCAAGTTTCTATGTGAGAAAATTGGATTCCGTACGTAAAATTTGGACGCTAATTCTTTTGCACATAAAATTGAATAATCGAGTTGGGACCCATTAGCTTTTCCTATATTTGACATAATCAATGCCCATGCCAAATTTTAAGTTTCTATGTGAGAAAATTGGATTCCGTACATAAAATTTGGACGCTAATTCTTTTGCACATAGAATTGAATAATCGAGTTGGGACCCATTAGCTTTTCCTATTTATGACATAATCAATGCCCATGCCAAATTTTAAGTTTCTTTGTGAGAAAATTTCACTCCGTACATAAAACGTGGACGCTAATTCTTTTGTGCCTAGAATTAAATAACGGAGTTGGGACCCATTAGGTTTTCCTATTTATGACATAATCAATGCCCATGCCAAATTTTAAGTTTCTATGTGAGAAAATTACACTCCGTACATAAAACTTGGACGCTAATTTTTTGTGCCTAGAATTAAATAACGGAGTTGGGACCCATTAGCTTTTCCTATTTATGACATAATCAATGCTCGTGCCAAATTTCAAGTTTCTATGACACTGGAAAGTGAGAAAAATACATTCCGTATGTAAAATTTTGACGCTAATTCTTTTGCGCATAGAATTGAATAATCGAGTTGGGACCCGTTAGTTTTTCCTATTTAGGACATATTCAATGCCCGTGCCAAATTTTAAGTTTCTATGTGAGAAAATTGGATTCTGTACGTAAAATTTGGACGCTAATTCTTTTGCACATAGAATTGAATAATCGAGTTGGGACCCATTAGCTTTTCCTATTTATGACATAATCAATGCTCGTGCCAAATTTCACGTTTCTATGACACTGAAAAGTGAGAAAAATACATTCCGTACGTAAAATTTTGACGTTAATTCTTTTGTGCATAGAATTGAATAATCGAGTTGGGACCCGTTAGTTTTTCCTATTTAGGACGTATTCAATGCCCGTGCCAAATTTTAAGTTTCTATGTGAGAAAATTGGATTCTGTGCGTAAAATTTGGACGCTAATTCTTTTGCGCATAGAATTGAATAATCGAGTTGGGACCCGTTAGTTTTTCCTATTTATGACATAATCAATGGTCGTGCCAAATTTCACCTTTCTATGACACTGGAAAGTGAGAAAAATACATTCCGTACGTAAAATTTTGACGCTAATTCTTTTGCGCATAGAATTGAATAATCGAGTTGGGACCCATTAGTTTTTCCTATTTAGGACATATTCAATGCCCGTGCCAAATTTTAAGTTTCTATGTGAGAAAATTGGATTCTGTACGTAAAATTTGGACGCTAATTCTTTTGCGCATAGAATTGAATAATCGAGTTGGGACCCATTAGCTTTTCCTATTTATGACATAATCAATGCTCGTGCCAAATTTCAAGTTTCTATGTGAGAAAATTGGATTCTGTAGGTAAAATTTGGACGCTAATTCTTTTGCACATAGAATTGAATAATAGAGTTGGGACCCATTAGCTTTTCTTATATATGACATAATCAATGCCCATGCCAAATTTTAAGTTTCTATGTGAGAAAATTACATTACGTACGTAAAATTTGGACGCTAATTCTTTTGCGCATAGAATTAAATAACGGAGTTGGGACCCATTAGCTTTTCCTATTTATGACATAATCAATGCTCGTGCCGAATTTCAAGTTTCTATGTGAGAAAATTGGATTCTGTACGTAAAATTTAGACGCTAATTCTTTTGCACATAGAATTGAATAATCGAGTTGGGACCCATTAGCTTTTCCTATTTATGACATAATCAATGCTCGTGCCAAATTTCACGTTTCTATGACACTGGAAAGTGAGAAAAATACATTCCGTACGTAAAATTTTGACGGTAATTCTTTTGCGCATAGAATTGAGTATTCGAGTTGGAACCCGTTAGTTTTTTCTATTTAGGACATATTCAATGCCCGTGCCAAATTTTAAGTTTCTATGTGAGAAAATTGGGTTCTGTGCGTAAAATTTGGACGCTAATTCTTTTGCGCATAGAATTGAATAATCGAATTGGGACCCATTAGCTTTTCCAATTTATGATATAATCAATGCTCGTGCCAAATTTTCAGTTTCTATGTGAGAAAATTGGATTCTGTACGTAAAATTTGGACGCTAATTCTTTTGCACATAGAATTGAATAATCGAGTTGGGACCCATTAGCTTTTCCTATTTATGACATAATCAATGCTCGTGCCAAATTTCACGTTTCTATGACACTGGAAAGTGAGAAAAATACATTCCGTACGTAAAATTTTGACGGTAATTCTTTTGCGCATAGAATTGAGTAATCGAGTTGAAACCCGTTAGTTTTTTTCTATTTAGGACATATTCAATGCCCGTGCCAAATTTTAAGTTTCTATGTGAGAAAATTGGGTTCTGTACGTAAAATTTGGACGCTAATTCTTTTGCGCATAGAATTGAATAATCGAATTGGGACCCATTAGCTTTTCCAATTTATGATATAATCAATGCTCGTGCCAAATTTTCAGTTTCTATGTGAGAAAATTGGATTCTGTACGTAAAATTTGGACGCTAATTCTTTTGCACATAGAATTGAATAATCGAGTTGGGACCCATTAACTTTTCCTATTTATGACGTAATCAATGCCCGTGCCAAATTTTAAGTTTCTGTGAGAAAATTGCATTCCGTACGTAAAATTTGGACGCTAATTCTTTTGCGCATAGAATTAAATAACAGAGTTGGGACCCATTAGCTTTTCCTATTTATGACATAATCAATGCTCGTGCCGAATTTCAAGTTTCTATGTGAGAAAATTGGATTCTGTACGTAAAATTTAGATGCTAATTCTTTTGCACATAGAATTGAATAATCGAGTTGGGACCCATTAGCTTTTCCTATTTATGACATAATCAATGCTCGTGCCAAATTTCACGTTTCTATGACACTGGAAAGTGAGAAAAATACATTCCGTACGTAAAATTTTGACGGTACTTCTTTTGCGCATAGAATTGAGTAATCGAGTTGGAACCCGTTAGTTTTTTCTATTTAGGACATATTCAATGCCCGTGCCAAATTTTAAGTTTCTATGTGAGAAAATTGGATTCTGTACGTAAAATTTGGACGCTAATTCTTTTGCGCATAGAATTGAATAATCGAATTGGGACCCATTAGCTTTTCCAATTTATGATATAATCAATGCTCGTGCCAAATTTTCAGTTTCTATGTGAGAAAATTGGATTCTGTACGTAAAATTTGGACGCTAATTCTTTTGCACATAGAATTGAATAATTGAGTTGGGACCCATTAGCTTTTCCTATTTATGACATAATCAATGCCCGTGCCAAATTTTAAGTTTCTGTGAGAAAATTGCATTCCGTACGTAAAATTTGGACGCTAATTCTTTTGCGCATAGAATTAAATAACGGAGTTGGGACCCATTAGCTTTTCCTATTTATGACATAATCAATGCTCGTGCCGAATTTCAAGTTTCTATGTGAGAAAATTGGATTCTGTACGTAAAATTTAGACGCTAATTATTTTGCACATAGAATTGAATAATCGAGTTGGGACCCATTAGCTTTTCCTATTTATGACATAATCAATGCTCGTGCCAAATTTCACGTCTCTATGACACTGAAAAGTGAGAAAAATACATTCCGTACGTAAAATTTTGACGTTAATTCTTTTGCGCATAGAATTGAATAATCGAGTTGGGACCCGTTAGTTTATCCTATTTAGGACGTATTCAATGCCCGTGCCAAATTTTAAGTTTCTATGTGAGAAAATTGGATTCTGTGTGTAAAATTTGGACGCTAATTCTTTTGCGCATAGAATTGAATAATCGAGTTGGGACCTGTTAGTTTTTCCTATTTATGACATAATCAATGGTCGTGCCAAATTTCACCTTTCTATGACACTGGAAAGTGAGAAAAATACATTCCGTACGTAAAATTTAGACGCTAATTCTTTTGCACATAGAATTGAATAATCGAGTTGGGACCCATTAGCTTTTCCTATTTATGACATAATCAATGCTCGTGCCAAATTTCACGTTTCTATGACACTGGAAAGTGAGAAAAATACATTCCGTACGTAAAATTTTGACGGTAATTCTTTTGCGCATAGAATTGAGTAATCGAGTTGGAACCCGTTAGTTTTTTCTATTTAGGACATATTCAATGCCCGAGCCAAATTTTAAGTTTCTATGTGAGAAAATTGGGTTCTGTACGTAAAATTTGGACGCTAATTCTTTTGCGCATAGAATTGAATAATCGAGTTGGGACCCATTAGCTTTTCCAATTTATGATATAATCAATGCTCGTGCCAAATTTTCAGTTTCTATGTGAGAAAATTGGATTCTGTATGTAAAATTTGGACGCTAATTCTTTTGAACATAGAATTGAATAATCGAGTTGGGACCCATTAGCTTTTCCTATTTATGACATAATCAATGCCCGTGCCAAATTTTAAGTTTCTGTGAGAAAATTGCATTCCGTACGTAAAATTTGGACGCTAATTCTTTTGCGCATAGAAATAAATAACGGAGTTGGGACCCATTAGCTTTTCCTATTTATGACATAATCAATGCTCGTGTCGAATTTCAAGTTTCTATGTGAGAAAATTGGATTCTGTACGTAAAATTTAGACGCTAATTATTTTGCACATAGAATTGAATAATCGAGTTGGGACCCATTAGCTTTTCTTATATATGACATAATCAATGCCCATGCCAAATTTTAAGTTTCTATGTGAGAAAATTACATTACGTACGTAAAATTTGGACGCTAATTCTTTTGCGCATAGAATTAAATAACGGAGTTGGGACCCATTAGCTTTTCCTATTTATGACATAATCAATGCTCGTGCCAAATTTCACGTTTCTATGACACTGGAAAGTGAGAAAAATACATTCCGTACGTAAAATTTTGACGGTAATTCTGTTGCGCATAGAATTGAGTAATCGAGTTGGAACCCGTTAGTTTTTCCTATTTAGGACATATTCAATGCCCGTGCCAAATTTTAAGTTTCTATGTGAGAAAATTGGATTCTGTACGTAAAATTTGGACGCTAATTCTTTTGCGCATAGAATTGAATAATCGAATTGGGACCCATTAGCTTTTCCAATTTATGATATAATCAATGCTCGTGCCAAATTTCAAGTTTCTATGTGAGAAAATTGGATTCCGTACATAAAATTTGGATGCTAATTCTTTTGCACATAGAATTGAATAATCGAGTTGGGACCCATTAGCTTTTCCTATTTATGACATAATCAATGCCCATGCCAAATTTTAAGTTTCTATGTGAGAAAATTACACTCCGTACATAAAACTTGGACGCTAATTCTTTTGTGCCTAGAATTAAATAACGGAGTTGGGACCCATTAGGTTTTCCTATTTATGACATAATCAATGCTCGTGCCAAATTTCAAGTTTCTATGTGAGAAAATTGGATTCCGTACGTAAAATTTTGACGCTAATTCTTTTGCGCATAGAATTGAAAAATCTAGTTGGGACCCATTAGTTTTTCCTATTTAGGACATATTCAATGCCCGTGCCAAATTTTAAGTTTCTATGTGAGAAAATTGGATTCTGTACGTAAAATTTGGACGCTGATTCTTTTGCGCTGAGAATTGAATATTCGAGTTGGGACCCATTAGCTTTTCCTATTTATGACATAATCAATGCTCGTGCCAAATTTCAAGTTTCTATGTGAGAAAATTGGATTCCGTACATAAAATTTGGACGCTAATTCTTTTGCACATAGAATTGAATAATCGAGTTGGGACCCAATAGCTTTTCCTATTTATGACATAATCAATGCTCGTGCCAAATTTCACGTTTCTATGACACTGGAAAGTGAGAAAAATACATTCTGTACGTAAAATTTTGACGGTAATTCTTTTGCGCATAGAACTGAGTAATTGAGTTGGAACCCGTTAGTTTTTCCTATTTAGGACATATTCAATGCCCGTGCCAAATTTTAAGTTTCTATGTGAGAAAATTGGATTCTGTACGTAAAATTTGGACGCTAATTCTTTTGCGCATAGAATTGAATAATCGAATTGGGACCCATTAGCTTTTCCAATTTATGATATAATCAATGCTCGTGCCAAATTTCAAGTTTCTATGTGAGAAAATTGGATTCCGTACATAAAATTTGGACGCTAATTCTTTTGCACACAGAATTGAATAATCGAGTTGGGACCCATTAGCTTTTCCTATTTATGACATAATCAATGCCCATGCCAAATTTTAAGTTTCTATGTGAGAAAATTACACTCCGTACATAAAACTTGGACGCTAATTCTTTTGTGCCTAGAATTAAGTAACGGAGTTGGGACCCATTAGGTTTTCCTATTTATGACATAAGCAATGCTCGTGCCAAATTTCAAGTTTCTATGTGAGAAAATTGGATTCCGTACGTAAAATTTTGACGCTAATTCTTTTGCACATAGAATTTAATAATCGAGTTAGGACCCGTTAGTTTTTCCTATTTAGGACATATTCAATGCCCGTGCCAAATTTTAAGTTTCTATGTGAGAAAATTGGATTCTGTACGTAAAATTGGGACGCTAATTCTTTTGTGTATAGAATTAAATAACGGAGTTGGGACCCACTAGCTTTTCCTATTTATGACATAATCAATGCTCGTGCCAAATTTCAAGTTTCTATGACACTGGAAAGTGAGAAAAATACATTCCGTATGTAAAATTTTGACGCTAATTCTTTTGCGCATAGAATTGAATAATCGAGTTGGGACCCATTAGCTTTTCCTATTTATGACATAATCAATGCTCGTGCCAAATTTCACGTTTCTATGACACTGGAAAGTGAGAAAAATACATTCCGTACGTAAAATTTTGACGCTAATTCTTTTGCGCATAGAATTGAATAATCGAGTTGGGACCCGTTAGTTTTTCCTATATAGGACATATTCAATGCCCGTGCCAAATTTTAAGTTTCTATGTGAGAAAATTGGATTCTGTACGTAAAATTGGGACGCTAATTCTTTTGCGCATAGAATTGAATAATCGAGTTGGGACCCATTAGCTTTTCCTATTTATGACTTAATCAATGCTCGTGCCAAATTTCAAGTTTCCATGTGAGAAAATTGGATTCCGTACATTAAATTTGGACGCTAATTCTTTTGCACATAGAATTGAATAATCGAGTTGGGACCCATTAGCTTTTCCTATTTATGACATAATCAATGCCCGTGCCAAATTTTAAGTTTCTGTGAGAAAATTGCATTCCGTACGTAAAATTTGGACGCTAATTCTTTTGCGCATAGAATTAAATAACGGAGTTGGGACCCATTAGCTTTTCCTATTTATGACATAATCAATGCTCGTGCCGAATTTCAAGTTTCTATGTGAGAAAATTGGATTCTGTACGTAAAATTTAGACGCTAATTCTTTTGCACATAGAATTGAATAATCGAGTTGGGACCCATTAGCTTTTCCTATTTATGACATAATCAATGCTCGTGCCAAATTTCACGTTTCTATGACCCTGGAAAGTGAGAAAAATACATTCCGTACGTAAAATTTTGACGGTACTTCTTTTGCGCATAGAATTGAGTAATCGAGTTGGAACCCGTTAGTTTTTTCTATTTAGGACATATTCAATGCCCGTGCCAAATTTTAAGTTTCTATGTGAGAAAATTGGATTCTGTACGTAAAATTTGGACGCTAATTCTTTTGCGCATAGAATTGAATAATCGAATTGGGACCCATTAGCTTTTCCAATTTATGATATAATCAATGCTCGTGTCAAATTTTCAGTTTCTATGTGAGAAAATTGGATTCTGTACGTAAAATTTGGACGCTAATTCTTTTGCACATAGAATTGAATAATCGAGTTGGGACCCATTAGCTTTTCCTATTTATGACATAATCAATGCCCGTGCCAAATTTTAAGTTTCTGTGAGAAAATTGCATTCCGTACGTAAAATTTGGACGCTAATTCTTTTGCGCATAGAATTAAATAACGGAGTTGGGACCCATTAGCTTTTCCTATTTATGACATAATCAATGCTCGTGCCGAATTTCAAGTTTCTATGTGAGAAAATTGGATTCTGTACGTAAAATTTAGACGCTAATTATTTTGCACATAGAATTGAATAATCGAGTTGGGACCCATTAGCTTTTCCTATTTATGACATAATCAATGCTCGTGCCAAATTTCACGTTTCTATGACACTGGAAAGTGAGAAAAATACATTCCGTACGTAAAATTTTGACGCTAATTCTTTTGCGCATAGAATTGAAAAATCGAGTTGGGACCCATTAGTTTTTCCTATTTAGGACATATTCAATGCCCGTGCCAAATTTTAAGTTTCTATGTGAGAAAATTGGATTCTGTACGTAAAATTTGGACGCTAATTCTTTTGCGCATAGAATTGAATAATCGAATTGGGACCCATTAGCTTTTCCAATTTATGATATAATCAATGCTCGTGCCAAATTTCAAGTTTCTATGTGAGAAAATTGGATTCCGTACATAAAATTTGGACGCTAATTCTTTTGCACATAGAATTGAATAATCGAGTTGGGACCCATTAGCTTTTCCTATTTATGACATAATCAATGCCCATGCCAAATTTTAAGTTTCTATGTGAGAAAATTACACTCCGTACATAAAACTTGGACGCTAATTCTTTTGTGCCTAGAATTAAATAACGGAGTTGGGACCCATTAGGTTTTCCTATTTATGACATAATCAATGCTCGTGCCAAATTTCAAGTTTCTATGTGAGAAAATTGGATTCCGTACGTAAAATTTTGACGCTAATTCTTTTGCGCATAGAATTGAAAAATCGAGTTGGGACCCATTAGTTTTTCCTATTTAGGACATATTCAATGCCCATGCCAAATTTTAAGTTTCTATGTGAGAAAATTGGATTCTGTACGTAAAATTTGGACGCTGATTCTTTTGCGCTGAGAATTGAATATTCGAGTTGGGACCCATTAGCTTTTCCTATTTATGACATAATCAATGCTCGTGCCAAATTTCAAGTTTCTATGTGAGAAAATTGGATTCCGTACATAAAATTTGGACGCTAATTCTTTTGCACATAGAATTGAATAATCGAGTTGGGACCCATTAGCTTTTCCTATTTATGACATAATCAATGCTCGTGCCAAATTTCATGTTTCTATGACACTGGAAAGTGAGAAAAATACATTATGTACGTAAAATTTTGACGGTAATTCTTTTGCGCATAGAATTGAGTAATTGAGTTGGAACCCGTTAGTTTTTCCTATTTAGGACATATTCAATGCCCGTGCCAAATTTTAAGTTTCTATGTGAGAAAATTGGATTCTGTACGTAAAATTTGGACGCTAATTCTTTTGCGCATAGAATTGAATAATCGAATTGGGACCCATTAGCTTTTCCAATTTATGATATAATCAATGCTCGTGCCAAATTTCAAGTTTCTATGTGAGAAAATTGGATTCCGTACGTAAAATTTTGACGCTAATTCTTTTGCGCATAGAATTGAAAAATCGAGTTGGGACCCATTAGTTTTTCCTATTTAGGACATATTCAATGCCCATGCCAAATTTTAAGTTTCTATGTGAGAAAATTGGATTCTGTACGTAAAATTTGGACGCTGATTCTTTTGCGCTGAGAATTGAATATTCGAGTTGGGACCCATTAGCTTTTCCTATTTATGACATAATCAATGCTCGTGCCAAATTTCAAGTTTCTATGTGAGAAAATTGGATTCCGTACATAAAATTTGGACGCTAATTCTTTTGCACATAGAATTGAATAATCGAGTTGGGACCCATTAGCTTTTCCTATTTATGACATAATCAATGCTCGTGCCAAATTTCATGTTTCTATGACACTGGAAAGTGAGAAAAATACATTATGTACGTAAAATTTTGACGGTAATTCTTTTGCGCATAGAATTGAGTAATTGAGTTGGAACCCGTTAGTTTTTCCTATTTTGGACATATTCAATGCCCGTGCCAAATTTTAAGTTTCTATGTGAGAAAATTGGATTCTGTACGTAAAATTTGGACGCTAATTCTTTTGCGCATAGAATTGAATAATCGAATTGGGACCCATTAGCTTTTCCAATTTATGATATAATCAATGCTCGTGCCAAATTTCAAGTTTCTATGTGAGAAAATTGGATTCCGTACATAAAATTTGGACGCTAATTCTTTTGCACACAGAATTGAATAATCGAGTTGGGACCCATTAGCTTTTCCTATTTATGACATAATCAATGCCCATGCCAAATTTTAAGTTTCTATGTGAGAAAATTACACTCCGTACATAAAACTTGGACGCTAATTCTTTTGTGCCTAGAATTAAATAACGGAGTTGGGACCCATTAGGTTTTCCTATTTATGACATAATCAATGCTCGTGCCAAATTTCAAGCTTCTATGTGAGAAAATTGGATTCCGTACGTAAAATTTTGACGCTAATTCTTTTGCACATAGAATTGAATAATCGAGTTAGGACCCGTTAGTTTTTCCTATTTAGGACATATTCAATGCCCGTGCCAAATTTTAAGTTTGTATGTGAGAAAATTGGATTCTGTACGTAAAATTGGGACGCTAATACTTTTGTGTATAGAATTAAATAACGGAGTTGGGACCCACTAGCTTTTCCTATTTATGACATAATCAATGCTCGTGCCAAATTTCAAGTTTCTATGACACTGGAAAGTGAGAAAAATACATTCCGTATGTAAAATTTTGACGCTAATTCTTTTGCGCATAGAATTGAATAATCGAGTTGGGACTCATTAGCTTTTCCTATTTATGACATAATCAATGCTCGTGCCAAATTTCACGTTTCTATGACACTGGAAAGTGAGAAAAATACATTCCGTACGTAAAATTTTGACGCTAATTCTTTTGCGCATAGAATTGAATAATCGAGTTCGGACCCGTTAGTTTTTCCTATTTAGGACATATTCAATGCCCGTGCCAAATTTTAAGTTTCTATGTGAGAAAATTGGATTCTGTACGTAAAATTGGGACGCTAATTCTTTTGCACATAGAATTGAAAAATAGAGTTGGGACCCATTAGTTTTTCCTATTTATGACATAATCAATGCCCATGCTAAATTTTAAGTTTCTATGTGAGAAAATTACATTCCGTACATAAAACTTGGACGCTAATTCTTTTGCGCATAGAATTAAATAATGGAGTTGGGACCCATTAGCTTTTCCTATTTATGACATAAGCAATGCTCGTGCCAAATTTCAAGTTTCTATGTGAGAAAATTGTATTCCGTACGTAAAATTTTGACGCTAATTCTTTTGCACATAGAATTGAATAATCGAGTTAGGACCCATTAGCTTTTCCTATTTATGACATAATCAATACCCGTGCGAAATTTTAAGTTTCTGTGAGAAAATTACATTCCGTACGTAAAATTTGGACGCTGATTCTTTTGCGCATAGAAATAAAAAACGGAGTTGGGACCCATTAGCTTTTCCTATTTATGACATAATCAATGCTCGTGCCGAATTTCAAGTTTCTATGTGAGAAAATTGGATTCTGTATGTAAAATTTAGACGCTAATTCTTTTGCACATAGAATTGAATAATCGAGTTGGGACCCATTAACTTTTCCTATTTATGACATAATCAATGCTCGTGCCGAATTTCAAGTTTCTATGTGAGAAAATTGGATTCTGTACGTAAAATTTAGACGCTAATTCTTTTGCACATAGAATTGAATAATCGAGTTGGGACCCATTAGCTTTTCCTATTTATGACATAATCAATGCTCGTGCCAAATTTCACGTTTCTATGACACTGGAAAGTGAGAAAAATACATTCCGTACGTCAAATTTTGACGGTACTTCTTTTGCGCATAGAATTGAGTAATCGAGTTGGAACCCGTTAGTTTTTTCTATTAGGACATATTCAATGCCCGTGCCAAATTTTAAGTTTCTATGTGAGAAAATTGGGTTCTGTACGTAAAATTTGGACGCTAATTCTTTTGCGCATAGAATTGAATAATCGAATTGGGACCCATTAGCTTTTCCAATTTATGATATAATCAATGCTCGTGCCAAATTTTCAGTTTCTATGTGAGAAAATTGGATTCTGTACGTAAAATTTGGACGCTAATTCTTTTGCACATAGAATTGAATAATCGAGTTGGGACCCATTAGCTTTTCCTATTTATGACATAATCAATGCCCGTGCCAAATTTTAAGTTTCTGTGAGAAAATTGCATTCCGTACGTAAAATTTGGACGCTAATTCTTTTGCGCATAGAATTAAATAACGGTGTTGGGACCCATTAGCTTTTCCTATTCATGACATAATCAATGCTCGTGCCGAATTTCAAGTTTCTATGTGAGAAAATTGGATTCTGTACGTAAAATTTAGACGCTAATTATTTTGCACATAGAATTGAATAATCGAGTTGGGACCTATTAGCTTTTCTTATATATGACATAATCAATGCCCATGCCAAATTTTAAGTTTCTATGTGAGAAAATTACATTACGTACGTAAAATTTGCACGCTAATTCTTTTGCGCATAGAATTAAATAACGGAGTTGGGACCCATTAGCTTTTCCTATTTATGACATAATCAATGCTCGTGCCGAATTTCAAGTTTCTATGTGAGAAAATTGGATTCTGTACGTAAAATTTAGACGCTAATTCTTTTGCACATAGAATTGAATAATCGAGTTGGGACCCATTAGCTTTTCCTATTTATGACATAATCAATGCTCGTGCCAAATTTCACGTTTCTATGACACTGGAAAGTGAGAAAAATACATTCCGTACGTAAAATTTTGACGGTACTTCTTTTGCGCATAGAATTGAGTAATCGAGTTGGAACCCGTTAGTTTTTTCTATTTAGGACATATTCAATGCCCGTGCCAAATTTTAAGTTTCTATGTGAGAAAATTGGATTCTGTACGTAAAATTTGGACGCTAATTCTTTTGCGCATAGAATTGAATAATCGAATTGGGACCCATTAGCTTTTCCAATTTATGATATAATCAATGCTCGTGTCAAATTTTCAGTTTCTATGTGAGAAAATTGGATTCTGTACGTAAAATTTGGACGCTAATTCTTTTGCACATAGAATTGAATAATCGAGTTGGGACCCATTAGCTTTTCCTATTTATGACATAATCAATGCCCGTGCCAAATTTTAAGTTTCTGTGAGAAAATTGCATTCCGTACGTAAAATTTGGACGCTAATTCTTTTGCGCATAGAATTAAATAACGGAGTTGGGACCCATTAGCTTTTCCTATTTATGACATAATCAATGCTCGTGCCGAATTTCAAGTTTCTATGTGAGAAAATTGGATTCTGTACGTAAAATTTAGACGCTAATTATTTTGCACATAGAATTGAATAATCGAGTTGGGACCCATTAGCTTTTCCTATTTATGACATAATCAATGCTCGTGCCAAATTTCACGTTTCTATGACACTGGAAAGTGAGAAAAATACATTCCGTACGTAAAATTTTGACGCTAATTCTTTTGCGCATAGAATTGAAAAATCGAGTTGGGACCCATTAGTTTTTCCTATTTAGGACATATTCAATGCCCGTGCCAAATTTTAAGTTTCTATGTGAGAAAATTGGATTCTGTACGTAAAATTTGGACGCTAATTCTTTTGCGCATAGAATTGAATAATCGAATTGGGACCCATTAGCTTTTCCAATTTATGATATAATCAAGGCTCGTGCCAAATTTCAAGTTTCTATGTGAGAAAATTGGATTCCGTACATAAAATTTGGACGCTAATTCTTTTGCACATAGAATTGAATAATCGAGTTGGGACCCATTAGCTTTTCCTATTTATGACATAATCAATGCCCATGCCAAATTTTAAGTTTCTATGTGAGAAAATTACACTCCGTACATAAAACTTGGACGCTAATTCTTTTGTGCCTAGAATTAAATAACGGAGTTGGGACCAATTAGGTTTTCCTATTTATGACATAATCAATGCTCGTGCCAAATTTCAAGTTTCTATGTGAGAAAATTGTATTCCGTACGTAAAATTTTGACGCTAATTCTTTTGCACATAGAATTGAATAATCGAGTTAGTACCCATTAGCTTTTCCTATTTATGACATAATCAATACCCGTGCGAAATTTTAAGTTTCTGTGAGAAAATTACATTCCGTACGTAAAATTTGGACGCTGATTCTTTTGCGCATAGAAATAAAAAACGGAGTTGGGACCCATTAGCTTTTCCTATTTATGACATAATCAATGCTCGTGCCGAATTTCAAGTTTCTATGTGAGAAAATTGGATTCTGTATGTAAAATTTAGACGCTAATTCTTTTGCACATAGAATTGAATAATCGAGTTGGGACCCATTAACTTTTCCTATTTATGACATAATCAATGCTCGTGCCGAATTTCAAGTTTCTATGTGAGAAAATTGGATTCTGTACGTAAAATTTAGACGCTAATTCTTTTGCACATAGAATTGAATAATCGAGTTGGGACCCATTAGCTTTTCCTATTTATGACATAATCAATGCTCGTGCCAAATTTCACGTTTCTATGACACTGGAAAGTGAGAAAAATACATTCCGTACGTCAAATTTTGACGGTACTTCTTTTGCGCATAGAATTGAGTAATCGAGTTGGAACCCGTTAGTTTTTTCTATTAGGACATATTCAATGCCCGTGCCAAATTTTAAGTTTCTATGTGAGAAAATTGGGTTCTGTACGTAAAATTTGGACGCTAATTCTTTTGCGCATAGAATTGAATAATCGAATTGGGACCCATTAGCTTTTCCAATTTATGATATAATCAATGCTCGTGCCAAATTTTCAGTTTCTATGTGAGAAAATTGGATTCTGTACGTAAAATTTGGACGCTAATTCTTTTGCACATAGAATTGAATAATCGAGTTGGGACCCATTAGCTTTTCCTATTTATGACATAATCAATGCCCGTGCCAAATTTTAAGTTTCTGTGAGAAAATTGCATTCCGTACGTAAAATTTGGACGCTAATTCTTTTGCGCATAGAATTAAATAACGGTGTTGGGACCCATTAGCTTTTCCTATTCATGACATAATCAATGCTCGTGCCGAATTTCAAGTTTCTATGTGAGAAAATTGGATTCTGTACGTAAAATTTAGACGCTAATTATTTTGCACATAGAATTGAATAATCGAGTTGGGACCTATTAGCTTTTCTTATATATGACATAATCAATGCCCATGCCAAATTTTAAGTTTCTATGTGAGAAAATTACATTACGTACGTAAAATTTGCACGCTAATTCTTTTGCGCATAGAATTAAATAACGGAGTTGGGACCCATTAGCTTTTCCTATTTATGACATAATCAATGCTCGTGCCAAATTTTCAGTTTCTATGTGAGAAAATTGGATTCTGTACGTAAAATTTAGACGCTAATTCTTTTGCACATAGAATTGAATAATCGAGTTGGGACCCATTAGCTTTTCCTATTTATGACATAATCAATGCCCGTGCCAAATTTTAAGTTTCTGTGAGAAAATTGCATTCCGTACGTAAAATTTGGACGCTAATTCTTTTGCGCATAGAATTAAATAACGGAGTTGGGACCCATTAGCTTTTCCTATTTATGACATAATCAATGCTCGTGCCGAATTTCAAGTTTCTATGTGAGAAAATTGGATTCTGTACGTAAAATTTAGACGCTAATTATTTTGCACATAGAATTGAATAATCGAGTTGGGACCCATTAGCTTTTCCTATTTATGACATAATCAATGCTCGTGCCAAATTTCACGTTTCTATGACACTGGAAAGTGAGAAAAATACATTCCGTACGTAAAATTTTGACGCTAATTCTTTTGCGCATAGAATTGAAAAATCGAGTTGGGACCCATTAGTTTTTCCTATTTAGGACATATTCAATGCCCGTGCCAAATTTTAAGTTTCTATGTGAGAAAATTGGATTCTGTACGTAAAATTTGGACGCTAATTCTTTTGCGCATAGAATTGAATAATCGAATTGGGACCCATTAGCTTTTCCAATTTATGATATAATCAAGGCTCGTGCCAAATTTCAAGTTTCTATGTGAGAAAATTGGATTCCGTACATAAAATTTGGACGCTAATTCTTTTGCACATAGAATTGAATAATCGAGTTGGGACCCATTAGCTTTTCCTATTTATGACATAATCAATGCCCATGCCAAATTTTAAGTTTCTATGTGAGAAAATTACACTCCGTACATAAAACTTGGACGCTAATTCTTTTGTGCCTAGAATTAAATAACGGAGTTGGGACCAATTAGGTTTTCCTATTTATGACATAATCAATGCTCGTGCCAAATTTCAAGTTTCTATGTGAGAAAATTGGATTCCGTACGTAAAATTTTGACGCTAATTCTTTTGCGCATAGAATTGAAAAATCGAGTTGGGACCCATTAGTTTTTCCTATTTAGGACATATTCAATGCCCATGCCAAATTTTAAGTTTCTATGTGAGAAAATTGGATTCTGTACGTAAAATTTGGACGCTGATTCTTTTGCGCTGAGAATTGAATATTCGAGTTGGGACCCATTAGCTTTTCCTATTTATGACATAATCAATGCTCGTGCCAAATTTCAAGTTTCTATGTGAGAAAATTGGATTCCGTACATAAAATTTGGACGCTAATTCTTTTGTGTATAGAATTAAATAACGGAGTTGGGACCCACTAGCTTTTCCTATTTATGACATAATCAATGCTCGTGCCAAATTTCAAGTTTCTATGACACTGGAAAGTGAGAAAAATACATTCCGTATGTAAAATTTTGACGCTAATTCTTTTGCGCATAGAATTGAATAATCGAGTTGGGACTCATTAGCTTTTCCTATTTATGACATAATCAATGCTCGTGCCAAATTTCACGTTTCTATGACACTGGAAAGTGAGAAAAATACATTCCGTACGTAAAATTTTGACGCTAATTCTTTTGCGCATAGAATTGAATAATCGAGTTCGGACCCGTTAGTTTTTCCTATTTAGGACATATTCAATGCCCGTGCCAAATTTTAAGTTTCTATGTGAGAAAATTGGATTCTGTACGTAAAATTGGGACGCTAATTCTTTTGCGCATAGAATTGAATAATCGAGTTTGGACCCATTAGCTTTTCCTATTTATGACATAATCAATGCCCGTGCCAAATTTCAAGTTTCCATGTGAGAAAATTGGATTCCGTACATAAAATTTGGACTCTAATTCTTTTGCACATAGAATTGAATAATCGAGTTGGGACCCATTAGCTTTTCCTATTTATGACATAATCAATGCTCGTGCCAAATTTCATGTTTCTATGACACTGGAAAGTGAGAAAAATACATTATGTACGTAAAATTTTGACGGTAATTCTTTTGCGCATAGAATTGAGTAATTGAGTTGGAACCCGTTAGTTTTTCCTATTTTGGACATATTCAATGCCCGTGCCAAATTTTAAGTTTCTATGTGAGAAAATTGGATTCTGTACGTAAAATTTGGACGCTAATTCTTTTGCGCATAGAATTGAATAATCGAATTGGGACCCATTAGCTTTTCCAATTTATGATATAATCAATGCTCGTGCCAAATTTCAAGTTTCTATGTGAGAAAATTGGATTCCGTACATAAAATTTGGACGCTAATTCTTTTGCACACAGAATTGAATAATCGAGTTGGGACCCATTAGCTTTTCCTATTTATGACATAATCAATGCCCATGCCAAATTTTAAGTTTCTATGTGAGAAAATTACACTCCGTACATAAAACTTGGACGCTAATTCTTTTGTGCCTAGAATTAAATAACGGAGTTGGGACCCATTAGGTTTTCCTATTTATGACATAATCAATGCTCGTGCCAAATTTCAAGCTTCTATGTGAGAAAATTGGATTCCGTACGTAAAATTTTGACGCTAATTCTTTTGCACATAGAATTGAATAATCGAGTTAGGACCCGTTAGTTTTTCCTATTTAGGACATATTCAATGCCCGTGCCAAATTTTAAGTTTCTATGTGAGAAAATTGGATTCTGTACGTAAAATTGGGACGCTAATACTTTTGTGTATAGAATTAAATAACGGAGTTGGGACCCACTAGCTTTTCCTATTTATGACATAATCAATGCTCGTGCCAAATTTCAAGTTTCTATGACACTGGAAAGTGAGAAAAATACATTCCGTATGTAAAATTTTGACGCTAATTCTTTTGCGCATAGAATTGAATAATCGAGTTGGGACTCATTAGCTTTTCCTATTTATGACATAATCAATGCTCGTGCCAAATTTCACGTTTCTATGACACTGGAAAGTGAGAAAAATACATTCCGTACGTAAAATTTTGACGCTAATTCTTTTGCGCATAGAATTGAATAATCGAGTTCGGACCCGTTAGTTTTTCCTATTTAGGACATATTCAATGCCCGTGCCAAATTTTAAGTTTCTATGTGAGAAAATTGGATTCTGTACGTAAAATTGGGACGCTAATTCTTTTGCACATAGAATTGAAAAATAGAGTTGGGACCCATTAGTTTTTCCTATTTATGACATAATCAATGCCCATGCTAAATTTTAAGTTTCTATGTGAGAAAATTACATTCCGTACATAAAACTTGGACGCTAATTCTTTTGCGCATAGAATTAAATAATGGAGTTGGGACCCATTAGCTTTTCCTATTTATGACATAAGCAATGCTCGTGCCAAATTTCAAGTTTCTATGTGAGAAAATTGTATTCCGTACGTAAAATTTTGACGCTAATTCTTTTGCACATAGAATTGAATAATCGAGTTAGGACCCATTAGCTTTTCCTATTTATGACATAATCAATACCCGTGCGAAATTTTAAGTTTCTGTGAGAAAATTACATTCCGTACGTAAAATTTGGACGCTGATTCTTTTGCGCATAGAAATAAAAAACGGAGTTGGGACCCATTAGCTTTTCCTATTTATGACATAATCAATGCTCGTGCCGAATTTCAAGTTTCTATGTGAGAAAATTGGATTCTGTATGTAAAATTTAGACGCTAATTCTTTTGCACATAGAATTGAATAATCGAGTTGGGACCCATTAACTTTTCCTATTTATGACATAATCAATGCTCGTGCCGAATTTCAAGTTTCTATGTGAGAAAATTGGATTCTGTACGTAAAATTTAGACGCTAATTCTTTTGCACATAGAATTGAATAATCGAGTTGGGACCCATTAGCTTTTCCTATTTATGACATAATCAATGCTCGTGCCAAATTTCACGTTTCTATGACACTGGAAAGTGAGAAAAATACATTCCGTACGTCAAATTTTGACGGTACTTCTTTTGCGCATAGAATTGAGTAATCGAGTTGGAACCCGTTAGTTTTTTCTATTAGGACATATTCAATGCCCGTGCCAAATTTTAAGTTTCTATGTGAGAAAATTGGGTTCTGTACGTAAAATTTGGACGCTAATTCTTTTGCGCATAGAATTGAATAATCGAATTGGGACCCATTAGCTTTTCCAATTTATGATATAATCAATGCTCGTGCCAAATTTTCAGTTTCTATGTGAGATAATTGGATTCTGTACGTAAAATTTGGACGCTAATTCTTTTGCACATAGAATTGAATAATCGAGTTGGGACCCATTAGCTTTTCCTATTTATGACATAATCAATGCCCGTGCCAAATTTTAAGTTTCTGTGAGAAAATTGCATTCCGTACGTAAAATTTGGACGCTAATTCTTTTGCGCATAGAATTAAATAACGGTGTTGGGACCCATTAGCTTTTCCTATTCATGACATAATCAATGCTCGTGCCGAATTTCAAGTTTCTATGTGAGAAAATTGGATTCTGTACGTAAAATTTAGACGCTAATTATTTTGCACATAGAATTGAATAATCGAGTTGGGACCTATTAGCTTTTCTTATATATGACATAATCAATGCCCATGCCAAATTTTAAGTTTCTATGTGAGAAAATTACATTACGTACGTAAAATTTGCACGCTAATTCTTTTGCGCATAGAATTAAATAACGGAGTTGGGACCCATTAGCTTTTCCTATTTATGACATAATCAATGCTCGTGCCGAATTTCAAGTTTCTATGTGAGAAAATTGGATTCTGTACGTAAAATTTAGACGCTAATTCTTTTGCACATAGAATTGAATAATCGAGTTGGGACCCATTAGCTTTTCCTATTTATGACATAATCAATGCTCGTGCCAAATTTCACGTTTCTATGACACTGGAAAGTGAGAAAAATACATTCCGTACGTAAAATTTTGACGGTACTTCTTTTGCGCATAGAATTGAGTAATCGAGTTGGAACCCGTTAGTTTTTTCTATTTAGGACATATTCAATGCCCGTGCCAAATTTTAAGTTTCTATGTGAGAAAATTGGATTCTGTACGTAAAATTTGGACGCTAATTCTTTTGCGCATAGAATTGAATAATCGAATTGGGACCCATTAGCTTTTCCAATTTATGATATAATCAATGCTCGTGTCAAATTTTCAGTTTCTATGTGAGAAAATTGGATTCTGTACGTAAAATTTGGACGCTAATTCTTTTGCACATAGAATTGAATAATCGAGTTGGGACCCATTAGCTTTTCCTATTTATGACATAATCAATGCCCGTGCCAAATTTTAAGTTTCTGTGAGAAAATTGCATTCCGTACGTAAAATTTGGACGCTAATTCTTTTGCGCATAGAATTAAATAACGGAGTTGGGACCCATTAGCTTTTCCTATTTATGACATAATCAATGCTCGTGCCGAATTTCAAGTTTCTATGTGAGAAAATTGGATTCTGTACGTAAAATTTAGACGCTAATTATTTTGCACATAGAATTGAATAATCGAGTTGGGACCCATTAGCTTTTCCTATTTATGACATAATCAATGCTCGTGCCAAATTTCACGTTTCTATGACACTGGAAAGTGAGAAAAATACATTCCGTACGTAAAATTTTGACGCTAATTCTTTTGCGCATAGAATTGAAAAATCGAGTTGGGACCCATTAGTTTTTCCTATTTAGGACATATTCAATGCCCGTGCCAAATTTTAAGTTTCTATGTGAGAAAATTGGATTCTGTACGTAAAATTTGGACGCTAATTCTTTTGCGCATAGAATTGAATAATCGAATTGGGACCCATTAGCTTTTCCAATTTATGATATAATCAAGGCTCGTGCCAAATTTCAAGTTTCTATGTGAGAAAATTGGATTCCGTACATAAAATTTGGACGCTAATTCTTTTGCACATAGAATTGAATAATCGAGTTGGGACCCATTAGCTTTTCCTATTTATGACATAATCAATGCCCATGCCAAATTTTAAGTTTCTATGTGAGAAAATTACACTCCGTACATAAAACTTGGACGCTAATTCTTTTGTGCCTAGAATTAAATAACGGAGTTGGGACCAATTAGGTTTTCCTATTTATGACATAATCAATGCTCGTGCCAAATTTCAAGTTTCTATGTGAGAAAATTGTATTCCGTACGTAAAATTTTGACGCTAATTCTTTTGCACATAGAATTGAATAATCGAGTTAGTACCCATTAGCTTTTCCTATTTATGACATAATCAATACCCGTGCGAAATTTTAAGTTTCTGTGAGAAAATTACATTCCGTACGTAAAATTTGGACGCTGATTCTTTTGCGCATAGAAATAAAAAACGGAGTTGGGACCCATTAGCTTTTCCTATTTATGACATAATCAATGCTCGTGCCGAATTTCAAGTTTCTATGTGAGAAAATTGGATTCTGTATGTAAAATTTAGACGCTAATTCTTTTGCACATAGAATTGAATAATCGAGTTGGGACCCATTAACTTTTCCTATTTATGACATAATCAATGCTCGTGCCGAATTTCAAGTTTCTATGTGAGAAAATTGGATTCTGTACGTAAAATTTAGACGCTAATTCTTTTGCACATAGAATTGAATAATCGAGTTGGGACCCATTAGCTTTTCCTATTTATGACATAATCAATGCTCGTGCCAAATTTCACGTTTCTATGACACTGGAAAGTGAGAAAAATACATTCCGTACGTCAAATTTTGACGGTACTTCTTTTGCGCATAGAATTGAGTAATCGAGTTGGAACCCGTTAGTTTTTTCTATTAGGACATATTCAATGCCCGTGCCAAATTTTAAGTTTCTATGTGAGAAAATTGGGTTCTGTACGTAAAATTTGGACGCTAATTCTTTTGCGCATAGAATTGAATAATCGAATTGGGACCCATTAGCTTTTCCAATTTATGATATAATCAATGCTCGTGCCAAATTTTCAGTTTCTATGTGAGAAAATTGGATTCTGTACGTAAAATTTGGACGCTAATTCTTTTGCACATAGAATTGAATAATCGAGTTGGGACCCATTAGCTTTTCCTATTTATGACATAATCAATGCCCGTGCCAAATTTTAAGTTTCTGTGAGAAAATTGCATTCCGTACGTAAAATTTGGACGCTAATTCTTTTGCGCATAGAATTAAATAACGGTGTTGGGACCCATTAGCTTTTCCTATTCATGACATAATCAATGCTCGTGCCGAATTTCAAGTTTCTATGTGAGAAAATTGGATTCTGTACGTAAAATTTAGACGCTAATTATTTTGCACATAGAATTGAATAATCGAGTTGGGACCTATTAGCTTTTCTTATATATGACATAATCAATGCCCATGCCAAATTTTAAGTTTCTATGTGAGAAAATTACATTACGTACGTAAAATTTGCACGCTAATTCTTTTGCGCATAGAATTAAATAACGGAGTTGGGACCCATTAGCTTTTCCTATTTATGACATAATCAATGCTCGTGCCAAATTTTCAGTTTCTATGTGAGAAAATTGGATTCTGTACGTAAAATTTAGACGCTAATTCTTTTGCACATAGAATTGAATAATCGAGTTGGGACCCATTAGCTTTTCCTATTTATGACATAATCAATGCCCGTGCCAAATTTTAAGTTTCTGTGAGAAAATTGCATTCCGTACGTAAAATTTGGACGCTAATTCTTTTGCGCATAGAATTAAATAACGGAGTTGGGACCCATTAGCTTTTCCTATTTATGACATAATCAATGCTCGTGCCGAATTTCAAGTTTCTATGTGAGAAAATTGGATTCTGTACGTAAAATTTAGACGCTAATTATTTTGCACATAGAATTGAATAATCGAGTTGGGACCCATTAGCTTTTCCTATTTATGACATAATCAATGCTCGTGCCAAATTTCACGTTTCTATGACACTGGAAAGTGAGAAAAATACATTCC
The DNA here is from genome assembly GCA_035609135.1 of Eleutherodactylus coqui. Classification (NCBI taxonomy): domain Eukaryota; kingdom Metazoa; phylum Chordata; class Amphibia; order Anura; family Eleutherodactylidae; genus Eleutherodactylus; species Eleutherodactylus coqui. The sequence goes on along the minus strand of CM069412.1, from coordinate 54,124,876 downwards.
GTACGTAAAATTTTGACGCTAATTCTTTTGCGCATAGAATTGAAAAATCGAGTTGGGACCCATTAGTTTTTCCTATTTAGGACATATTCAATGCCCGTGCCAAATTTTAAGTTTCTATGTGAGAAAATTGGATTCTGTACGTAAAATTTGGACGCTAATTCTTTTGCGCATAGAATTGAATAATCGAATTGGGACCCATTAGCTTTTCCAATTTATGATATAATCAAGGCTCGTGCCAAATTTCAAGTTTCTATGTGAGAAAATTGGATTCCGTACATAAAATTTGGACGCTAATTCTTTTGCACATAGAATTGAATAATCGAGTTGGGACCCATTAGCTTTTCCTATTTATGACATAATCAATGCCCATGCCAAATTTTAAGTTTCTATGTGAGAAAATTACACTCCGTACATAAAACTTGGACGCTAATTCTTTTGTGCCTAGAATTAAATAACGGAGTTGGGACCAATTAGGTTTTCCTATTTATGACATAATCAATGCTCGTGCCAAATTTCAAGTTTCTATGTGAGAAAATTGGATTCCGTACGTAAAATTTTGACGCTAATTCTTTTGCGCATAGAATTGAAAAATCGAGTTGGGACCCATTAGTTTTTCCTATTTAGGACATATTCAATGCCCATGCCAAATTTTAAGTTTCTATGTGAGAAAATTGGATTCTGTACGTAAAATTTGGACGCTGATTCTTTTGCGCTGAGAATTGAATATTCGAGTTGGGACCCATTAGCTTTTCCTATTTATGACATAATCAATGCTCGTGCCAAATTTCAAGTTTCTATGTGAGAAAATTGGATTCCGTACATAAAATTTGGACGCTAATTCTTTTGTGTATAGAATTAAATAACGGAGTTGGGACCCACTAGCTTTTCCTATTTATGACATAATCAATGCTCGTGCCAAATTTCAAGTTTCTATGACACTGGAAAGTGAGAAAAATACATTCCGTATGTAAAATTTTGACGCTAATTCTTTTGCGCATAGAATTGAATAATCGAGTTGGGACTCATTAGCTTTTCCTATTTATGACATAATCAATGCTCGTGCCAAATTTCACGTTTCTATGACACTGGAAAGTGAGAAAAATACATTCCGTACGTAAAATTTTGACGCTAATTCTTTTGCGCATAGAATTGAATAATCGAGTTCGGACCCGTTAGTTTTTCCTATTTAGGACATATTCAATGCCCGTGCCAAATTTTAAGTTTCTATGTGAGAAAATTGGATTCTGTACGTAAAATTGGGACGCTAATTCTTTTGCGCATAGAATTGAATAATCGAGTTTGGACCCATTAGCTTTTCCTATTTATGACATAATCAATGCCCGTGCCAAATTTCAAGTTTCCATGTGAGAAAATTGGATTCCGTACATAAAATTTGGACTCTAATTCTTTTGCACATAGAATTGAAAAATAGAGTTGGGACCCATTAGTTTTTCCTATTTATGACATAATCAATGCCCATGCCAAATTTTAAGTTTCTATGTGAGAAAATTACATTCCGTACATAAAACTTGGACGCTAATTCTTTTGTGCCTAGAATTAAATAACGGAGTTGGGACCCATTAGGTTTTCCTATTTATGACATAATCAATGCTCGTGCCAAATTTCAAGTTTCTATGTGAGAAAATTGGATTCCGTACGTAAAATTTTGACGCTAATTCTTTTGCGCATAGAATTGAAAAATCGAGTTGGGACCCATTAGTTTTTCCTATTTAGGACATATTCAATGCCCATGCCAAATTTTAAGTTTCTATGTGAGAAAATTGGATTCTGTACGTAAAATTTGGACGCTGATTCTTTTGCGCTGAGAATTGAATATTCGAGTTGGGACCCATTAGCTTTTCCTATTTATGACATAATCAATGCTCGTGCCAAATTTCAAGTTTCTATGTGAGAAAATTGGATTCCGTACATAAAATTTGGACGCTAATTCTTTTGCACATAGAATTGAATAATCGAGTTGGGACCCATTAGCTTTTCCTATTTATGACATAATCAATGCTCGTGCCAAATTTCACGTTTCTATGACACTGGAAAGTGAGAAAAATACATTATGTACGTAAAATTTTGACGGTAATTCTTTTGCACATAGAATTGAATAATCGAGTTAGGACCCGTTAGTTTTTCCTATTTATGACATATTCAATGCCCGTGCCAAATTTTAAGTTTCTATGTGAGAAAATTGGATTCTGTACGTAAAATTGGGACGCTAATTCTTTTGTGTATAGAATTAAATAACGGAGTTGGGACCCACTAGCTTTTCCTATTTATGACATAATCAATGCTCGTGCCAAATTTCAAGTTTCTATGACACTGGAAAGTGAGAAAAATACATTCCGTATGTAAAATTTTGACGCTAATTCTTTTGCGCATAGAATTGAATAATCGAGTTGGGACTCATTAGCTTTTCCTATTTATGACATAATCAATGCTCGTGCCAAATTTCACGTTTCTATGACACTGGAAAGTGAGAAAAATACATTCCGTACGTAAAATTTTGACGCTAATTCTTTTGCGCATAGAATTGAATAATCGAGTTCGGACCCGTTAGTTTTTCCTATTTAGGACATATTCAATGCCCGTGCCAAATTTTAAGTTTCTATGTGAGAAAATTGGATTCTGTACGTAAAATTTGGACGCTAATTCTTTTGCGCATAGAATTGAATAATCGAATTGGGACCCATTAGCTTTTCCAATTTATGATATAATCAATGCTCGTGCCAAATTTCAAGTTTCTATGTGAGAAAATTGGATTCCGTACATAAAATTTGGACGCTAATTCTTTTGCACATAGAATTGAATAATCGAGTTGGGACCCATTAGCTTTTCCTATTTATGACATAATCAATGCCCATGCCAAATTTTAAGTTTCTATGTGAGAAAATTACACTCCGTACATAAAACTTGGACGCTAATTCTTTTGTGCCTAGAATTAAATAACGGAGTTGGGACCCATTAGGTTTTCCTATTTATGACATAATCAATGCTCGTGCCAAATTTCAAGTTTCTATGTGAGAAAATTGGATTCCGTACGTAAAATTTTGACGCTAATTCTTTTGCGCATAGAATTGAAAAATCGAGTTGGGACCCATTAGTTTTTCCTATTTAGGACATATTCAATGCCCATGCCAAATTTTAAGTTTCTATGTGAGAAAATTGGATTCTGTACGTAAAATTTGGACGCTGATTCTTTTGCGCTGAGAATTGAATATTCGAGTTGGGACCCATTAGCTTTTCCTATTTATGACATAATCAATGCTCGTGCCAAATTTCAAGTTTCTATGTGAGAAAATTGGATTCCGTACATAAAATTTGGACGCTAATTCTTTTGCACATAGAATTGAATAATCGAGTTGGGACCCATTAGCTTTTCCTATTTATGACATAATCAATGCTCGTGCCAAATTTCATGTTTCTATGACACTGGAAAGTGAGAAAAATACATTATGTACGTAAAATTTTGACGGTAATTCTTTTGCGCATAGAATTGAGTAATTGAGTTGGAACCCGTTAGTTTTTCCTATTTAGGACATATTCAATGCCCGTGCCAAATTTTAAGTTTCTATGTGAGAAAATTGGATTCTGTACGTAAAATTTTGACGCTAATTCTTTTGCGCATAGAATTGAATAATCGAATTGGGACCCATTAGCTTTTCCAATTTATGATATAATCAATGCTCGTGCCAAATTTCAAGTTTCTATGTGAGAAAATTGGATTCCGTACGTAAAATTTTGACGCTAATTCTTTTGCGCATAGAATTGAAAAATCGAGTTGGGACCCATTAGTTTTTCCTATTTAGGACATATTCAATGCCCATGCCAAATTTTAAGTTTCTATGTGAGAAAATTGGATTCTGTACGTAAAATTTGGACGCTGATTCTTTTGCGCTGAGAATTGAATATTCGAGTTGGGACCCATTAGCTTTTCCTATTTATGACATAATCAATGCTCGTGCCAAATTTCAAGTTTCTATGTGAGAAAATTGGATTCCGTACATAAAATTTGGACGCTAATTCTTTTGCACATAGAATTGAATAATCGAGTTGGGACCCATTAGCTTTTCCTATTTATGACATAATCAATGCTCGTGCCAAATTTCATGTTTCTATGACACTGGAAAGTGAGAAAAATACATTATGTACGTAAAATTTTGACGGTAATTCTTTTGCGCATAGAATTGAGTAATTGAGTTGGAACCCGTTAGTTTTTCCTATTTAGGACATATTCAATGCCCGTGCCAAATTTTAAGTTTCTATGTGAGAAAATTGGATTCTGTACGTAAAATTTGGACGCTAATTCTTTTGCGCATAGAATTGAATAATCGAATTGGGACCCATTAGCTTTTCCAATTTATGATATAATCAATGCTCGTGCCAAATTTCAAGTTTCTATGTGAGAAAATTGGATTCCGTACATAAAATTTGGACGCTAATTCTTTTGCACACAGAATTGAATAATCGAGTTGGGACCCATTAGCTTTTCCTATTTATGACATAATCAATGCCCATGCCAAATTTTAAGTTTCTATGTGAGAAAATTACACTCCGTACATAAAACTTGGACGCTAATTCTTTTGTGCCTAGAATTAAATAACGGAGTTGGGACCCATTAGGTTTTCCTATTTATGACATAATCAATGCTCGTGCCAAATTTCAAGCTTCTATGTGAGAAAATTGGATTCCGTACGTAAAATTTTGACGCTAATTCTTTTGCACATAGAATTGAATAATCGAGTTAGGACCCGTTAGTTTTTCCTATTTAGGACATATTCAATGCCCGTGCCAAATTTTAAGTTTCTATGTGAGAAAATTGGATTCTGTACGTAAAATTGGGACGCTAATACTTTTGTGTATAGAATTAAATAACGGAGTTGGGACCCACTAGCTTTTCCTATTTATGACATAATCAATGCTCGTGCCAAATTTCAAGTTTCTATGACACTGGAAAGTGAGAAAAATACATTCCGTATGTAAAATTTTGACGCTAATTCTTTTGCGCATAGAATTGAATAATCGAGTTGGGACTCATTAGCTTTTCCTATTTATGACATAATCAATGCTCGTGCCAAATTTCACGTTTCTATGACACTGGAAAGTGAGAAAAATACATTCCGTACGTAAAATTTTGACGCTAATTCTTTTGCGCATAGAATTGAATAATCGAGTTCGGACCCGTTAGTTTTTCCTATTTAGGACATATTCAATGCCCGTGCCAAATTTTAAGTTTCTATGTGAGAAAATTGGATTCTGTACGTAAAATTGGGACGCTAATTCTTTTGCACATAGAATTGAAAAATAGAGTTGGGACCCATTAGTTTTTCCTATTTATGACATAATCAATGCCCATGCTAAATTTTAAGTTTCTATGTGAGAAAATTACATTCCGTACATAAAACTTGGACGCTAATTCTTTTGCGCATAGAATTAAATAATGGAGTTGGGACCCATTAGCTTTTCCTATTTATGACATAAGCAATGCTCGTGCCAAATTTCAAGTTTCTATGTGAGAAAATTGTATTCCGTACGTAAAATTTTGACGCTAATTCTTTTGCACATAGAATTGAATAATCGAGTTAGGACCCATTAGCTTTTCCTATTTATGACATAATCAATACCCGTGCGAAATTTTAAGTTTCTGTGAGAAAATTACATTCCGTACGTAAAATTTGGACGCTGATTCTTTTGCGCATAGAAATAAAAAACGGAGTTGGGACCCATTAGCTTTTCCTATTTATGACATAATCAATGCTCGTGCCGAATTTCAAGTTTCTATGTGAGAAAATTGGATTCTGTATGTAAAATTTAGACGCTAATTCTTTTGCACATAGAATTGAATAATCGAGTTGGGACCCATTAACTTTTCCTATTTATGACATAATCAATGCTCGTGCCGAATTTCAAGTTTCTATGTGAGAAAATTGGATTCTGTACGTAAAATTTAGACGCTAATTCTTTTGCACATAGAATTGAATAATCGAGTTGGGACCCATTAGCTTTTCCTATTTATGACATAATCAATGCTCGTGCCAAATTTCACGTTTCTATGACACTGGAAAGTGAGAAAAATACATTCCGTACGTCAAATTTTGACGGTACTTCTTTTGCGCATAGAATTGAGTAATCGAGTTGGAACCCGTTAGTTTTTTCTATTAGGACATATTCAATGCCCGTGCCAAATTTTAAGTTTCTATGTGAGAAAATTGGGTTCTGTACGTAAAATTTGGACGCTAATTCTTTTGCGCATAGAATTGAATAATCGAATTGGGACCCATTAGCTTTTCCAATTTATGATATAATCAATGCTCGTGCCAAATTTTCAGTTTCTATGTGAGAAAATTGGATTCTGTACGTAAAATTTGGACGCTAATTCTTTTGCACATAGAATTGAATAATCGAGTTGGGACCCATTAGCTTTTCCTATTTATGACATAATCAATGCCCGTGCCAAATTTTAAGTTTCTGTGAGAAAATTGCATTCCGTACGTAAAATTTGGACGCTAATTCTTTTGCGCATAGAATTAAATAACGGTGTTGGGACCCATTAGCTTTTCCTATTCATGACATAATCAATGCTCGTGCCGAATTTCAAGTTTCTATGTGAGAAAATTGGATTCTGTACGTAAAATTTAGACGCTAATTATTTTGCACATAGAATTGAATAATCGAGTTGGGACCTATTAGCTTTTCTTATATATGACATAATCAATGCCCATGCCAAATTTTAAGTTTCTATGTGAGAAAATTACATTACGTACGTAAAATTTGCACGCTAATTCTTTTGCGCATAGAATTAAATAACGGAGTTGGGACCCATTAGCTTTTCCTATTTATGACATAATCAATGCTCGTGCCGAATTTCAAGTTTCTATGTGAGAAAATTGGATTCTGTACGTAAAATTTAGACGCTAATTCTTTTGCACATAGAATTGAATAATCGAGTTGGGACCCATTAGCTTTTCCTATTTATGACATAATCAATGCTCGTGCCAAATTTCACGTTTCTATGACACTGGAAAGTGAGAAAAATACATTCCGTACGTAAAATTTTGACGGTACTTCTTTTGCGCATAGAATTGAGTAATCGAGTTGGAACCCGTTAGTTTTTTCTATTTAGGACATATTCAATGCCCGTGCCAAATTTTAAGTTTCTATGTGAGAAAATTGGATTCTGTACGTAAAATTTGGACGCTAATTCTTTTGCGCATAGAATTGAATAATCGAATTGGGACCCATTAGCTTTTCCAATTTATGATATAATCAATGCTCGTGTCAAATTTTCAGTTTCTATGTGAGAAAATTGGATTCTGTACGTAAAATTTGGACGCTAATTCTTTTGCACATAGAATTGAATAATCGAGTTGGGACCCATTAGCTTTTCCTATTTATGACATAATCAATGCCCGTGCCAAATTTTAAGTTTCTGTGAGAAAATTGCATTCCGTACGTAAAATTTGGACGCTAATTCTTTTGCGCATAGAATTAAATAACGGAGTTGGGACCCATTAGCTTTTCCTATTTATGACATAATCAATGCTCGTGCCGAATTTCAAGTTTCTATGTGAGAAAATTGGATTCTGTACGTAAAATTTAGACGCTAATTATTTTGCACATAGAATTGAATAATCGAGTTGGGACCCATTAGCTTTTCCTATTTATGACATAATCAATGCTCGTGCCAAATTTCACGTTTCTATGACACTGGAAAGTGAGAAAAATACATTCCGTACGTAAAATTTTGACGCTAATTCTTTTGCGCATAGAATTGAAAAATCGAGTTGGGACCCATTAGTTTTTCCTATTTAGGACATATTCAATGCCCGTGCCAAATTTTAAGTTTCTATGTGAGAAAATTGGATTCTGTACGTAAAATTTGGACGCTAATTCTTTTGCGCATAGAATTGAATAATCGAATTGGGACCCATTAGCTTTTCCAATTTATGATATAATCAAGGCTCGTGCCAAATTTCAAGTTTCTATGTGAGAAAATTGGATTCCGTACATAAAATTTGGACGCTAATTCTTTTGCACATAGAATTGAATAATCGAGTTGGGACCCATTAGCTTTTCCTATTTATGACATAATCAATGCCCATGCCAAATTTTAAGTTTCTATGTGAGAAAATTACACTCCGTACATAAAACTTGGACGCTAATTCTTTTGTGCCTAGAATTAAATAACGGAGTTGGGACCAATTAGGTTTTCCTATTTATGACATAATCAATGCTCGTGCCAAATTTCAAGTTTCTATGTGAGAAAATTGGATTCCGTACGTAAAATTTTGACGCTAATTCTTTTGCGCATAGAATTGAAAAATCGAGTTGGGACCCATTAGTTTTTCCTATTTAGGACATATTCAATGCCCATGCCAAATTTTAAGTTTCTATGTGAGAAAATTGGATTCTGTACGTAAAATTTGGACGCTGATTCTTTTGCGCTGAGAATTGAATATTCGAGTTGGGACCCATTAGCTTTTCCTATTTATGACATAATCAATGCTCGTGCCAAATTTCAAGTTTCTATGTGAGAAAATTGGATTCCGTACATAAAATTTGGACGCTAATTCTTTTGTGTATAGAATTAAATAACGGAGTTGGGACCCACTAGCTTTTCCTATTTATGACATAATCAATGCTCGTGCCAAATTTCACGTTTCTATGACACTGGAAAGTGAGAAAAATACATTATGTACGTAAAATTTTGACGGTAATTCTTTTGCACATAGAATTGAATAATCGAGTTAGGACCCGTTAGTTTTTCCTATTTATGACATATTCAATGCCCGTGCCAAATTTTAAGTTTCTATGTGAGAAAATTGGATTCTGTACGTAAAATTGGGACGCTAATTCTTTTGTGTATAGAATTAAATAACGGAGTTGGGACCCACTAGCTTTTCCTATTTATGACATAATCAATGCTCGTGCCAAATTTCAAGTTTCTATGACACTGGAAAGTGAGAAAAATACATTCCGTATGTAAAATTTTGACGCTAATTCTTTTGCGCATAGAATTGAATAATCGAGTTGGGACTCATTAGCTTTTCCTATTTATGACATAATCAATGCTCGTGCCAAATTTCACGTTTCTATGACACTGGAAAGTGAGAAAAATACATTCCGTACGTAAAATTTTGACGCTAATTCTTTTGCGCATAGAATTGAATAATCGAGTTCGGACCCGTTAGTTTTTCCTATTTAGGACATATTCAATGCCCGTGCCAAATTTTAAGTTTCTATGTGAGAAAATTGGATTCTGTACGTAAAATTGGGACGCTAATTCTTTTGCGCATAGAATTGAATAATCGAGTTGGGACCCATTAGCTTTTCCTATTTATGACATAATCAATGCCCGTGCCAAATTTCAAGTTTCCATGTGAGAAAATTGGATTCCGTACATAAAATTTGGACTCTAATACTTTTGCACATAGAATTGAAAAATAGAGTTGGGACCCATTAGTTTTTCCTATTTATGACATAATCAATGCCCATGCCAAATTTTAAGTTTCTATGTGAGAAAATTACATTCCGTACATAAAACTTGGACGCTAATTCTTTTGCGCATAGAATTAAATAACGGAGTTGGGACCCATTAGCTTTTCCTATTTATGACATAAGCAATGCTCGTGCCAAATTTCAAGTTTCTATGTGAGAAAATTGTATTCCGTACGTAAAATTTTGACGCTAATTCTTTTGCACATAGAATTGAATAATCGAGTTAGGACCCATTAGCTTTTCCTATTTATGACATAATCAATACCCGTGCGAAATTTTAAGTTTCTGTGAGAAAATTATATTCCGTACGTAAAATTTGGACGCTGATTCTTTTGCGCATAGAAATAAAAAACGGAGTTGGGACCCATTAGCTTTTCCTATTTATGACATAATCAATGCTCGTGCCGAATTTCAAGTTTCTATGTGAGAAAATTGGATTCTGTATGTAAAATTTAGACGCTAATTCTTTTGCACATAGAATTGAATAATCGAGTTGGGACCCATTAACTTTTCCTATTTATGACATAATCAATGCTCGTGCCGAATTTCAAGTTTCTATGTGAGAAAATTGGATTCTGTACGTAAAATTTAGACGCTAATTCTTTTGCACATAGAATTGAATAATCGAGTTGGGACCCATTAGCTTTTCCTATTTATGACATAATCAATGCTCGTGCCAAATTTCACGTTTCTATGACACTGGAAAGTGAGAAAAATACATTCCGTACGTAAAATTTTGACGGTACTTCTTTTGCGCATAGAATTGAGTAATCGAGTTGGAACCCGTTAGTTTTTTCTATTAGGACATATTCAATGCCCGTGCCAAATTTTAAGTTTCTATGTGAGAAAATTGGGTTCTGTACGTAAAATTTGGACGCTAATTCTTTTGCGCATAGAATTGAATAATCGAATTGGGACCCATTAGCTTTTCCAATTTATGATATAATCAATGCTCGTGCCAAATTTTCAGTTTCTATGTGAGAAAATTGGATTCTGTACGTAAAATTTGGACGCTAATTCTTTTGCACATAGAATTGAATAATCGAGTTGGGACCCATTAGCTTTTCCTATTTATGACATAATCAATGCCCGTGCCAAATTTTAAGTTTCTGTGAGAAAATTGCATTCCGTACGTAAAATTTGGACGCTAATTCTTTTGCGCATAGAATTAAATAACGGAGTTGGGACCCATTAGCTTTTCCTATTCATGACATAATCAATGCTCGTGCCGAATTTCAAGTTTCTATGTGAGAAAATTGGATTCTGTACGTAAAATTTAGACGCTAATTATTTTGCACATAGAATTGAATAATCGAGTTGGGACCTATTAGCTTTTCTTATATATGACATAATCAATGCTCGTGCCAAATTTTAAGTTTCTATGTGAGAAAATTACATTACGTACGTAAAATTTGCACGCTAATTCTTTTGCGCATAGAATTAAATAACGGAGTTGGGACCCATTAGCTTTTCCTATTTATGACATAATCAATGCTCGTGCCAAATTTCACGTTTCTATGACACTGGAAAGTGAGAAAAATACATTCCGTACGTAAAATTTTGACGGTACTTCTTTTGCGCATAGAATTGAGTAATCGAGTTGGAACCCGTTAGTTTTTTCTATTTAGGACATATTCAATGCCCGTGCCAAATTTTAAGTTTCTATGTGAGAAAATTGGATTCTGTACGTAAAATTTGGACGCTAATTCTTTTGCGCATAGAATTGAATAATCGAATTGGGACCCATTAGCTTTTCCAATTTATGATATAATCAATGCTCGTGTCAAATTTTCAGTTTCTATGTGAGAAAATTGGATTCTGTACGTAAAATTTGGACGCTAATTCTTTTGCACATAGAATTGAATAATCGAGTTGGGACCCATTAGCTTTTCCTATTTATGACATAATCAATGCTCGTGCCAAATTTCACGTTTCTATGACACTGGAAAGTGAGAAAAATACATTCCGTACGTAAAATTTTGACGGTACTTCTTTTGCGCATAGAATTGAGTAATCGAGTTGGAACCCGTTAGTTTTTTCTATTTAGGACATATTCAATGCCCGTGCCAAATTTTAAGTTTCTATGTGAGAAAATTGGATTCTGTACGTAAAATTTGGACGCTAATTCTTTTGCGCATAGAATTGAATAATCGAATTGGGACCCATTAGCTTTTCCAATTTATGATATAATCAATGCTCGTGTCAAATTTTCAGTTTCTATGTGAGAAAATTGGATTCTGTACGTAAAATTTGGACGCTAATTCTTTTGCACATAGAATTGAATAATCGAGTTGGGACCCATTAGCTTTTCCTATTTATGACATAATCAATGCCCGTGCCAAATTTTAAGTTTCTGTGAGAAAATTGCATTCCGTACGTAAAATTTGGACGCTAATTCTTTTGCGCATAGAATTAAATAACGGAGTTGGGACCCATTAGCTTTTCCTATTTATGACATAATCAATGCTCGTGCCGAATTTCAAGTTTCTATGTGAGAAAATTGGATTCTGTACGTAAAATTTAGACGCTAATTATTTTGCACATAGAATTGAATAATCGAGTTGGGACCCATTAGCTTTTCCTATTTATGACATAATCAATGCTCGTGCCAAATTTCACGTTTCTATGACACTGGAAAGTGAGAAAAATACATTCCGTACGTAAAATTTTGACGCTAATTCTTTTGCGCATAGAATTGAAAAATCGAGTTGGGACCCATTAGTTTTTCCTATTTAGGACATATTCAATGCCCGTGCCAAATTTTAAGTTTCTATGTGAGAAAATTGGATTCTGTACGTAAAATTTGGACGCTAATTCTTTTGCGCATAGAATTGAATAATCGAATTGGGACCCATTAGCTTTTCCAATTTATGATATAATCAAGGCTCGTGCCAAATTTCAAGTTTCTATGTGAGAAAATTGGATTCCGTACATAAAATTTGGACGCTAATTCTTTTGCACATAGAATTGAATAATCGAGTTGGGACCCATTAGCTTTTCCTATTTATGACATAATCAATGCCCATGCCAAATTTTAAGTTTCTATGTGAGAAAATTACACTCCGTACATAAAACTTGGACGCTAATTCTTTTGTGCCTAGAATTAAATAACGGAGTTGGGACCAATTAGGTTTTCCTATTTATGACATAATCAATGCTCGTGCCAAATTTCAAGTTTCTATGTGAGAAAATTGGATTCCGTACGTAAAATTTTGACGCTAATTCTTTTGCGCATAGAATTGAAAAATCGAGTTGGGACCCATTAGTTTTTCCTATTTAGGACATATTCAATGCCCATGCCAAATTTTAAGTTTCTATGTGAGAAAATTGGATTCTGTACGTAAAATTTGGACGCTGATTCTTTTGCGCTGAGAATTGAATATTCGAGTTGGGACCCATTAGCTTTTCCTATTTATGACATAATCAATGCTCGTGCCAAATTTCAAGTTTCTATGTGAGAAAATTGGATTCCGTACATAAAATTTGGACGCTAATTCTTTTGTGTATAGAATTAAATAACGGAGTTGGGACCCACTAGCTTTTCCTATTTATGACATAATCAATGCTCGTGCCAAATTTCAAGTTTCTATGACACTGGAAAGTGAGAAAAATACATTCCGTATGTAAAATTTTGACGCTAATTCTTTTGCGCATAGAATTGAATAATCGAGTTGGGACTCATTAGCTTTTCCTATTTATGACATAATCAATGCTCGTGCCAAATTTCACGTTTCTATGACACTGGAAAGTGAGAAAAATACATTCCGTACGTAAAATTTTGACGCTAATTCTTTTGCGCATAGAATTGAATAATCGAGTTCGGACCCGTTAGTTTTTCCTATTTAGGACATATTCAATGCCCGTGCCAAATTTTAAGTTTCTATGTGAGAAAATTGGATTCTGTACGTAAAATTGGGACGCTAATTCTTTTGCGCATAGAATTGAATAATCGAGTTTGGACCCATTAGCTTTTCCTATTTATGACATAATCAATGCCCGTGCCAAATTTCAAGTTTCCATGTGAGAAAATTGGATTCCGTACATAAAATTTGGACTCTAATTCTTTTGCACATAGAATTGAAAAATAGAGTTGGGACCCATTAGTTTTTCCTATTTATGACATAATCAATGCCCATGCCAAATTTTAAGTTTCTATGTGAGAAAATTACATTCCGTACATAAAACTTGGACGCTAATTCTTTTGCGCATAGAATTAAATAACGGAGTTGGGACCCATTAGCTTTTCCTATTTATGACATAAGCAATGCTCGTGCCAAATTTCAAGTTTCTATGTGAGAAAATTGTATTCCGTACGTAAAATTTTGACGCTAATTCTTTTGCACATAGAATTGAATAATCGAGTTAGGACCCATTAGCTTTTCCTATTTATGACATAATCAATGCTCGTGCCGAATTTCAAGTTTCTATGTGAGAAAATTGGATTCTGTATGTAAAATTTAGACGCTAATTCTTTTGCACATAGAATTGAATAATCGAGTTGGGACCCATTAACTTTTCCTATTTATGACATAATCAATGCTCGTGCCGAATTTCAAGTTTCTATGTGAGAAAATTGGATTCTGTAAGTAAAATTTAGACGCTAATTCTTTTGCACATAGAATTGAATAATCGAGTTGGGACCCATTAGCTTTTCCTATTTATGACATAATCAATGCTCGTGCCGAATTTCAAGTTTCTATGTGAGAAAATTGGATTCTGTATGTAAAATTTAGACGCTAATTCTTTTGCACATAGAATTGAATAATCGAGTTGGGACCCATTAACTTTTCCTATTTATGACATGATCAATGCTCGTGCCGAATTTCAAGTTTCTATGTGAGAAAATTGGATTCTGTAAGTAAAATTTAGACGCTAATTCTTTTGCACATAGAATTGAATAATCGAGTTGGGACCCATTAGCTTTTCCTATTTATGACATAATCAATGCTCGTGCCAAATTTCACGTTTCTATGACACTGGAAAGTGAGAAAAATACATTCCGTACGTAAAATTTTGACGGTACTTCTTTTGCGCATAGAATTGAGTAATCGAGTTGGAACCCGTTAGTTTTTTCTATTTAGGACATATTCAATGCCCGTGCCAAATTTTAAGTTTCTATGTGAGAAAATTGGATTCTGTACGTAAAATTTGGACGCTAATTCTTTTGCGCATAGAATTGAATAATCGAATTGGGACCCATTAGCTTTTCCAATTTATGATATAATAAATGCTCGTGTCAAATTTTCAGTTTCTATGTGAGAAAATTGGATTCTGTACGTAAAATTTGGACGCTAATTCTTTTGCACATAGAATTGAATAATCGAGTTGGGACCCATTAGCTTTTCCTATATATGACATAATCAATGCCCGTGCCAAATTTTAAGTTTCTGTGAGAAAATTGCATTCCGTACGTAAAATTTGGACGCTAATTCTTTTGCGCATAGAATTAAATAACGGAGTTGGGACCCATTAGCTTTTCCTATTTATGACATAATCAATGCTCGTGCCAAATTTCACGTTTCTATGACACTGGAAAGTGAGAAAAATACATTCCGTACGTAAAATTTTGACGCTAATTCTTTTGCGCATAGAATTGAAAAATCGAGTTGGGACCCATTAGTTTTTCCTATTTAGGACATATTCAATGCCCGTGCCAAATTTTAAGTTTCTATGTGAGAAAATTGGATTCTGTACGTAAAATTTGGACGCTAATTCTTTTGCGCATAGAATTGAATAATCGAATTGGGACCCATTAGCTTTTCCAATTTATGATATAATCAATGCTCGTGCCAAATTTCAAGTTTCTATGTGAGAAAATTGGATTCGGTACATAAAATTTGGACGCTAATTCTTTTGCACATAGAATTGAATAATCGAGTTGGGACCCATTAGCTTTTCCTATTTATGACATAATCAATGCCCATGCCAAATTTTAAGTTTCTATGTGAGAAAATTACACTCCGTACATAAAACTTGGACGCTAATTCTTTTGTGCCTAGAATTAAATAACGGAGTTGGGACCCATTAGGTTTTCCTATTTATGACATAATCAATGCTCGTGCCAAATTTCAAGTTTCTATGTGAGAAAATTGGATTCCGTACGTAAAATTTTGACGCTAATTCTTTTGCGCATAGAATTGAAAAATCGAGTTGGGACCCATTAGTTTTTCCTATTTAGGACATATTCAATGCCCGTGCCAAATTTTAAGTTTCTATGTGAGAAAATTGGATTATGTACGTAAAATTTGGACGCTGATTCTTTTGCGCTGAGAATTGAATATTCGAGTTGGGACCCATTAGCTTTTCCTATTTATGACATAATCAATGCTCGTGCCAAATTTCAAGTTTCTATGTGAGAAAATTGGATTCCGTACATAAAATTTGGACGCTAATTCTTTTGCACATAGAATTGAATAATCGAGTTAGGACCCATTAGCTTTTCCTATTTATGACATAATCAATACCCGTGCGAAATTTTTAGTTTCTGTGAGAAAATTACATTCCGTACGTAAAATTTGGACGCTGATTCTTTTGCGCATAGAATTAAATAACGGAGTTGGGACCCATTAGCTTTTCCTATATATGACATAATCAATGCCCGTGCCAAATTTTAAGTTTCTGTGAGAAAATTGCATTCCGTACGTAAAATTTGGACGCTAATTCTTTTGCGCATAGAATTAAATAACGGAGTTGGGACCCATTAGCTTTTCCTATTTATGACATAATCAATGCTCGTGCCAAATTTCACGTTTCTATGACACTGGAAAGTGAGAAAAATACATTCCGTACGTAAAATTTTGACGCTAATTCTTTTGCGCATAGAATTGAAAAATCGAGTTGGGACCCATTAGTTTTTCCTATTTAGGACATATTCAATGCCCGTGCCAAATTTTAAGTTTCTATGTGAGAAAATTGGATTCTGTACGTAAAATTTGGACGCTAATTCTTTTGCGCATAGAATTGAATAATCGAATTGGGACCCATTAGCTTTTCCAATTTATGATATAATCAATGCTCGTGCCAAATTTCAAGTTTCTATGTGAGAAAATTGGATTCGGTACATAAAATTTGGACGCTAATTCTTTTGCACATAGAATTGAATAATCGAGTTGGGACCCATTAGCTTTTCCTATTTATGACATAATCAATGCCCATGCCAAATTTTAAGTTTCTATGTGAGAAAATTACACTCCGTACATAAAACTTGGACGCTAATTCTTTTGTGCCTAGAATTAAATAACGGAGTTGGGACCCATTAGGTTTTCCTATTTATGACATAATCAATGCTCGTGCCAAATTTCAAGTTTCTATGTGAGAAAATTGGATTCCGTACGTAAAATTTTGACGCTAATTCTTTTGCGCATAGAATTGAAAAATCGAGTTGGGACCCATTAGTTTTTCCTATTTAGGACATATTCAATGCCCGTGCCAAATTTTAAGTTTCTATGTGAGAAAATTGGATTCTGTACGTAAAATTTGGACGCTGATTCTTTTGCGCTGAGAATTGAATATTCGAGTTGGGACCCATTAGCTTTTCCTATTTATGACATAATCAATGCTCGTGCCAAATTTCAAGTTTCTATGTGAGAAAATTGGATTCCGTACATAAAATTTGGACGCTAATTCTTTTGCACATAGAATTGAATAATCGAGTTAGGACCCATTAGCTTTTCCTATTTATGACATAATCAATACCCGTGCGAAATTTTTAGTTTCTGTGAGAAAATTACATTCCGTACGTAAAATTTGGACGCTGATTCTTTTGCGCATAGAATTAAATAACGGAGTTGGGACCCATTAGCTTTTCCTATTTATGACATAATCAATGCTCGTGCCGAATTTCAAGTTTCTATGTGAGAAAATTGGATTCTGTATGTAAAATTTAGACGCTAATTATTTTGCACATAGAATTGAATAATCGAGTTGGGACCTATTAGCTTTTCTTATATATGACATAATCAATGCCCATGCCAAATTTTAAGTTTCTATGTGAGAAAATTACATTACGTACGTAAAATTTGGACGCTAATTCTTTTGCGCATAGAATTAAATAACGGAGTTGGGACCCATTAGCTTTTCCTATTTATGACATAATCAATGCTCGTGCCGAATTTCAAGTTTCTATGTGAGAAAATTGGATTCTGTACGTAAAATTTAGACGCTAATTCTTTTGCACATAGAATTGAATAATCGAGTTGGGACCCATTAGTTTTTCCTATTTATGACATAATCAATGCTCGTGCCAAATTTCACGTTTCTATGACACTGGAAAGTGAGAAAAATACATTCCGTACGTAAAATTTTGACGGTACTTCTTTTGCGCATAGAATTGAGTAATCAAGTTGGAACCCGTTAGTTTTTTCTATTTAGGACATATTCAATGCCCGTGCCAAATTTTAAGTTTCTATGTGAGAAAATTGGGTTCTGTACGTAAAATTTGGACGCTAATTCTTTTGCGCATAGAATTGAATAATCGAATTGGGACCCATTAGCTTTTCCAATTTATGATATAATCAATGCTCGTGCCAAATTTTCAGTTTCTATGTGAGAAAATTGGATTCTGTACGTAAAATTTGGACGCTAATTCTTTTGCACATAGAATTGAATAATCGAGTTGGGACCCATTAGCTTTTCCTATTTATGACATAATCAATGCCCGTGCCAAATTTTAAGTTTCTGTGAGAAAATTGCATTCCGTACGTAAAATTTGGACGCTAATTCTTTTGCGCATAGAATTAAATAACGGAGTTGGGACCCATTAGCTTTTCCTATTTATGACATAATCAATGCTCGTGCCGAATTTCAAGTTTCTATGTGAGAAAATTGGATTCTGTACGTAAAATTTAGACGCTAATTATTTTGCACATAGAATTGAATAATCGAGTTGGGACCCATTAGCTTTTCCTATTTATGACATAATCAATGCTCGTGCCAAATTTCACGTTTCTATGACACTGGAAAGTGAGAAAAATACATTCCGTACGTAAAATTTTGACGCTAATTCTTTTGCGCATAGAATTGAAAAATCGAGTTGGGACCCATTAGTTTTTCCTATTTAGGACATATTCAATGCCCGTGCCAAATTTTAAGTTTCTATGTGAGAAAATTGGATTCTGTACGTAAAATTTGGACGCTAATTCTTTTGCGCATAGAATTGAATAATCGAATTGGGACCCATTAGCTTTTCCAATTTATGATATAATCAAGGCTCGTGCCAAATTTCAAGTTTCTATGTGAGAAAATTGGATTCCGTACATAAAATTTGGACGCTAATTCTTTTGCACATAGAATTGAATAATCGAGTTGGGACCCATTAGCTTTTCCTATTTATGACATAATCAATGCCCATGCCAAATTTTAAGTTTCTATGTGAGAAAATTACACTCCGTACATAAAACTTGGACGCTAATTCTTTTGTGCCTAGAATTAAATAACGGAGTTGGGACCAATTAGGTTTTCCTATTTATGACATAATCAATGCTCGTGCCAAATTTCAAGTTTCTATGTGAGAAAATTGGATTCCGTACGTAAAATTTTGACGCTAATTCTTTTGCGCATAGAATTGAAAAATCGAGTTGGGACCCATTAGTTTTTCCTATTTAGGACATATTCAATGCCCATGCCAAATTTTAAGTTTCTATGTGAGAAAATTGGATTCTGTACGTAAAATTTGGACGCTGATTCTTTTGCGCTGAGAATTGAATATTCGAGTTGGGACCCATTAGCTTTTCCTATTTATGACATAATCAATGCTCGTGCCAAATTTCAAGTTTCTATGTGAGAAAATTGGATTCCGTACATAAAATTTGGACGCTAATTCTTTTGTGTATAGAATTAAATAACGGAGTTGGGACCCACTAGCTTTTCCTATTTATGACATAATCAATGCTCGTGCCAAATTTCAAGTTTCTATGACACTGGAAAGTGAGAAAAATACATTCCGTATGTAAAATTTTGACGCTAATTCTTTTGCGCATAGAATTGAATAATCGAGTTGGGACTCATTAGCTTTTCCTATTTATGACATAATCAATGCTCGTGCCAAATTTCACGTTTCTATGACACTGGAAAGTGAGAAAAATACATTCCGTACGTAAAATTTTGACGCTAATTCTTTTGCGCATAGAATTGAATAATCGAGTTCGGACCCGTTAGTTTTTCCTATTTAGGACATATTCAATGCCCGTGCCAAATTTTAAGTTTCTATGTGAGAAAATTGGATTCTGTACGTAAAATTGGGACGCTAATTCTTTTGCGCATAGAATTGAATAATCGAGTTTGGACCCATTAGCTTTTCCTATTTATGACATAATCAATGCCCGTGCCAAATTTCAAGTTTCCATGTGAGAAAATTGGATTCCGTACATAAAATTTGGACTCTAATTCTTTTGCACATAGAATTGAAAAATAGAGTTGGGACCCATTAGTTTTTCCTATTTATGACATAATCAATGCCCATGCCAAATTTTAAGTTTCTATGTGAGAAAATTACATTCCGTACATAAAACTTGGACGCTAATTCTTTTGCGCATAGAATTAAATAACGGAGTTGGGACCCATTAGCTTTTCCTATTTATGACATAAGCAATGCTCGTGCCAAATTTCAAGTTTCTATGTGAGAAAATTGTATTCCGTACGTAAAATTTTGACGCTAATTCTTTTGCACATAGAATTGAATAATCGAGTTAGGACCCATTAGCTTTTCCTATTTATGACATAATCAATGCTCGTGCCGAATTTCAAGTTTCTATGTGAGAAAATTGGATTCTGTATGTAAAATTTAGACGCTAATTCTTTTGCACATAGAATTGAATAATCGAGTTGGGACCCATTAACTTTTCCTATTTATGACATAATCAATGCTCGTGCCGAATTTCAAGTTTCTATGTGAGAAAATTGGATTCTGTAAGTAAAATTTAGACGCTAATTCTTTTGCACATAGAATTGAATAATCGAGTTGGGACCCATTAGCTTTTCCTATTTATGACATAATCAATGCTCGTGCCGAATTTCAAGTTTCTATGTGAGAAAATTGGATTCTGTATGTAAAATTTAGACGCTAATTCTTTTGCACATAGAATTGAATAATCGAGTTGGGACCCATTAACTTTTCCTATTTATGACATGATCAATGCTCGTGCCGAATTTCAAGTTTCTATGTGAGAAAATTGGATTCTGTAAGTAAAATTTAGACGCTAATTCTTTTGCACATAGAATTGAATAATCGAGTTGGGACCCATTAGCTTTTCCTATTTATGACATAATCAATGCTCGTGCCAAATTTCACGTTTCTATGACACTGGAAAGTGAGAAAAATACATTCCGTACGTAAAATTTTGACGGTACTTCTTTTGCGCATAGAATTGAGTAATCGAGTTGGAACCCGTTAGTTTTTTCTATTTAGGACATATTCAATGCCCGTGCCAAATTTTAAGTTTCTATGTGAGAAAATTGGATTCTGTACGTAAAATTTGGACGCTAATTCTTTTGCGCATAGAATTGAATAATCGAATTGGGACCCATTAGCTTTTCCAATTTATGATATAATAAATGCTCGTGTCAAATTTTCAGTTTCTATGTGAGAAAATTGGATTCTGTACGTAAAATTTGGACGCTAATTCTTTTGCACATAGAATTGAATAATCGAGTTGGGACCCATTAGCTTTTCCTATATATGACATAATCAATGCCCGTGCCAAATTTTAAGTTTCTGTGAGAAAATTGCATTCCGTACGTAAAATTTGGACGCTAATTCTTTTGCGCATAGAATTAAATAACGGAGTTGGGACCCATTAGCTTTTCCTATTTATGACATAATCAATGCTCGTGCCAAATTTCACGTTTCTATGACACTGGAAAGTGAGAAAAATACATTCCGTACGTAAAATTTTGACGCTAATTCTTTTGCGCATAGAATTGAAAAATCGAGTTGGGACCCATTAGTTTTTCCTATTTAGGACATATTCAATGCCCGTGCCAAATTTTAAGTTTCTATGTGAGAAAATTGGATTCTGTACGTAAAATTTGGACGCTAATTCTTTTGCGCATAGAATTGAATAATCGAATTGGGACCCATTAGCTTTTCCAATTTATGATATAATCAATGCTCGTGCCAAATTTCAAGTTTCTATGTGAGAAAATTGGATTCGGTACATAAAATTTGGACGCTAATTCTTTTGCACATAGAATTGAATAATCGAGTTGGGACCCATTAGCTTTTCCTATTTATGACATAATCAATGCCCATGCCAAATTTTAAGTTTCTATGTGAGAAAATTACACTCCGTACATAAAACTTGGACGCTAATTCTTTTGTGCCTAGAATTAAATAACGGAGTTGGGACCCATTAGGTTTTCCTATTTATGACATAATCAATGCTCGTGCCAAATTTCAAGTTTCTATGTGAGAAAATTGGATTCCGTACGTAAAATTTTGACGCTAATTCTTTTGCGCATAGAATTGAAAAATCGAGTTGGGACCCATTAGTTTTTCCTATTTAGGACATATTCAATGCCCGTGCCAAATTTTAAGTTTCTATGTGAGAAAATTGGATTATGTACGTAAAATTTGGACGCTGATTCTTTTGCGCTGAGAATTGAATATTCGAGTTGGGACCCATTAGCTTTTCCTATTTATGACATAATCAATGCTCGTGCCAAATTTCAAGTTTCTATGTGAGAAAATTGGATTCCGTACATAAAATTTGGACGCTAATTCTTTTGCACATAGAATTGAATAATCGAGTTAGGACCCATTAGCTTTTCCTATTTATGACATAATCAATACCCGTGCGAAATTTTTAGTTTCTGTGAGAAAATTACATTCCGTACGTAAAATTTGGACGCTGATTCTTTTGCGCATAGAATTAAATAACGGAGTTGGGACCCATTAGCTTTTCCTATATATGACATAATCAATGCCCGTGCCAAATTTTAAGTTTCTGTGAGAAAATTGCATTCCGAACGTAAAATTTGGACGCTAATTCTTTTGCGCATAGAATTAAATAACGGAGTTGGGACCCATTAGCTTTTCCTATTTATGACATAATCAATGCTCGTGCCAAATTTCACGTTTCTATGACACTGGAAAGTGAGAAAAATACATTCCGTACGTAAAATTTTGACGCTAATTCTTTTGCGCATAGAATTGAAAAATCGAGTTGGGACCCATTAGTTTTTCCTATTTAGGACATATTCAATGCCCGTGCCAAATTTTAAGTTTCTATGTGAGAAAATTGGATTCTGTACGTAAAATTTGGACGCTAATTCTTTTGCGCATAGAATTGAATAATCGAATTGGGACCCATTAGCTTTTCCAATTTATGATATAATCAATGCTCGTGCCAAATTTCAAGTTTCTATGTGAGAAAATTGGATTCGGTACATAAAATTTGGACGCTAATTCTTTTGCACATAGAATTGAATAATCGAGTTGGGACCCATTAGCTTTTCCTATTTATGACATAATCAATGCCCATGCCAAATTTTAAGTTTCTATGTGAGAAAATTACACTCCGTACATAAAACTTGGACGCTAATTCTTTTGTGCCTAGAATTAAATAACGGAGTTGGGACCCATTAGGTTTTCCTATTTATGACATAATCAATGCTCGTGCCAAATTTCAAGTTTCTATGTGAGAAAATTGGATTCCGTACGTAAAATTTTGACGCTAATTCTTTTGCGCATAGAATTGAAAAATCGAGTTGGGACCCATTAGTTTTTCCTATTTAGGACATATTCAATGCCCGTGCCAAATTTTAAGTTTCTATGTGAGAAAATTGGATTCTGTACGTAAAATTTGGACGCTGATTCTTTTGCGCTGAGAATTGAATATTCGAGTTGGGACCCATTAGCTTTTCCTATTTATGACATAATCAATGCTCGTGCCAAATTTCAAGTTTCTATGTGAGAAAATTGGATTCCGTACATAAAATTTGGACGCTAATTCTTTTGCACATAGAATTGAATAATCGAGTTAGGACCCATTAGCTTTTCCTATTTATGACATAATCAATACCCGTGCGAAATTTTTAGTTTCTGTGAGAAAATTACATTCCGTACGTAAAATTTGGACGCTGATTCTTTTGCGCATAGAATTAAATAACGGAGTTGGGACCCATTAGCTTTTCCTATTTATGACATAATCAATGCTCGTGCCGAATTTCAAGTTTCTATGTGAGAAAATTGGATTCTGTATGTAAAATTTAGACGCTAATTATTTTGCACATAGAATTGAATAATCGAGTTGGGACCTATTAGCTTTTCTTATATATGACATAATCAATGCCCATGCCAAATTTTAAGTTTCTATGTGAGAAAATTACATTACGTACGTAAAATTTGGACGCTAATTCTTTTGCGCATAGAATTAAATAACGGAGTTGGGACCCATTAGCTTTTCCTATTTATGACATAATCAATGCTCGTGCCGAATTTCAAGTTTCTATGTGAGAAAATTGGATTCTGTACGTAAAATTTAGACGCTAATTCTTTTGCACATAGAATTGAATAATCGAGTTGGGACCCATTAGTTTTTCCTATTTATGACATAATCAATGCTCGTGCCAAATTTCACGTTTCTATGACACTGGAAAGTGAGAAAAATACATTCCGTACGTAAAATTTTGACGGTACTTCTTTTGCGCATAGAATTGAGTAATCAAGTTGGAACCCGTTAGTTTTTTCTATTTAGGACATATTCAATGCCCGTGCCAAATTTTAAGTTTCTATGTGAGAAAATTGGGTTCTGTACGTAAAATTTGGACGCTAATTCTTTTGCGCATAGAATTGAATAATCGAATTGGGACCCATTAGCTTTTCCAATTTATGATATAATCAATGCTCGTGCCAAATTTTCAGTTTCTATGTGAGAAAATTGGATTCTGTACGTAAAATTTGGACGCTAATTCTTTTGCACATAGAATTGAATAATCGAGTTGGGACCCATTAGCTTTTCCTATTTATGACATAATCAATGCCCGTGCCAAATTTTAAGTTTCTGTGAGAAAATTGCATTCCGTACGTAAAATTTGGACGCTAATTCTTTTGCGCATAGAATTAAATAACGGAGTTGGGACCCATTAGCTTTTCCTATTCATGACATAATCAATGCTCGTGCCGAATTTCAAGTTTCTATGTGAGAAAATTGGATTCTGTACGTAAAATTTAGACGCTAATTATTTTGCACATAGAATTGAATAATCGAGTTGGGACCTATTAGCTTTTCTTATATATGACATAATCAATGCCCATGCCAAATTTTAAGTTTCTATGTGAGAAAATTACATTACGTACGTAAAATTTGGACGCTAATTCTTTTGCGCATAGAATTAAATAACGGAGTTGGGACCCATTAGCTTTTCCTATTTATGACATAATCAATGCTCGTGCCGAATTTCAAGTTTCTATGTGAGAAAATTGGATTCTGTACGTAAAATTTAGACGCTAATTCTTTTGCACATAGAATTGAATAATCGAGTTGGGACCCATTAGCTTTTCCTATTTATGACATAATCAATGCTCGTGCCAAATTTCACGTTTCTATGACACTGGAGAGTGAGAAAAATACATTCCGTACGTAAAATTTTGACGGTACTTCTTTTGCGCATAGAATTGAGTAATCGAGTTGGAACCCGTTAGTTTTTTCTATTTAGGACATATTCAATGCCCGTGCCAAATTTTAAGTTTCTATGTGAGAAAATTGGATTCTGTACGTAAAATTTGGACGCTAATTCTTTTGCGCATAGAATTGAATAATCAAATTGGGACCCATTAGCTTTTCCAATTTATGATATAATCAATGCTCGTGTCAAATTTTCAGTTTCTATGTGAGAAAATTGGATTCTGTACGTAAAATTTGGACGCTAATTCTTTTGCACATAGAATTGAATAATCGAGTTGGGACCCATTAGCTTTTCCTATTCATGACATAATCAATGCTCGTGCCGAATTTCAAGTTTCTATGTGAGAAAATTGGATTCTGTACGTAAAATTTAGACGCTAATTATTTTGCACATAGAATTGAATAATCGAGTTGGGACCTATTAGCTTTTCTTATATATGACATAATCAATGCCCATGCCAAATTTTAAGTTTCTATGTGAGAAAATTACATTACGTACGTAAAATTTGGACGCTAATTCTTTTGCGCATAGAATTAAATAACGGAGTTGGGACCCATTAGCTTTTCCTATTTATGACATAATCAATGCTCGTGCCGAATTTCAAGTTTCTATGTGAGAAAATTGGATTCTGTACGTAAAATTTAGACGCTAATTCTTTTGCACATAGAATTGAATAATCGAGTTGGGACCCATTAGCTTTTCCTATTTATGACATAATCAATGCTCGTGCCAAATTTCACGTTTCTATGACACTGGAGAGTGAGAAAAATACATTCCGTACGTAAAATTTTGACGGTACTTCTTTTGCGCATAGAATTGAGTAATCGAGTTGGAACCCGTTAGTTTTTTCTATTTAGGACATATTCAATGCCCGTGCCAAATTTTAAGTTTCTATGTGAGAAAATTGGATTCTGTACGTAAAATTTGGACGCTAATTCTTTTGCGCATAGAATTGAATAATCAAATTGGGACCCATTAGCTTTTCCAATTTATGATATAATCAATGCTCGTGTCAAATTTTCAGTTTCTATGTGAGAAAATTGGATTCTGTACGTAAAATTTGGACGCTAATTCTTTTGCACATAGAATTGAATAATCGAGTTGGGACCCATTAGCTTTTCCTATTTATGACATAATCAATGCCCGTGCCAAATTTTAAGTTTCTGTGAGAAAATTGCATTCCGTACGTAAAATTTGGACGCTAATTCTTTTGCGCATAGAATTAAATAACGGAGTTGGGACCCATTAGCTTTTCCTATTTATGACATAATCAATACTCGTGCCAAATTTCACGTTTCTATGACACTGGAAAGTGAGAAAAATACATTCCGTACGTAAAATTTTGACGCTAATTCTTTTGCGCATAGAATTGAAAAATCGAGTTGGGACCCATTAGCTTTTCCTATTTATGACATAATCAATGCTCGTGCCAAATTTCACGTTTCTATGACACTGGAAAGTGAGAAAAATACATTCCGTACGTAAAATTTTGACGGTAATTCTTTTGCGCATAGAATTGAGTAATCGAGTTGGAACCCGTTAGTTTTTTCTATTTAGGACATATTCAATGCCCGTGCCAAATTTTAAGTTTCTATGTGAGAAAATTGGGTTCTGTACGTAAAATTTGGACGCTAATTCTTTTGCGCATAGAATTGAATAATCGAATTGGTACCCATTAGCTTTTCCAATTTATGATATAATCAATGCTCGTGCCAAATTTTCAGTTTCTATGTGAGAAAATTGGATTCTGTACGTAAAATTTGGACGCTAATTCTTTTGCACATAGAATTGAATAATCGAGTTGGGACCCATTAGCTTTTCCTATTTATGACATAATCAATGCCCGTGCCAAATTTTAAGTTTCTGTGAGAAAATTGCATTCCGTACGTAAAATTTGGACGCTAATTCTTTTGCGCATAGAATTAAATAACGGAGTTGGGACCCATTAGCTTTTCCTATTTATGACATAATCAATGCTCGTGCCGAATTTCAAGTTTCTATGTGAGAAAATTGGATTCTGTACGTAAAATTTAGACGCTAATTATTTTGCACATAGAATTGAATAATCGAGTTGGGACCCATTAGCTTTTCCTATTTATGACATAATCAATGCTCGTGCCAAATTTCACGTTTCTATGACACTGGAAAGTGAGAAAAATACATTCCGTGTGTAAAATTTTGACGCTAATTCTTTTGCGCATAGAATTGAAAAATTGAGTTGGGACCCATTAGTTTTTCCTATTTAGGACATATTCAATGCCCGTGCCAAATTTTAAGTTTCTATGTGAGAAAATTGGATTCTGTACGTAAAATTGGGACGCTAATTCTTTTGTGTATAGAATTAAATAACGGAGTTGGGACCCACTAGCTTTTCCTATTTATGACATAATCAATGCTCGTGCCAAATTTCAAGTTTCTATGACACTGGAAAGTGAGAAAAATACATTCCGTATGTAAAATTTTGACGCTAATTCTTTTGCGCATAGAATTGAATAATCGAGTTGGGACTCATTAGCTTTTCCTATTTATGACATAATCAATGCTCGTGCCAAATTTCACGTTTCTATGACACTGGAAAGTGAGAAAAATACATTCCGTACGTAAAATTTTGACGCTAATTCTTTTGCGCATAGAATTGAATAATCGAGTTGGGACCCGTTAGTTTTTCCTATTTAGGACATATTCAATGCCCGTGCCAAATTTTAAGTTTCTATGTGAGAAAATTGGATTCTGCACGTAAAATTGGGACGCTAATTCTTTTGCGCATAGAATTGAATAATCGAGTTGGGACCCATTAGCTTTTCCTATTTATGACATAATCAATGCCCGTGCCAAATTTCAAGTTTCCATGTGAGAAAATTGGATTCCGTACATAAAATTTGGACGCTAATTCTTTTGCACATAGAATTGAAAAATAGAGTTGGGACCCATTAGTTTTTCCTATTTATGACATAATCAATGCCCATGCCAAATTTTAAGTTTCTATGTGAGAAAATTACATTCCGTACATAAAACTTGGACACTAAT
This sequence comes from Eleutherodactylus coqui, assembly GCA_035609135.1. Lineage (NCBI taxonomy): Eukaryota > Metazoa > Chordata > Amphibia > Anura > Eleutherodactylidae > Eleutherodactylus > Eleutherodactylus coqui. The sequence goes on along the minus strand of CM069412.1, from coordinate 54,096,718 downwards.
TCTTTTGTGCCTAGAATTAAATAACGGAGTTGGGACCCATTAGCTTTTCCTATTTATGACATAATCAATGCTCGTGCCAAATTTCACGTTTCTATGACACTGGAAAGTGAGAAAAATACATTCCGTACGTAAAATTTTGACGGTACTTCTTTTGCGCATAGAATTGAGTAATCGAGTTGGAACCCGTTAGTTTTTTCTATTAGGACATATTCAATGCCCGTGCCAAATTTTAAGTTTCTATGTGAGAAAATTGGGTTCTGTACGTAAAATTTGGACGCTAATTCTTTTGCGCATAGAATTGAATAATCGAATTGGGACCCATTAGCTTTTCCAATTTATGATATAATCAATGCTCGTGCCAAATTTTCAGTTTCTATGTGAGAAAATTGGATTCTGTACGTAAAATTTGGACGCTAATTCTTTTGCACATAGAATTGAATAATCGAGTTGGGACCCATTAGCTTTTCCTATTTATGACATAATCAATGCCCGTGCCAAATTTTAAGTTTCTGTGAGAAAATTGCATTCCGTACGTAAAATTTGGACGCTAATTCTTTTGCGCATAGAATTAAATAACGGAGTTGGGACCCATTAGCTTTTCCTATTCATGACATAATCAATGCTCGTGCCGAATTTCAAGTTTCTATGTGAGAAAATTGGATTCTGTACGTAAAATTTAGACGCTAATTTTTTTGCACATAGAATTGAATAATCGAGTTGGGACCTATTAGCTTTTCTTATATATGACATAATCAATGCCCATGCCAAATTTTAAGTTTCTATGTGAGAAAATTACATTACGTACGTAAAATTTGGACGCTAATTCTTTTGCGCATAGAATTAAATAACGGAGTTGGGACCCATTAGCTTTTCCTATTTATGACATAATCAATGCTCGTGCCGAATTTCAAGTTTCTATGTGAGAAAATTGGATTCTGTACGTAAAATTTAGACGCTAATTCTTTTGCACATAGAATTGAATAATCGAGTTGGGACCCATTAGCTTTTCCTATTTATGACATAATCAATGCTCGTGCCAAATTTCACGTTTCTATGACACTGGAAAGTGAGAAAAATACATTCCGTACGTAAAATTTTGACGGTACTTCTTTTGCGCATAGAATTGAGTAATCGAGTTGGAACCCGTTAGTTTTTTCTATTTAGGACATATTCAATGCCCGTGCCAAATTTTAAGTTTCTATGTGAGAAAATTGGATTCTGTACGTAAAATTTGGACGCTAATTCTTTTGCGCATAGAATTGAATAATCGAATTGGGACCCATTAGCTTTTCCAATTTATGATATAATCAATGCTCGTGTCAAATTTTCAGTTTCTATGTGAGAAAATTGGATTCTGTACGTAAAATTTGGACGCTAATTCTTTTGCACATAGAATTGAATAATCGAGTTGGGACCCATTAGCTTTTCCTATTTATGACATAATCAATGCCCGTGCCAAATTTTAAGTTTCTGTGAGAAAATTGCATTCCGTACGTAAAATTTGGACGCTAATTCTTTTGCGCATAGAATTAAATAACGGAGTTGGGACCCATTAGCTTTTCCTATTTTTGACATAATCAATGCTCGTGCCAAATTTCACGTTTCTATGACACTGGAAAGTGAGAAAAATACATTCCGTACGTAAAATTTTGACGCTAATTCTTTTGCGCATAGAATTGAAAAATCGAGTTGGGACCCATTAGTTTTTCCTATTTAGGACATATTCAATGCCCGTGCCAAATTTTAAGTTTCTATGTGAGAAAATTGGATTCTGTACGTAAAATTTGGACGCTAATTCTTTTGCGCATAGAATTGAATAATCGAATTGGGACCCATTAGCTTTTCCAATTTATGATATAATCAATGCTCGTGCCAAATTTCAAGTTTCTATGTGAGAAAATTGGATTCGGTACATAAAATTTGGACGCTAATTCTTTTGCACATAGAATTGAATAATCGAGTTGGGACCCATTAGCTTTTCCTATTTATGACATAATCAATGCCCATGCCAAATTTTAAGTTTCTATGTGAGAAAATTACACTCCGTACATAAAACTTGGACGCTAATTCTTTTGTGCCTAGAATTAAATAACGGAGTTGGGACCCATTAGGTTTTCCTATTTATGACATAATCAATGCTCGTGCCAAATTTCAAGTTTCTATGTGAGAAAATTGGATTCCGTACGTAAAATTTTGACGCTAATTCTTTTGCGCATAGAATTGAAAAATCGAGTTGGGACCCATTAGTTTTTCCTATTTAGGACATATTCAATGCCCGTGCCAAATTTTAAGTTTCTATGTGAGAAAATTGGATTCTGTACGTAAAATTTGGACGCTGATTCTTTTGCGCTGAGAATTGAATATTCGAGTTTGGACCCATTAGCTTTTCCTATTTATGACATAATCAATGCTCGTGCCAAATTTCAAGTTTCTATGTGAGAAAATTGGATTCCGTACATAAAATTTGGACGCTAATTCTTTTGCGCATAGAATTGAATAATCGAGTTAGGACCCATTAGCTTTTCCTATTTATGACATAATCAATACCCGTGCGAAATTTTAAGTTTCTGTGAGAAAATTACATTCCGTACGTAAAATTTGGACGCTGATTCTTTTGCGCATAGAATTAAATAACGGAGTTGGGACCCATTAGCTTTTCCTATTTATGACATAATCAATGCTCGTGCCGAATTTCAAGTTTCTATGTGAGAAAATTGGATTCTGTATGTAAAATTTAGACGCTAATTCTTTTGCACATAGAATTGAATAATCGAGTTGGGACCCATTAACTTTTCCTATTTATGACATAATCAATGCTCGTGCCGAATTTCAAGTTTCTATGTGAGAAAATTGGATTCTGTACGTAAAATTTAGACGCTAATTCTTTTGCACATAGAATTGAATAATCGAGTTGGGACCCATTAGCTTTTCCTATTTATGACATAATCAATGCTCGTGCCAAATTTCACGTTTCTATGACACTGGAAAGTGAGAAAAATACATTCCGTACGTAAAATTTTGACGGTAATTCTTTTGCGCATAGAATTGAGTAATCGAGTTGGAACCCGTTAGTTTTTTCTATTTAGGACATATTCAATGCCCGTGCCAAATTTTAAGTTTCTATGTGAGAAAATTGGGTTCTGTACGTAAAATTTGGACGCTAATTCTTTTGCGCATAGAATTAAATAACGGAGTTGGGACCCATTTGCTTTTCCTATTCATGACATAATCAATGCTCGTGCCGAATTTCAAGTTTCTATGTGAGAAAATTGGATTCTGTACGTAAAATTTAGACGCTAATTATTTTGCACATAGAATTGAATAATCGAGTTGGGACCTATTAGCTTTTCTTATATATGACATAATCAATGCCCATGCCAAATTTTAAGTTTCTATGTGAGAAAATTACATTACGTACGTAAAATTTGGACGCTAATTCTTTTGCGCATAGAATTAAATAACGGAGTTGGGACCCATTAGCTTTTCCTATTTATGACATAATCAATGCTCGTGCCGAATTTCAAGTTTCTATGTGAGAAAATTGGATTCTGTACGTAAAATTTAGACGCTAATTCTTTTGCACATAGAATTGAATAATCGAGTTGGGACCCATTAGCTTTTCCTATTTATGACATAATCAATGCTCGTGCCAAATTTCACGTTTCTATGACACTGGAAAGTGAGAAAAATACATTCCGTACGTAAAATTTTGACGCTAATTCTTTTGCGCATAGAATTGAAAAATCGAGTTGGGACCCATTAGTTTTTCCTATTTAGGACATATTCAATGCCCGTGCCAAATTTTAAGTTTCTATGTGAGAAAATTGGATTCTGTACGTAAAATTTGGACGCTAATTCTTTTGCGCATAGAATTGAATAATCGAATTGGGACCCATTAGCTTTTCCAATTTATGATATAATCAATGCTCGTGCCAAATTTCAAGTTTCTATGTGAGAAAATTGGATTCCGTACATAAAATTTGGACGATAATTCTTTTGCACATAGAATTGAATAATCGAGTTGGGACCCATTAGCTTTTCCTATTTATGACATAATCAATGCCCATGCCAAATTTTAAGTTTCTATGTGAGAAAATTACACTCCGTACATAAAACTTGGACGCTAATTCTTTTGTGCCTAGAATTAAATAACGGAGTTGGGACCCATTAGGTTTTCCTATTTATGACATAATCAATGCTCGTGCCAAATTTCAAGTTTCTATGTGAGAAAATTGGATTCCGTACGTAAAATTTTGACGCTAATTCTTTTGCGCATAGAATTGAAAAATCGAGTTGGGACCCATTAGTTTTTCCTATTTAGGACATATTCAATGCCCGTGCCAAATTTTAAGTTTCTATGTGAGAAAATTGGATTCTGTACGTAAAATTTGGACGCTGATTCTTTTGCGCTGAGAATTGAATATTCGAGTTGGGACCCATTAGCTTTTCCTATTTATGACATAATCAATGCTCGTGCCAAATTTCAAGGCTCTATGTGAGAAAATTGGATTCCGTACATAAAATTTGGACGCTAATTCTTTTGCACATAGAATTGAATAATTGAGTTGGGACCCATTAGCTTTTCCTATTTATGACATAATCAATGCTCGTGCCAAATTTCACATTTCTATGACACTGGAAAGTGAGAAAAATACATTCTGTACGTAAAATTTTGACAGTAATTCTTTTGCGCATAGAATTGAGTAATTGAGTTGGAACCCGTTAGTTTTTCCTATTTAGGACATATTCAATGCCCGTGCCAAATTTTAAGTTTCTATGTGAGAAAATTGGATTCTGTACGTAAAATTTGGACGCTAATTCTTTTGCGCATAGAATTGAATAATCAAATTGGGACCCATTAGCTTTTCCAATTTATGATATAATCAATGCTCGTGCCAAATTTCAAGTTTCTATGTGAGAAAATTGGATTCCGTACATAAAATTTGGACGCTAATTCTTTTGCACACAGAATTGAATAATCGAGTTGGGACCCATTAGCTTTTCCTATTTATGACATAATCAATGCCCATGCCAAATTTTAAGTTTCTATGTGAGAAAATTACACTCCGTACATTAAACTTGGACGCTAATTCTTTTGTGCCTAGAATTAAATAACGGAGTTGGGACCCATTAGGTTTTCCTATTTATGACATAAGCAATGCTCGTGCCAAATTTCAAGCTTCTATGTGAGAAAATTGGATTCCGTACGTAAAATTTTGACGCTAATTCTTTTGCACATAGAATTGAATAATCGAGTTAGGACCCGTTAGTTTTTCCTATTTAGGACATAATCAATGCCCGTGCCAAATTTTAAGTTTCTATGTGAGAAAATTGGATTCTGTACGTAAAATTGGGACGCTAATTCTTTTGTGTATAGAATTAAATAACGGAGTTGGGGCCCACTAGCTTTTCCTATTTATGACATAATCAATGCCCGTGCCAAATTTCAAGTTTCTATGACACTGGAAAGTGAGAAAAATACATTCCGTATGTAAAATTTTGACGCTAATTCTTTTGCGCATAGAATTGAATAATCGAGTTGGGACCCATTAGTTTTTCCTATTTAGGACATATTCAATGCCCGTGCCAAATTTTAAGTTTCTATGTGAGAAAATTGGATTCTGTACGTAAAATTGGGACGCTAATTCTTTTGCGCATAGAATTGAATAATCGAGTTGGGACCCATTAGCTTTTCCTATTTATGACATAATCAATGCCCGTGCCAAATTTCAAGTTTCCATGTGAGAAAATTGGATTCCGTACATAAAATTTGGACGCTAATTCTTTTGCACATAGAATTGAAAAATAGAGTTGGGACCCATTAGTTTTTCCTATTTATGACATAATCAATGCCCATGCCAAATTTTAAGTTTCTATGTGACAAAATTACATTCCGTACATAAAACTTGGACACTAATTCTTTTGTGCCTAGAATTAAATAACGGAGTTGGGACCCATTAGCTTTTCCTATTTATGACATAAGCAATGCTCGTGCCAAATTTCAAGTTTCTATGTGAGAAAATTGTATTCCGTACGTAAAATTTTGACGCTAATTCTTTTGCAGATAGAATTGAATAATCGAGTTGGGACCCATTAGCTTTTCCTATTTATGACATAATCAATACCCGTGCGAAATTTTAAGTTTCTGTGAGAAAATTACATTCCGTACGTAAAATTTGGACGCTGATTCTTTTGCGCATAGAATTAAATAACGGAGTTGGGACCCATTAGCTTTTCCTATTTATGACATAATCAATGCTCGTGCCGAATTTCAAGTTTCTATGTGAGAAAATTGGATTCTGTATGTAAAATTTAGACGCTAATTCTTTTGCACATAGAATTGAATAATCGAGTTGGGACCCATTAGCTTTTCCTATTTATGACATAATCAATGCTCGTGCCGAATTTCAAGTTTCTATGTGAGAAAATTGGATTCTGTACGTAAAATTTAGATGCTAATTCTTTTGCACATAGAATTGAATAATCGAGTTGGGACCCATTAGCTTTTCCTATTTATGACATAATCAATGCTCGTGCCAAATTTCACGTTTCTATGACACTGGAAAGTGAGAAAAATACATTCCGTACGTAAAATTTTGACGGTAATTCTTTTGCGCATAGAATTGAGTAATCGAGTTGGAACCCGTTAGTTTTTTCTATTTAGGACATATTCAATGCCCGTGCCAAATTTTAAGTTTCTATGTGAGAAAATTGGGTTCTGTACGTAAAATTTGGACGCTAATTCTTTTGCGCATAGAATTGAATAATCGAATTGGGACCCATTAGCTTTTCCAATTTATGATATAATCAATGCTCGTGCCAAATTTTCAGTTTCTATGTGAGAAAATTGGATTCTGTACGTAAAATTTGGACGCTAATTCTTTTGCACATAGAATTGAATAATCGAGTTGGGACCCATTAGCTTTTCCTATTTATGACATAATCAATGCCCGTGCCAAATTTTAAGTTTCTGTGAGAAAATTGCATTCCGTACGTAAAATTTGGACGCTAATTCTTTTGCGCATAGAATTAAATAACGCAGTTGGGACCCATTAGCTTTTCCAATTTATGATATAATCAATGCTCGTGCCAAATTTCAAGTTTCTATGTGAGAAAATTGGATTCCGTACATAAAATTTGGACGCTAATTCTTTTGCACATAGAATTGAATAATCGAGTTGGGACCCATTAGCTTTTCCTATTTATGACATAATCAATGCCCATGCCAAATTTTAAGTTTCTATGTGAGAAAATTACACTCCGTACATAAAACTTGGACGCTAATTCTTTTGTGCCTAGAATTAAATAACGGAGTTGGGACCCATTAGGTTTTCCTATTTATGACATAAATCAATGCTCGTGCCAAATTTCAAGTTTCTATGTGAGAAAATTGGATTCCGTACGTAAAATTTTGACGCTAATTCTTTTGCGCATAGAATTGAAAAATCGAGTTGGGACCCACTAGTTTTTCCTATTTAGGACATATTCAATGCCCGTGCCAAATTTTAAGTTTCTATGTGAGAAAATTGGATTCTGTACGTAAAATTTGGACGCTGATTCTTTTGCGCTGAGAATTGAATATTCGAGTTGGGACCCATTAGCATTTCCTATTTATGACATAATCAATGCTCGTGCCAAATTTCAAGTTTCTATGTGAGAAAATTGGATTCCGTACATAAAATTTGGACGCTAATTCTTTTGCACATAGAATTGAATAATCGAGTTGGGACCCATTAGCTTTTCCTATTTATGACATAATCAATGCTCGTGCCAAATTTCACGTTTCTATGACACTGGAAAGTGAGAAAAATACATTCTGTACGTAAAATTTTGACGGTAATTCTTTTGCGCATAGAATTGAGTAATTGAGTTGGAACCCGTTAGTTTTTCCTATTTAGGACATATTCAATGCCCGTGCCAAATTTTAAGTTTCTATGTGAGAAAATTGGATTCTGTACGTAAAATTTGGACGCTAATTCTTTTGCGCATAGAATTGAATAATCGAATTGGGACCCATTAGCTTTTCCAATTTATGATATAATCAATGCTTGTGCCAAATTTCAAGTTTCTATGTGAGAAAATTGGATTCCGTACATAAAATTTGGACGCTAATTCTTTTGCACACAGAATTGAATAATCGAGTTGGGACCCATTAGCTTTTCCTATTTATGACATAATCAATGCCCATGCCAAATTTTAAGTTTCTATGTGAGAAAATTACACTCCGTACATAAAACTTGGACGCTAATTCTTTTGTGCCTAGAATTAAATAACGGAGTTGGGACCCATTAGGTTTTCCTATTTATGACATAAGCAATGCTCGTGCCAAATTTCAAGCTTCTATGTGAGAAAATGGGATTCCGTACGTAAAATTTTGACGCTAATTCTTTTGCGCATAGAATTGAATAATCGAGTTGGGACTCATTAGCTTTTCCTATTTATGACATAATCAATGCTCGTGCCAAATTTCACGTTTCTATGACTCTGGAAAGTGAGAAAAATACATTCCGTACGTAAAATTTTGACGCTAATTCTTTTGCGCATAGAATTGAATAATCGAGTTGGGACCCGTTAGTTTTTCCGATTTAGGACATATTCAATGCCCGTGCCAAATTTTAAGTTTCTATGTGAGAAAATTGGATTCTGTACGTAAAATTGGGACGCTAATTCTTTTGCGCATAGAATTGAATAATCGAGTTGGGACCCATTAGCTTTTCCTATTTATGACATAATCAATACCCGTGCGAAATTTTAAGTTTCTGTGAGAAAATTACATTCCGTACGTAAAATTTGGACGCTGATTCTTTTGCGCATAGAATTAAATAACGGAGTTGGGACCCATTAGCTTTTCCTATTTATGACATAATCAATGCTCGTGCCGAATTTCAAGTTTCTATGTGAGAAAATTGGATTCTGTATGTAAAATTTAGACGCTAATTCTTTTGCACATAGAATTGAAAAATCGAGTTGGGACCCATTAGCTTTTCCTATTTATGACATAATCAATGCTCGTGCCGAATTTCAAGTTTCTATGTGAGAAAATTGGATTCTGTACGTAAAATTTAGACGCTAATTCTTTTGCACATAGAATTGAATAATCGAGTTGGGACCCATTAGCTTTTCCTATTTATGACATAATCAATGCTCGTGCCAAATTTCACGTTTCTATGACACTGGAAAGTGAGAAAAATACATTCCGTACGTAAAATTTTGACGGTAATTCTTTTGCGCATAGAATTGAGTAATCGAGTTGGAACCCGTTAGTTTTTTCTATTTAGGACATATTCAATGCCCGTGCCAAATTTTAAGTTTCTATGTGAGAAAATTGGGTTCTGTACGTAAAATTTGGACGCTAATTCTTTTGCGCATAGAATTGAATAATCGAATTGGGACCCATTAGCTTTTCCAATTTATGATATAATCAATGCTCGTGCCAAATTTTCAGTTTCTATGTGAGAAAATTGGATTCTGTACGTAAAATTTGGACGCTAATTCTTTTGCACATAGAATTGAATAATCGAGTTGGGACCCATTAGCTTTTCCTATTTATGACATAATCAATGCCCGTGCCAAATTTTAAGTTTCTGTGAGAAAATTGCATTCCGTACGTAAAATTTGGACGCTAATTCTTTTGCGCATAGAATTAAATAACGGAGTTGGGACCCATTAGCTTTTCCAATTTATGATATAATCAATGCTCGTGCCAAATTTCAAGTTTCTATGTGAGAAAATTGGATTCCGTACAAAAAATTTGGACGCTAATTCTTTTGCACATAGAATTGAACAATCGAGTTGGGACCCATTAGCTTTTCCTATTTATGACATAATCAATGCCCATGCCAAATTTTAAGTTTCTATGTGAGAAAATTACACTCCGTACATAAAACTTGGACGCTAATTCTTTTGTGCCTAGAATTAAATAACGGAGTTGGGACCCATTAGGTTTTCCTATTTATGACATAAATCAATGCTCGTGCCAAATTTCAAGTTTCTATGTGAGAAAATTGGATTCCGTACGTAAAATTTTGACGCTAATTCTTTTGCGCATAGAATTGAAAAATCGAGGTGGGACCCATTAGTTTTTCCTATTTAGGACATATTCAATGCCCGTGCCAAATTTTAAGTTTCTATGTGAGAAAATTGGATTCTGTACGTAAAATTTGGACGCTGATTCTTTTGCGCTGAGAATTGAATATTCGAGTTGGGACCCATTAGCTTTTCCTATTTATGACATAATCAATGCTCGTGCCAAATTTCAAGTTTCTATGTGAGAAAATTGGATTCCGTACATAAAATTTGGACGCTAATTCTTTTGCACATAGAAATGAATAATCGAGTTGGGACCCATTAGCTTTTCCTATTTATGACATAATCAATGCTCGTGCCAAATTTCACGTTTCTATGACACTGGAAAGTGAGAAAAATACATTCTGTACGTAAAATTTTGACGGTAATTCTTTTGCGCATAGAATTGAGTAATTGAGTTGGAACCCGTTAGTTTTTCCTATTTAGGACATATTCAATGCCCGTGCCAAATTTTAAGTTTCTATGTGAGAAAATTGGATTCTGTACGTAAAATTTGGACGCTAATTCTTTTGCGCATAGAATTGAATAATCGAATTGGGACCCATTAGCTTTTCCAATTTATGATATAATCAATGCTCGTGCCAAATTTCAAGTTTCTATGTGAGAAAATTGGATTCCGTACATAAAATTTGGACGCTAATTCTTTTGCACACAGAATTGAATAATCGAGTTGGGACCCATTAGCTTTTCCTATTTATGACATAATCAATGCCCATGCCAAATTTTAAGTTTCTATGTGAGAAAATTACACTCCGTACATAAAACTTGGACGCTAATTCTTTTGTGCCTAGAATTAAATAACGGAGTTGGGACCCATTAGGTTTTCCTATTTATGACATAAGCAATGCTCGTGCCAAATTTCAAGCTTCTATGTGAGAAAATTGGATTCCGTACGTAAAATTTTGACGCTAATTCTTTTGCGCATAGAATTGAATAATCGAGTTGGGACTCATTAGCTTTTCCTATTTATGACATAATCAATGCTCGTGCCAAATTTCACGTTTCTATGACACTGGAAAGTGAGAAAAATACATTCCGTACGTAAAATTTTGACGCTAATTCTTTTGCGCATAGAATTGAATAATCGAGTTGGGACCCGTTAGTTTTTCCTATTTAGGACATATTCAATGCCTGTGCCAAATTTTAAGTTTCCATGTGAGAAAATTGGATTCCGTACATAAAATTTGGACGCTAATTCTTTTGCACATAGAATTGAAAAATAGAGTTGGGACCCATTAGTTTTTCCTATTTATGACATAATCAATGCCCATGCCAAATTTTAAGTTTCTATGTGAGAAAATTACATTCCGTACATAAAACTTGGACACTAATTCTTTTGTGCCTAGAATTAAATAACGGAGTTGGGACCCATTAGCTTTTCCTATTTATGACATAAGCAATGCTCGTGCCAAATTTCAAGTTTCTATGTGAGAAATTTGTATTCCGTACGTAAAATTTTGACGCTAATTCTTTTGCACATAGAATTGAATAATCGAGTTAGGACCCATTAGCTTTTCCTATTTATGACATAATCAATACCCGTGCGAAATTTTAAGTTTCTGTGAGAAAATTACATTCCGTACGTAAAATTTGGACGCTGATTCTTTTGCGCATAGAATTAAATAACGGAGTTGGGACCCATTAGCTTTTCCTATTTATGACATAATCAATGCTCGTGCCGAATTTCAAGTTTCTATGTGAGAAAATTGGATTCTGTATGTAAAATTTAGACGCTAATTCTTTTGCACATAGAATTGAATAATCGAGTTGGGACCCATTAGCTTTTCCTATTTATGACATAATCAATGCTCGTGCCAAATTTCAAGTTTCTATGTGAGAAAATTGGATTCCGTACATAAAATTTGGACGCTAATTCTTTTGCACATAGAATTGAATAATCGAGTTAGGACCCATTAGCTTTTCCTATTTATGACATAATCAATGCCCGTGCCAAATTTTAAGTTTCTATGTGAGAAAATTACATTCCATACGTAAAATTTGGACGCTAATTCTTTTGCGTATAGAATTAAATAACGGAGTTGGGACCCACTAGCTTTTCCTATTTATGACATAATCAATGCTCGTGCCAAATTTCACGTTTCTATGACACTGGAAAGTGAGAAAAATACATTCCGTACGTAAAATTTTGACGCTAATTCTTTTGCGCATAGAATTGAATAATCGAGTTGGGACCCGTTAGTTTTTGCTATTTAGGACATATCCAATGCCCGTGCCAAATTTTAAGTTTCTATGTGAGAAAATTGGATTCTGTACGTAAAATTTGGACGCTAATTCTTTTGCGCATAGATTTGAATAATCGAGTTGGGACCCATTAGCTTTTCCTATTTATGACATAATCAATGCTCGTGCCAAATTTCACGTTTCTATGACACTGGAAAGTGAGAAAAATACATTCCGTACGTAAAATTTTGACGCTAATTCTTTTGCGCATAGAATTGAATAATCGAGTTGGGACCCGTTAGTTTTTGCTATTTAGGACATATCCAATGCCCGTGCCAAATTTTAAGTTTCTATGTGAGAAAATTGGATTCTGTACGTAAAATTTGGACGCTAATTCTTTTGCGCATAGATTTGAATAATCGAGTTGGGACCCATTAGCTTTTCCTATTTATGACATAATCAATGCTCGTGCCAAATTTCAAGTTTCCATGTGAGAAAATTGGATTCTGTACGTAAAATTTGGACGCTAATTCATTTGCACATAGAATTGAATAATCGAGTTGGGACCCATTAGCTTTTCCTATATATGACATAATCAATGCCCATGCCAAATTTTAAGTTTCTATGTGAGAAAATTACAATCCGTACGTAAAATTTGGACGCTAATTCTTTTGCGCATAGAATTAAATAACGGAGTTGGGACCCATTAGCTTTTCCTATTTATGACATAATCAATGTCCGTGCCAAATTTCAAGTTTCTATGAGCGAAAATTGGATTCTGTACGAAAAATTTAGACGCTAATTCTTTTGCACATAGAATTGAATAATCGAGTTGGGACTCATTAGCTTTTCCTATTTATGACATAATCAATGCCCATGCCAAATTTTAAGTTTCTATGTGAGAAAACTACATTACGTACGTAAAATTTGGACGCTAATTCTTTTGCGCATAGAATTAAATAACGGAGTTGGGACCCATAAGCTTTTCCTATTTATGACATAATCAATGCCCGTGCCAAATTTTAAGTTTCTATGTGAGAAACTTACATTCCATACGTAAAATTTGGACGCTAATTCTTTTGCGTATAGAATTAAATAACGGAGTTGGGACCCACTAGCTTTTCCTATTTATGACATAATCAATGCTCGTGCCAAATTTCAAGTTTCTATGACACTGGAAAGTGAGAAAAATACATTCCGTATGTAAAATTTTTACGCTAATTCTTTTGCGCATTGAATTGAATAATCGAGTTGGGACCCATTAGTTTTTACTATTTAGGACATATTCAATGCCCGTGCCAAATTTTCAGTTTCTATGTGAGAAAATTGGATTCTGTACGTAAAATTTGGACGCTAATTCTTTTGCACATAGAATTGAATATTCGAGTTGGGACCCATTAGCTTTTCCTATTTATGACATAATCAATGCTCGTGCCAAATTTCACGTTTCTATGACACTGGAAAGTGAGAAAAATACATTCCGTACGTAAAATTTTGACGCTAATTCTTTTGCTCATAGAATTGAATAATCGAGTTGGGACCCGTTAGTTTTTGCTATTTAGGACATATCCAATGCCCGTGCCAAATTTTAAGTTTCTATGTGAGAAAATTGGATTCTGTACGTAAAATTTGGACGCTAATTCTTTTGCGCATAGAATTGAATAATCGAGTTGGGACCCATAAGCTTTTCCTATTTATGACATAATCAATGCTCGTGCCAAATTTCAAGTTTCCATGTGAGAAAATTGGATTCTGTACGTAAAATTTGGACGCTAATTCATTTGCACATAGAATTGAATAATCGAGTTGGGACCCATTAGCTTTTCCTATATATGACATAATCAATGCCCATGCCAAATTTTAAGTTTCTATGTGAGAAAATTACATTCCGTACGTAAAATTTGGACGCTAATTCTTTTGCGCATAGAATTAAATAACGGAGTTGGGACCCATTAGCTTTTCCTATTTATGACATAATCAATGTCCGTGCCAAATTTCAAGTTTCTATAAGAGAAAATTGGATTCTGTACGAAAAATTTAGACGCTAATTCTTTTGCACATAGAATTGAATAATCGAGTTGGGACCCATTAGCTTTTCCTATTTATGACATAATCAATGGTCGTGCCAAATTTTAAGTTTCTATGTGAGAAAACTACATTACGTACGTAAAATTTGGACGCTAATTCTTTTGCGCATAGAATTAAATAACGGAGTTGGGACCCATAAGCTTTTCCTATTTATGACATAATCAATGCCCGTGCCAAATTTTAAGTTTCTATGTGAGAAACTTACATTCCATACGTAAAATTTGGACGCTAATTCTTTTGCGTATAGAATTAAATAACGGAGTTGGGACCCACTAGCTTTTCCTATTTATGACATAATCAATGCTCGTGCCAAATTTCAAGTTTCTATGACACTGGAAAGTGAGAAAAATACATTCCGTATGTAAAATTTTTACGCTAATTCTTTTGCGCATTGAATTGAATAATCGAGTTGGGACCCATTAGTTTTTACTATTTAGGACATATTCAATGCCCGTGCCAAATTTTCAGTTTCTATGTGAGAAAATTGGATTCTGTACGTAAAATTTGGACGCTAATTCTTTTGCACATAGAATTGAATATTCGAGTTGGGACCCATTAGCTTTTCCTATTTATGACATAATCAATGCTCGTGCCAAATTTCACGTTTCTATGACACTGGAAAGTGAGAAAAATACATTCCGTACGTAAAATTTTGACGCTAATTCTTTTGCTCATAGAATTGAATAATCGAGTTGGGACCCGTTAGTTTTTGCTATTTAGGACATATCCAATGCCCGTGCCAAATTTTAAGTTTCTATGTGAGAAAATTGGATTCTGTACGTAAAATTTGGACGCTAATTCTTTTGCGCATAGAATTGAATAATCGAGTTGGGACCCATAAGCTTTTCCTATTTATGACATAATCAATGCTCGTGCCAAATTTCAAGTTTCCATGTGAGAAAATTGGATTCTGTACGTAAAATTTGGACGCTAATTCATTTGCACATAGAATTGAATAATCGAGTTGGGACCCATTAGCTTTTCCTATATATGACATAATCAATGCCCATGCCAAATTTTAAGTTTCTATGTGAGAAAATTACATTCCGTACGTAAAATTTGGACGCTAATTCTTTTGCGCATAGAATTAAATAACGGAGTTGGGACCCATTAGCTTTTCCTATTTATGACATAATCAATGTCCGTGCCAAATTTCAAGTTTCTATAAGAGAAAATTGGATTCTGTACGAAAAATTTAGACGCTAATTCTTTTGCACATAGAATTGAATAATCGAGTTGGGACCCATTAGCTTTTCCTATTTATGACATAATCAATGGTCGTGCCAAATTTCACGTTTCTATGACACTGGAAAGTGAGAAAAATACATTCCGTACGTAAAATTTTGACGCTAATTCTTTTGCGCATACAATTGAAAAATCGAGTTGGGACCCATTAGCTTTTCCTATATATGACATAATCAATGCCCATGCCAAATTTTAAGTTTCTATGTGAGAAAATTACATTCCGTACAAAAATTTTGGACGCTAATTATTTTGTGCATAGAATTAAATAACGGAGTTGGGACTCATTAGCTTTTCCTATTTATGACATAATGAATGCTCGTGCCGAATTTCAAGTTTCTATGTTAGAAAATTGGATTCTGTACGTAAAATTTAGACGCTAATTCTTTTGCACATAGAATTGAATAATCCAGTTGGGACCCATTAGCTTTTCCTATTTATGACATAATCAATGCTCGTGCCAAATTTCAAGTTTCTATGACACTGGAAAGTGAGAAAAATACATTCCGTATGTAAAATTTTGACGTTCATTCTTTTGCGCATAGAATTGAATAATCGAGTTGGGACCCATTAGTTTTTACTATTTAGGACATATTCAATGCCCGTGCCAAATTTTAAGTTTCTATGTGAGAAAATTGGATTCTGTACGTAAAATTTGGACGCTAATTCTTTTGCACATAGAATTGAATAATCGAGTTGGGACCCATTAGCTTTTCCTATTTATGACATAATCAATGGTCGTGCCAAATTTCACGTTTCTATGACACTGGAAAGTGAGAAAAATACATTCCGTACGTAAAATTTTGACGCTAATTCTTTTGCGCATAGAATTGAATAATCGAGTTGGGACCCATTAGTTTTTCCTATTTAGGACATATTCAATGCCCGTGCCAAATTTTAAGTTTCTATGTGAGAAAATTGGATTCTGTACGTAAAATTTGGACGCTAATTCTTTTGCGCAAAGAATTGAATAATCAAGTTGGGACCCATTAGCTTTTCCTATTTATGACATAATCAATGCTCGTGCCAAATTTCAAGTTTCTATGTGAGAAAATTGGATTCTGTACGTAAAATTCGGACGCTAATTCTTTTGCACATAGAATTGAATAATAGAGTTGGGACCCATTAGCTTTTCCTATATATGACATAATCAATGCCCATGCCAAATTTTAAGTTTCTATGTGAGAAAACTACATTACGTACGTAAAATTTGGACGCTAATTCTTTTGCGCATAGAATTAAATAACGGAGTTGGGACCCATTAGCTTTTCCTATTTATGACATGATCAATGCTCGTGCCGAATTTCAAGTTTCTTTTTGAGAAAATTGGATTCTGTACGTAAAATTTTTTTTTTTTTTTAAATCAGATTTTTATTACAAATTTTTGTTAAACAAAACATACAACTTAGACCATTCTAAATACTGACAATATTAATTTGCATCCCGCAATTAACCGACTTGAGTTTCACGTGTCCTTTCATTATAAACATGAACGTAGGCGATGTGTTGCTGATGATACTTGACGAGGTATCTTCTTTCGGATCTGTTGTTGTAGTTGTCTCTTCACTTAGGTGCAATTGGTTAACTCGAGAAAAGTCTTTTTACATCAAAAACAAAAATAGGGGTAAACAGAGAAGAGAGAAAAAAGTCGGGACGTGTGGCTTTTAATAGCCATCCGATTTAACTTGAATGCAAAACCACACTTTATCTATAACATTGTCGGGTAACGGGGGGTAGGGTAGTAAGGTATGGAAAAAGACAGAAGGGGGGGAGGGGTACAGGATGGGGGGGGGGGCTGGGGTTCTCGTGAGCTTACTGTGTGAATGATGACTGGCTCTCTTCAGGGCTGGAGATTCAGCGTGAAGTATCTATCCTCCGCAACGTCCTATGCGTGAGCTATGCAGGTTGTAGTGTAGTCCCTTTTAAATGAGGACCGGGGAGAGAGGGGGAGCGGCGGCCCGAGCCGCCCATTGGCGCACAAGCTAGAAAGAAACTCTATGATTTAGGTGTTGGTCATGGTCAGCTAGAAGTAGGAAGCAGGAGGGAATCGCTTATTCCGTGAGGGACCCCAACTCTTATATCCGAGGCCTCATCCAGTGGCCCTCAGTTGACGCCAGGGGCCCCAAACATCCCAGAACTTTTCCCGAGAACCTGTGGCCCAACTGGAGAGCTCCTCCAAGTTAGCGATGGAGTCTGCCCTCTCCATCCACTGATTTATTGAGGGAGGGGACTTTTGCAACCACATTAATGGGATTAATGCTTTGGCAGCATCTAGTAGGAAGGCAATGAGTGGATTTTTCCTAGGATGGAACTCCCCAGAGGGCCTCCAAAGGAACAGCATCTCGGGGGAGATATGTAGTCCCGGTGAGAACTTCTGCAGAATTACCTCCACCTCCGTCCAGAAAGGGGTCAAGACTGGGCAGCTCCACCAGATATGAGAATACGAACCAACCTCTTTCCCGCATCTCCAGCAATTTCCATTTGTGGTTAATTTGTAGGCAGCCATCCATTGTGGGGTTTTATACCACCTTACCAGCAGCTTATAGTGGCTTTCTTGGGCAATTACGCAGGGCGAGATGCCATAGGAGGCCTTCAAAATTACTTTAATGTCTGATGGTGAAAGGGAGATACCCAGTTCTTTCTCCCAAGACAGGAGAAAGTTAGGCTTGGAGTAGGAAGGATTGGTGACAATTTGCTTTCGAATATATGAAATTTTCCTAAATTTAGGGTTATTGTCAGACAATATTTTTTCAAAGTTTGTATGTGGTCTTGTGGAGTTAAATTTTTTGAGGAAGCTCGTTAATGATTTTTTTTATAAAGTTCTGTTGTAAGAATGAGAGTTTATGTCCCGGGAGAAGTTCATTTAATATTTCGTCAGCAGTTTTATGTGCCAAGGTTAGCAGGGCTCCTATCTTGAGTTCCTTAAATTTTTCCCATACTGAATAGGAGGCCGGGTCGCTTGGGATTTCAAGGAGGTTAGGGATGGCTCTAATGGGGGTGCTTGGGGAAGGAGTGGGTGCTAAGGAGTCTTTTAATTTGGACCAAACCTCGCAAGGGCCCTTTAGAAGGGGATTAAAACCTTTTGACCTGAGTCCCATATTGGAAGGGAACCACAACTCCTTCAAGTATGACCTTCCCTCTGAGATTTCAACCAAAGATGTTAGTGTTTTATCTTTTATTGGGGACGCCAGATCCATCCAGTACCCTAATTGAGAGGCTTCATAAAATTCAACTACGTTGGGTAGGTCTATTCCACCCTCCGATCTTCTTTTGATCATAAGGCTGTATGCCAACCTAGGTCTTTTATTCCTCCATACAAATCCTGTAAACATCGATCGCAGAGTTTTAAAAAAACTCTTTGGTATATGTATTGGGATCATTCTAATTTTATATAGTATTGTGGGGAGGATATATGTCTTTAAAATATTTTTCCTCCCAAACCACGAGATTAGGGGGATGTCATACTGCCTTAGAAGATTTTTAATGTGGCCAATAAGTGGGGGGAAATTCTCTTGGTACAGGTCTTCTATTTTTTTTGTCAGTTTTATTCCCAAGTAGTCCATTGAATTGTTGGCCCAGTTAAATGGTGATTTTTCTTTAATGGCTCTAAAGCGTGCTTCTAGAATTGAAATATTCAGGACCGTAGACTTAGAAAAATTAATTTTAAAGTTGGAAAGAGTTCCGAAATTGATCAGTGCAGATTCAAGTTTGTTTAGGCCTTCCTCTGGGTTGGTTATTAAAAATACGATATCATCAGCAAAGGCCGCAGAAGAAAGGGAGTGTTTCCCCCAGTCCAAGCCTCGAATTTCTGGGTCTAGTCTTACAGATTGAAGAAAAGGTTCTAAAGCCAACACGAATAGGGAAGGGGACAGGGGGCAACCCTGCCGAGTCCCGTTTTTAATATCGAAAGCTGGCGATAAGATCTCGTTGATTTTTATTCTAGCCGACGGTGATGCGTATAGGGAGAAAATTGCTGTTACGAAAAACTGGGGGATGTTAAAGTGAAGCAGAGTTTTTTTCATGTAGTTCCAGTCTATCCGATCGAAAGCCTTTTCGGCATCTGTTCCGACCAGGAGTAAAGGTTCCTTAAATTTGTGTGCGTATCGGATAGCATGGAGGATTCTCCTACTATTGTCTCTGCCCTCTCTCCCCCCTACGAATCCCGACTGCTCCTCATTGATCAAGAGTGGCAGGAAGTTTTCCAACCTTTTGGCCAAGAGTTTAGCCCAAAGTTTTAAATCACAGTTTAAAAGCGAGATTGGGCGGTAACTATTGCAGGATTCAGGGTTTTTGTTCTCCTTATGTAATACGGTAATATGAGCCTCTAGGGCTTGCTTTGGGAGTGGGGCACCATGTAGTAGGGCATTAAAGAGTTCGGTGAGTTTGGGCACTAGAATATCCTTGAAGGAGTTGTAGTATAGAATGTCTAGGCCGTCGGGACCAGGACTTTTGCCCTTCGGGCAGGATTTTAGTAGCAACTCTACTTCCTCTCGTGAAGCAGGAGTCATTAGGGACTCGGCTTGTTCCTTGTCTAGTTTGGGAAGGTGAGCTTGTAGTAGGAAAGTATTTATCTTTTGATCTATTTCCTCCTCTTCTTCTGGAGAGGGATTTACCTGTTGTCTTATGTTATATAGGTCGGAGTAATATTGATGGAAGGCCTTTGCGATTTCCTCTGATGTTGTTACCTGTGAACCGCTGGTAGTTTTTATAGACTGTATGAAATTTTTAGCACGGGCTTTTTTAATCAAGGAAGACATAAATTTGCTGCCTTTATTACCCTGAGCGTATATCTTATGCTTTAGGTAGAGGTGTTTTTTATTGTACCGTGAGTCTAGGCGTTGCTTGAGGTCCCTTCTCTGAGCTTCTAATTCCTCCAAAGCGAATTTAGATTGAGATAATTTTGTCGCTTGTTCCAGTTTTGCTATTTTGTTTAATCTGTCATCTATATCCTTTTGAAGGAGTTTTTTAGTCCTTGTCCCTAAAGCTATCAATTGTCCTCGTATGAAAGCCTTATGGGCTTCCCAGACCATCGGCACCTCCACGTCCCCCCCTGAATTAATGGAGAAATATTCCTCCAGTGAGGCCGCTAATCTGTCTCTTTCCTCTAGGGAGTCCAGCAGAGAAGCGTTGAGTCTCCATCTCCACTCTTTGGGCTTAGGTTGGAGGAGGCGGAGGTCCACATGGACCGGGGCATGGTCTGAGACCGTGGTAACATCTATTTTCGCTTCTGTTATGTAAGCTAGAAGGTCTGAACTAAGGAATATGTAGTCTAATCTTTGATGGGACTTATGGACCTTTGAGAAAAAGGTGTAATCTCTCACTGAGGGGTTCAGCAAGCGCCAAGCGTCTGTAAGATTTAACTCCTGTAAGCAGCGCAGGAGCCTCTTGATTTTTATTTGTGATATGTGCGATCGCCCGGTGGAAGAGTCGCTTAGAGGTTGAAGGGTTAAGTTTAGATCTCCTCCCAGAATTAATTGGCCTTCCGTGAAATGTTTTAGGATTGTCAGATGTTTAATTAGCCAAGGAACTTGGTCTGAATTAGGGGCGTAGAGGTTGGCTATTGTGGTTCTCATGTTATTGCATGTCCCCTTCAAAAACAAAGCTCTACCCTCCTCATCCCTGAAAGTGGACCGGCACTTAAAATTTAGTGACTTGTGAAGGTAGGTCGAGACCCCCTTCGAGGCAGAGGCGGGGTGGGCGCAGTGGAAGGCCTGGTCAAAGCACCTGCCCGGCAAGGATAGGCACTTGCCCTGTTTAAAATGAGTTTCCTGCAAAAGAAGGATACTTGTGCCATACCTTTTTGCCAGGAGGGCGATGTTATGCCTTTTTGCGGGTGAGTTGAGGCCCCTCACGTTAAAAGATGTGACTCGTATGTCACCCATCTGTGATTTCTAGCTGTGGGGGTTGACTCTGATGCCTTAAGACCTTCTTCTTCCGAGTGCCAAGGATATGTGCTATGATTTGTTGCTGTAAGTAAACTGTCACGAGAGAGACGGAGGGAGGATGGGGGAAGAGGGGACAAAAGTGAGACAAGTACACGTGGGGAAAGTTCAGGTGAGGGAAGGTACAGTTAAATTGAATTGACCAACAGATATAAATATATTAATCCTATTAACTGTTGATATATACAAAGAGACCTGTTGGAGGAAAGAAAAAATCTTATGGAACGGCTTTACAGCTCGGCTGAAACCACTCCAAGTTTGAGGGCAAGGGGATAATGGGACCGCCGGGTTAACGGCGATCAGTAAAATGGGGTTAGCTGTCGGCCTAACCTGACCGGTACAAGGGGGGACCAATTGGAATGGGCAAAATATTCAAGGCCCATGTTAGTATAAAATAAAATATAACGCTGGAGTGTGAAGTACTCCCCCCTCCCTTCATATGGAGGAAGGGGATGTTGTCTTCAGAGATAAGGGATAGTAGAACGTATAACTTCAGTTCACACTAATGTAACATGGGTTATGTAGAAAAAAGGGTTGGAGCATCATACTCAGCTTATAGTTGCGGGCAGATTTGCCCCATACCCAGTCACCATTTTCATATAACGCTTTCAACGTGGTACTGTTGTGGAAACCGGTATCAAACAAGTGTAAACGTGGTGGACTTCTTCCAGAGTAGACAAGCGAGGGGGTCTTCCCCTGCGTATAAATCCCTTTCAGGTCTCGGGGCCCGCGATTTCCTCTCTGGATTTCTTTCTTTTTCCTTTGGGCGATTTTGAGCTTCCTACTGTCTGCCATCTCTCTGAGGAGTCCAGTTTCGTGAACTTGGGTAGATCAGGAAGCGGCTGCCAGCAGGGGAGCGAGATTGGGTCGATGTCCAAGAACTGCCAGCATTCGTCCAGGTCGTCAGACGAGCGAATATTTAACCTGCGGCCCTTATAGGTTATGCCCAGCCCGAAAGGAAAAAGCCAGGCGTAGCGAATATTCTTTTCCTTCAGAGCGTCCAGCAGTGGTCGCAGTAGGCGACGTTTCGCCAGTGTGGAGGGCGCAAGATCTTGAAAAATTTGCAATGAAGTACCTCCATACTTTAAGTCGCTATGGTTCCTTGCCGCCTTGAGGATCGTGGCAGCGTCTGGAAAGGCGAGCAACTTACAGATGATGTCTCTTGGTGGATCAGACGATGAAGGTGGAGGTCTCAGCGCCCTGTGAATCCTCTCGATTGTTATAGAAGACGCCCTTTCTGCGCCCAGGAGCGAAGTGAAGACTTCTTTCGCTACTTTTTCGAGCACTTCCGACGCCCAAGATTCGGGAAGGCCCTTTATTCGCACATTACTTCGCCTGCTCCTGTTCTCTATGTCTTCTTGCATTAGGATCGCTTTGTTGATCTGTGCGTGCTGTTCTCTTAGGGCAAGCTCCATTTCGCTGGCATGAGAGGAAATGGCTGTCGTGGAGGATTCGAGATCTTCCGTTCTTCTTCCTAGCTGCTTCATTTCTTCTTTTATCTCCGATAGCTCTAGGAGTATGGGGCGCATGGTCCGGGACAGGAGGTCTTTCATAAAGCCTTTAGATATCCGTTCATTTTCTTCTTCTTCTGAAGATATCTCCTCATCCTTGTCCCTTCCCCCAGCTCCGTTCGGCTCGTGGGCCGGCGCCATCTTGGATGCTTCATGCAGAGGACGAGCGCCCTTTTCTTTCAAGTAACGCTGCATGTCCGCTTGTCCTTTACACTTTCTTGGCGTCTCTTGAGGGTCACTGCTCCTGTCCCTACCGATCTTGCCCATTTTGGATCTGACAGATAGCTGCATAAGGTCCCGGTATGTACCGCAATCACGGAGCTCTCTGCTCAGAACTCCATGCTGCTCAGCGGTTAGGCTCCGCCCCCTGTACGTAAAATTTTGACGCTAATTCTTTTGCACATAGAATTGAATAATCGAGTTAGGACCCATTAGCTTTTCCTATTTATGACATAATCAATGCTCGTGCCAAATTTCACGTTTCGATGACACTGGAAAGTGAGAAAAATACATTCCGTACGTAAAATTTTGACGCTAATTCTTTTGCGCATAGAATTGAATAATCGAGTTGGGACCCGTTAGTTTTTCCTATTTAGGACATATTCAATGCCCGTGCCAAATTTTAAGTTTCTATGTGAGAAAATTGGATTCTGTACGTAAAATTGGGACGCTAATTCTTTTGCGCATAGAATTGAATAATCGAGTTGGGACCCATTAGCTTTTCCTATTTAGGACATATTCAATGCCCGTGCCAAATTTTAAGTTTCTATGTGAGAAAATTGGATTCTGTACGTAAAATTGGGACGCTAATTCTTTTGCGCATAGAATTGAATAATCGAGTTGGGACCCATTAGCTTTTCCTATTTATGACATCATCAATGCCCGTGCCAAATTTCAAGTTTCCATGTGAGAAAATTGGATTCCGTACATAAAATTTGGACGCTAATTCTTTTGCACATAGAATTGAAAAATAGAGTTGGGACCCATTAGTTTTTCCTATTTATGACATAATCAATGCCCATGCCAAATTTTAAGTTTCTATGTGAGAAAATTACATTCCGTACATAAAACTTGGACACTAATTCTTTTGTGCCTAGAATTAAATAACGGAGTTGGGACCCATTAGCTTTTCCTATTTATGACATAAGCAATGCTCGTGCCAAATTTCAAGTTTCTATGTGAGAAAATTGTATTCCGTACGTAAAATTTTGACGCTAATTCTTTTGCACATAGAATTGAATAATCGAGTTAGGACCCATTAGCTTTTCCTATTTATGACATAATCAATACCCGTGCGAAATTTTAAGTTTCTGTGAGAAAATTACATTCCGTACGTAAAATTTGGACGCTGATTCTTTTGCGCATAGAATTAAATAACGGAGTTGGGACCCATTAGCTTTTCCTATTTATGACATAATCAATGCTCGTGCCGAATTTCACGTTTCTATGTGAGAAAATTGGATTCTGTATGTAAAATTTAGACGCTAATTCTTTTGCACATAGAATTGAATAATCGAGTTGGGACTAGAGATGAGCGAACACGTTCGGCTCCGCCCCTTTTTCGCCCGAACACCGAACTTTGCGAACACTTCAGTGTTCGGGCGAAAAAGTTCGGGGGCCGCCGTGGCAGCGCGGGGGGGTGCGGCGGGGAGTGGGGGGGAGAGGGAGAGAGAGAGGGCTCCCCCCTGTTCCCCGCTACTGCCGCCCGCACCGCCGCGCATCTCCCCGCCCCCCGGCGGCACCCGGACACTTACGCGCGAACACTGCAGTGTTCGGCAAAGCCGGTGTCCGGGTGCGGATGTGTCCGTAACGGACACGTTCGCTCATCACTAGTTAGGACCCATTAGCTTTTCCTATTTATGACATAATCAATGCCCGTGCCAAATTTTAAGTTTCTATGTGAGAAAATTACATTCCATACGTAAAATTTGGACGCTAATTCTTTTGCGTATAGAATTAAATAACGGAGTTGGGACCCACTAGCTTTTCCTATTTATGACATAATCAATGCTCCTGCCAAATTTCAAGTTTCTATGACACTGGAAAGTGAGAAAAATACATTCCGTATGTAAAATTTTTACGCTAATTCTTTTCCGCATACAATTAAATAATCGAGTTGGGACCCGTTAGTTTTTACTATTTAGGACATATTCAATGCCCGTGCCAAATTTTCAGTTTCTATGTGAGAAAATTGGATTCTGTACGTAAAATTTGGACGCTAATTCTTTTGCACATAGAATTGAATAATCGAGTTGGGACCCATAAGCTTTTCCTATTTATGACATAATCAATGCTCGTGCCAAATTTCAAGTTTCCATGTGAGAAAATTGGATTCTGTACGTAAAATTTGGACGCTAATTCATTTGCACATAGAATTGAATAATCGAGTTGGGACCCATTAGCTTTTCCTATATATGACATAATCAATGCCCATGCCAAATTTTAAGTTTCTATGTGAGAAAATTACATTCCGTACGTAAAATTTGGACGCTAATTCTTTTGCGCATAGAATTAAATAACGGAGTTGGGACCCATTAGCTTTTCTTATTTATGACATAATCAATGTCCGTGCCAAATTTCAAGTTTCTATGAGCGAAAATTGGATTCTGTACGAAAAATTTTGACGCTAATTCTTTTGCACATAGAATTGAATAATCGAGTTGGGACCCACTAGCTTTTCCTATTTATGACATAATCAATGCTCGTGCCAAATTTCAAGTTTCTATGACACTGGAAAGTGAGAAAAATACATTCCGTATGTAAAATTTTTACGCTAATTCTTTTGCGCATTGAATTGAATAATCGAGTTGGGACCCATTAGTTTTTACTATTTAGGACATATTCAATGCCCGTGCCAAATTTTCAGTTTCTATGTGAGAAAATTGGATTCTGTACGTAAAATTTGGACGCTAATTCTTTTGCACATAGAATTGAATATTCGAGTTGGGACCCATTAGCTTTTCCTATTTATGACATAATCAATGCTCGTGCCAAATTTCACGTTTCTATGACACTGGAAAGTGAGAAAAATACATTCCGTACGTAAAATTTTGACGCTAATTCTTTTGCGCATAGAATTGAATAATCGAGTTGGGACCCGTTAGTTTTTGCTATTTAGGACATATCTAATGCCCGTGCCAA
The DNA here is from genome assembly GCA_035609135.1 of Eleutherodactylus coqui. Classification (NCBI taxonomy): domain Eukaryota; kingdom Metazoa; phylum Chordata; class Amphibia; order Anura; family Eleutherodactylidae; genus Eleutherodactylus; species Eleutherodactylus coqui. Next base: position 54,070,527 of record CM069412.1, on the reverse strand, counting down.
ATTTTAAGTTTCTATGTGAGAAAATTGGATTCTGTACGTAAAATTTGGACGCTAATTCTTTTGCGCATAGAATTGAATAATCGAGTTGGGACCCATAAGCTTTTCCTATTTATGACATAATCAATGCTCGTGCCAAATTTCAAGTTTCCATGTGAGAAAATTGGATTCTGTACGTAAAATTTGGACGCTAATTCATTTGCACATAGAATTGAATAATCGAGTTGGGACCCATTAGCTTTTCCTATATATGACATAATCAATGCCCATGCCAAATTTTAAGTTTCTATGTGAGAAAATTACATTCCGTACGTAAAATTTGGACGCTAATTCTTTTGCGCATAGAATTAAATAACGGAGTTGGGACCCATTAGCTTTTCCTATTTATGACATAATCAATGTCCGTGCCAAATTTCAAGTTTCTATAAGAGAAAATTGGATTCTGTACGAAAAATTTAGACGCTAATTCTTTTGCACATAGAATTGAATAATCGAGTTGGGACCCATTAGCTTTTCCTATTTATGACATAATCAATGGTCGTGCCAAATTTCACGTTTCTATGACACTGGAAAGTGAGAAAAATACATTCGGTACGTAAAATTTCGACGCTAATTCTTTTGCGCATAGAATTGAGTAATCGAGTTGGAACCCGTTAGTTTTTCCTATTTGGGACATATTCAATGCCCGTGCCAAATTTTAAGTTTCTATGTGAGAAAATTGGATTCTGTGCGTAAAATTTGGACGCTAATTCTTTTGCGCATAGAATTGAGTAATCGAGTTGGGACCCGTTAGTTTTTGCTATTTAGGACATATTCAATGCCCGTGCCAAATTTTAAGTTTCTATGTGAGAAAATTGGATTCTGTGCGTAAAATTTGGACGCTAATTCTTTTGCGCATAGAATTGAATAATCGAGTTGGGACCCGTTAGTTTTTCCTATTTAGGACATATTCAATGCCCGTGCCAAATTTTCATTTTCTATATGAGAAAATTGGATTCTGTACGTAAAATTTGGACGCTAATTCTTTTGCACATAGAATTGAATAATGGAGTTGGGACCCATTAGCTTTTCCTATTTATGACATATTCAATGGTCGTGCCAAATTTCACCTTTCTATGACACTGGAAAGTGAGAAAAATACATTCCGTACGTAAAATTTTGACGCTAATTCTTTTGCGCATAGAATTGAATAATCGAGTTGGGACCCATTAGTTTTTCCTATTTAGAACATATTCAATGCCCGTGCCAAAGTTTACGTTTCTATGTGAGAAAATTGGATTGTGTACGTAAAATTTGGACGCTAATTCTTTTGCGCATAGAATTGAATAATCGAGTTGGGACCCATTAGCTTTTCCTATTTATGACATAATCAATGCTCGTGCCAAATTTCAAGTTTCTATGTGAGAAAATTGGATTCCGTACGTAATATTTGGAGGCTAATTCTTTTGCACATAGAATTGAAAAATCGAGTTGGGACCCATTAGCTTTTCCTATTTATGACATAATCAATGCTCGTGCCGAATTTCAAGTTTCTATTTGAGAAAATTGGATTCTGTACGTAAAATTTTGACGCTAATTCTTTTGCACATAGAATTGAATAATCGAGTTAGGACCCATTAGCTTTTCCTATTTATGACATAATCAATGCTCGTGCCAAATTTCACGTTTCTATGACACTGGAAAGTGAGAAAAATACATTCCGTACGTAAAATTTTGACGCTAATTCTTTTGCGCATAGAATTGAATAATCGAGTTGGGACCCGTTAGTTTTTCCTATTTAGGACATATTCAATGCCCGTGCCAAATTTTAAGTTTCTATGTGAGAAAATTGGATTCTGTACGTAAAATTGGGACGCTAATTCTTTTGCGCATAGAATTGAATAATCGAGTTGGGACCCATTAGCTTTTCCTATTTATGACATAATCAATGCCCGTGCCAAATTTCAAGTTTCCATGTGAGAAAATTGGATTCCGTACATAAAATTTGGACGCTAATTCTTTTGCACATAGAAATGAATAATCGAGTTGGGACCCATTAGCTTTTCCTATTTATGACATAATCAATGCTCGTGCCAAATTTCACGTTTCTATGACACTGGAAAGTGAGAAAAATACATTCTGTACGTAAAATTTTGACGGTAATTCTTTTGCGCATAGAATTGAGTAATTGAGTTGGAACCCGTTAGTTTTTCCTATTTAGGACATATTCAATGCCCGTGCCAAATTTTAAGTTTCTATGTGAGAAAATTGGATTCTGTACGTAAAATTTGGACGCTAATTCTTTTGCGCATAGAATTGAATAATCGAATTGGGACCCATTAGCTTTTCCAATTTATGATATAATCAATGCTCGTGCCAAATTTCAAGTTTCTATGTGAGAAAATTGGATTCCGTACATAAAATTTGGACGCTAATTCTTTTGCACACAGAATTGAATAATCGAGTTGGGACCCATTAGCTTTTCCTATTTATGACATAATCAATGCCCATGCCAAATTTTAAGTTTCTATGTGAGAAAATTACACTCCGTACATAAAACTTGGACGCTAATTCTTTTGTGCCTAGAATTAAATAACGGAGTTGGGACCCATTAGGTTTTCCTATTTATGACATAAGCAATGCTCGTGCCAAATTTCAAGCTTCTATGTGAGAAAATTGGATTCCGTACGTAAAATTTTGACGCTAATTCTTTTGCGCATAGAATTGAATAATCGAGTTGGGACTCATTAGCTTTTCCTATTTATGACATAATCAATGCTCGTGCCAAATTTCACGTTTCTATGACACTGGAAAGTGAGAAAAATACATTCCGTACGTAAAATTTTGACGCTAATTCTTTTGCGCATAGAATTGAATAATCGAGTTGGGACCCGTTAGTTTTTCCTATTTAGGACATATTCAATGCCTGTGCCAAATTTTAAGTTTCCATGTGAGAAAATTGGATTCCGTACATAAAATTTGGACGCTAATTCTTTTGCACATAGAATTGAAAAATAGAGTTGGGACCCATTAGTTTTTCCTATTTATGACATAATCAATGCCCATGCCAAATTTTAAGTTTCTATGTGAGAAAATTACATTCCGTACATAAAACTTGGACACTAATTCTTTTGTGCCTAGAATTAAATAACGGAGTTGGGACCCATTAGCTTTTCCTATTTATGACATAAGCAATGCTCGTGCCAAATTTCAAGTTTCTATGTGAGAAATTTGTATTCCGTACGTAAAATTTTGACGCTAATTCTTTTGCACATAGAATTGAATAATCGAGTTAGGACCCATTAGCTTTTCCTATTTATGACATAATCAATACCCGTGCGAAATTTTAAGTTTCTGTGAGAAAATTACATTCCGTACGTAAAATTTGGACGCTGATTCTTTTGCGCATAGAATTAAATAACGGAGTTGGGACCCATTAGCTTTTCCTATTTATGACATAATCAATGCTCGTGCCGAATTTCAAGTTTCTATGTGAGAAAATTGGATTCTGTATGTAAAATTTAGACGCTAATTCTTTTGCACATAGAATTGAATAATCGAGTTGGGACCCATTAGCTTTTCCTATTTATGACATAATCAATGCTCGTGCCAAATTTCAAGTTTCTATGTGAGAAAATTGGATTCCGTACATAAAATTTGGACGCTAATTCTTTTGCACATAGAATTGAATAATCGAGTTAGGACCCATTAGCTTTTCCTATTTATGACATAATCAATGCCCGTGCCAAATTTTAAGTTTCTATGTGAGAAAATTACATTCCATACGTAAAATTTGGACGCTAATTCTTTTGCGTATAGAATTAAATAACGGAGTTGGGACCCACTAGCTTTTCCTATTTATGACATAATCAATGCTCGTGCCGAATTTCAAGTTTCTATGACACTGGAAAGTGAGAAAAATACATTCCGTATGTAAAATTTTTACGCTAATTCTTTTCCGCATAGAATTGAATAATCGAGTTGGGAACCGTTAGTTTTTACTATTTAGGACATATTCAATGCCCGTGCCAAATTTTCAGTTTCTATGTGAGAAAATTGGATTCTGTACGTAAAATTTGGACGCTAATTCTTTTGCACATAGAATTGAATAATCGAGTTGGGACCCATTAGCTTTTCCTATTTATGACATAATCAATGCTCGTGCCAAATTTCACGTTTCTATGAGAGAAAATTGGATTCTGTACGTAAAATTTGGACGCTAATTCTTTTGCACATAGAATTGAATAATCGAGTTGGGACCCATTAGCTTTTCCTATTTATGACATAATCAATGCTCGTGCCAAATTTCACGTTTCTATGACACTGGAAAGTGAGAAAAATACATTCCATACGTAAAATTTTGACGCTAATTCTTTTGCGCATAGAATTGAATAATCGAGTTGGGACCCGTTAGTTTTTGCTATTTAGGACATATCCAATGCCCGTGCCAAATTTTAAGTTTCTATGTGAGAAAATTGGATTCTGTACGTAAAATTTGGACGCTAATTCTTTTGCGCATAGATTTGAATAATCGAGTTGGGACCCATTAGCTTTTCCTATTTATGACATAATCAATGCTCGTGCCAAATTTCAAGTTTCCATGTGAGAAAATTGGATTCTGTACGTAAAATTTGGACGCTAATTCATTTGCACATAGAATTGAATAATCGAGTTGGGACCCATTAGCTTTTCCTATATATGACATAATCAATGCCCATGCCAAATTTTAAGTTTCTATGTGAGAAAACTACATTACGTACGTAAAATTTGGACGCTAATTCTTTTGCGCATAGAATTAAATAACGGAGTTGGGACCCATAAGCTTTTCCTATTTATGACATAATCAATGCCCGTGCCAAATTTTAAGTTTCTATGTGAGAAACTTACATTCCATACGTAAAATTTGGACGCTAATTCTTTTGCGTATAGAATTAAATAACGGAGTTGGGACCCACTAGCTTTTCCTATTTATGACATAATCAATGCTCGTGCCAACTTTCAAGTTTCTATGACACTGGAAAGTGAGAAAAATACATTCCGTATGTAAAATTTTTACGCTAATTCTTTTGCGCATTGAATTGAATAATCGAGTTGGGACCCATTAGTTTTTACTATTTAGGACATATTCAATGCCCGTGCCAAATTTTCAGTTTCTATGTGAGAAAATTGGATTCTGTACGTAAAATTTGGACGCTAATTCTTTTGCACATAGAATTGAATAATCGAGTTGGGACCCATTAGCTTTTCCTATTTATGACATAATCAATGCTCGTGCCAAATTTCACGTTTCTATGACACTGGAAAGTGAGAAAAATACATTCCGTACGTAAAATTTTGACGCTAATTCTTTTGCGCATAGAATTGAATAATCGAGTTGGGACCCGTTAGTTTTTGCTATTTAGGACATATCCAATGCCCGTGCCAAATTTTAAGTTTCTATGTGAGAAAATTGGATTCTGTACGTAAAATTTGGACGCTAATTCTTTTGCGCATAGAATTGAATAATCGAGTTGGGACCCATTAGCTTTTCCTATTTATGACATAATCAATGCTCGTGCCAAATTTCAAGTTTCCATGTGAGAAAATTGGATTCTGTACGTAAAATTTGGACGCTAATTCATTTGCACATAGAATTGAATAATCGAGTTGGGCCCCTTTAGCTTTTCCTATATATGACATAATCAATGCCCATGCCAAATTTTAAGTTTCTATGTGAGAAAATTACATTCCGTACGTAAAATTTGGACGCTGATTCTTTTGCGCATAGAATTAAATAACGGAGTTGGGACCCATTAGCTTTTCCTATTTATGACATAATCAATGCTCGTGCCGAATTTCAAGTTTCTATGTGAGAAAATTGGATTCTGTATGTAAAATTTAGACGCTAATTCTTTTGCACATAGAATTGAATAATCGAGTTGGGACCCATTAGCTTTTCCTATTTATGACATAATCAATGCTCGTGCCAAATTTCAAGTTTCTATGTGAGAAAATTGGATTCCGTACATAAAATTTGGACGCTAATTCTTTTGCACATAGAATTGAATAATCGAGTTAGGACCCATTAGCTTTTCCTATTTATGACATAATCAATGCCCGTGCCAAATTTTAAGTTTCTATGTGAGAAAATTACATTCCATACGTAAAATTTGTACGCTAATTCTTTTGCGTATAGAATTAAATAACGGAGTTGGGACCCACTAGCTTTTCCTATTTATGACATAATCAATGCTCGTGCCAAATTTCAAGTTTCTATGACACTGGAAAGTGAGAAAAATACATTCCGTATGTAAAATTTTTACGCTAATTCTTTTCCGCATAGAATTGAATAATCGAGTTGGGAACCGTTAGTTTTTACTATTTAGGACATATTCAATGCCCGTGCCAAATTTTCAGTTTCTATGTGAGAAAATTGGATTCTGTACGTAAAATTTGGACGCTAATTCTTTTGCACATAGAATTGAATAATCGAGTTGGGACCCATTAGCTTTTCCTATTTATGACATAATCAATGCTCGTGCCAAATTTCACGTTTCTATGACACTGGAAAGTGAGAAAAATACATTCCGTACGTAAAATTTTGACGCTAATTCTTTTGCGCATAGAATTGAATAATCGAGTTGGGACCCGTTAGTTTTTGCTATTTAGGACATATCCAATGCCCGTGCCAAATTTTAAGTTTCTATGTGAGAAAATTGGATTCTGTACGTAAAATTTGGACGCTAATTCTTTTGCGCATAGATTTGAATAATCGAGTTGGGACCCATTAGCTTTTCCTATTTATGACATAATCAATGCTCGTGCCAAATTTCAAGTTTCCATGTGAGAAAATTGGATTCTGTACGTAAAATTTGGACGCTAATTCATTTGCACATAGAATTGAATAATCGAGTTGGGACCCATTAGCTTTTCCTATATATGACATAATCAATGCCCATGCCAAATTTTAAGTTTCTATGTGAGAAAATTACAATCCGTACGTAAAATTTGGACGCTAATTCTTTTGCGCATAGAATTAAATAACGGAGTTGGGACCCATTAGCTTTTCCTATTTATGACATAATCAATGTCCGTGCCAAATTTCAAGTTTCTATGAGCGAAAATTGGATTCTGTACGAAAAATTTAGACGCTAATTCTTTTGCACATAGAATTGAATAATCGAGTTGGGACTCATTAGCTTTTCCTATTTATGACATAATCAATGCCCATGCCAAATTTTAAGTTTCTATGTGAGAAAACTACATTACGTACGTAAAATTTGGACGCTAATTCTTTTGCGCATAGAATTAAATAACGGAGTTGGGACCCATAAGCTTTTCCTATTTATGACATAATCAATGCCCGTGCCAAATTTTAAGTTTCTATGTGAGAAACTTACATTCCATACGTAAAATTTGGACGCTAATTCTTTTGCGTATAGAATTAAATAACGGAGTTGGGACCCACTAGCTTTTCCTATTTATGACATAATCAATGCTCGTGCCAAATTTCAAGTTTCTATGACACTGGAAAGTGAGAAAAATACATTCCGTATGTAAAATTTTTACGCTAATTCTTTTGCGCATTGAATTGAATAATCGAGTTGGGACCCATTAGTTTTTACTATTTAGGACATATTCAATGCCCGTGCCAAATTTTCAGTTTCTATGTGAGAAAATTGGATTCTGTACGTAAAATTTGGACGCTAATTCTTTTGCACATAGAATTGAATATTCGAGTTGGGACCCATTAGCTTTTCCTATTTATGACATAATCAATGCTCGTGCCAAATTTCACGTTTCTATGACACTGGAAAGTGAGAAAAATACATTCCGTACGTAAAATTTTGACGCTAATTCTTTTGCTCATAGAATTGAATAATCGAGTTGGGACCCGTTAGTTTTTGCTATTTAGGACATATCCAATGCCCGTGCCAAATTTTAAGTTTCTATGTGAGAAAATTGGATTCTGTACGTAAAATTTGGACGCTAATTCTTTTGCGCATAGAATTGAATAATCGAGTTGGGACCCATAAGCTTTTCCTATTTATGACATAATCAATGCTCGTGCCAAATTTCAAGTTTCCATGTGAGAAAATTGGATTCTGTACGTAAAATTTGGACGCTAATTCATTTGCACATAGAATTGAATAATCGAGTTGGGACCCATTAGCTTTTCCTATATATGACATAATCAATGCCCATGCCAAATTTTAAGTTTCTATGTGAGAAAATTACATTCCGTACGTAAAATTTGGACGCTAATTCTTTTGCGCATAGAATTAAATAACGGAGTTGGGACCCATTAGCTTTTCCTATTTATGACATAATCAATGTCCGTGCCAAATTTCAAGTTTCTATAAGAGAAAATTGGATTCTGTACGAAAAATTTAGACGCTAATTCTTTTGCACATAGAATTGAATAATCGAGTTGGGACCCATTAGCTTTTCCTATTTATGACATAATCAATGGTCGTGCCAAATTTCACGTTTCTATGACACTGGAAAGTGAGAAAAATACATTCCGTACGTAAAATTTTGACGCTAATTCTTTTGCGCATACAATTGAAAAATCGAGTTGGGACCCATTAGCTTTTCCTATATATGACATAATCAATGCCCATGCCAAATTTTAAGTTTCTATGTGAGAAAATTACATTCCGTACAAAAATTTTGGACGCTAATTATTTTGTGCATAGAATTAAATAACGGAGTTGGGACTCATTAGCTTTTCCTATTTATGACATAATGAATGCTCGTGCCGAATTTCAAGTTTCTATGTTAGAAAATTGGATTCTGTACGTAAAATTTAGACGCTAATTCTTTTGCACATAGAATTGAATAATCCAGTTGGGACCCATTAGCTTTTCCTATTTATGACATAATCAATGCTCGTGCCAAATTTCAAGTTTCTATGACACTGGAAAGTGAGAAAAATACATTCCGTATGTAAAATTTTGACGTTCATTCTTTTGCGCATAGAATTGAATAATCGAGTTGGGACCCATTAGTTTTTACTATTTAGGACATATTCAATGCCCGTGCCAAATTTTAAGTTTCTATGTGAGAAAATTGGATTCTGTACGTAAAATTTGGACGCTAATTCTTTTGCACATAGAATTGAATAATCGAGTTGGGACCCATTAGCTTTTCCTATTTATGACATAATCAATGGTCGTGCCAAATTTCACGTTTCTATGACACTGGAAAGTGAGAAAAATACATTCCGTACGTAAAATTTTGACGCTAATTCTTTTGCGCATAGAATTGAATAATCGAGTTGGGACCCATTAGTTTTTCCTATTTAGGACATATTCAATGCCCGTGCCAAATTTTAAGTTTCTATGTGAGAAAATTGGATTCTGTACGTAAAATTTGGACGCTAATTCTTTTGCGCAAAGAATTGAATAATCAAGTTGGGACCCATTAGCTTTTCCTATTTATGACATAATCAATGCTCGTGCCAAATTTCAAGTTTCTATGTGAGAAAATTGGATTCTGTACGTAAAATTCGGACGCTAATTCTTTTGCACATAGAATTGAATAATCGAGTTGGGACCCATTAGCTTTTCCTATATATGACATAATCAATGCCCATGCCAAATTTTAAGTTTCTATGTGAGAAAACTACATTACGTACGTAAAATTTGGACGCTAATTCTTTTGCGCATAGAATTAAATAACGGAGTTGGGACCCATTAGCTTTTCCTATTTATGACATGATCAATGCTCGTGCCGAATTTCAAGTTTCTTTTTGAGAAAATTGGATTCTGTACGTAAAATTTTTTTTTTTTTTAAATCAGATTTTTATTACAAATTTTTGTTAAACAAAACATACAACTTAGACCATTCTAAATACTGACAATATTAATTTGCATCCCGCAATTAACCGACTTGAGTTTCACGTGTCCTTTCATTATAAACATGAACGTAGGCGATGTGTTGCTGATGATACTTGACGAGGTATCTTCTTTCGGATCTGTTGTTGTAGTTGTCTCTTCACTTAGGTGCAATTGGTTAACTCGAGAAAAGTCTTTTTACATCAAAAACAAAAATAGGGGTAAACAGAGAAGAGAGAAAAAAGTCGGGACGTGTGGCTTTTAATAGCCATCCGATTTAACTTGAATGCAAAACCACACTTTATCTATAACATTGTCGGGTAACGGGGGGTAGGGTAGTAAGGTATGGAAAAAGACAGAAGGGGGGGAGGGGTACAGGATGGGGGGGGGGGCTGGGGTTCTCGTGAGCTTACTGTGTGAATGATGACTGGCTCTCTTCAGGGCTGGAGATTCAGCGTGAAGTATCTATCCTCCGCAACGTCCTATGCGTGAGCTATGCAGGTTGTAGTGTAGTCCCTTTTAAATGAGGACCGGGGAGAGAGGGGGAGCGGCGGCCCGAGCCGCCCATTGGCGCACAAGCTAGAAAGAAACTCTATGATTTAGGTGTTGGTCATGGTCAGCTAGAAGTAGGAAGCAGGAGGGAATCGCTTATTCCGTGAGGGACCCCAACTCTTATATCCGAGGCCTCATCCAGTGGCCCTCAGTTGACGCCAGGGGCCCCAAACATCCCAGAACTTTTCCCGAGAACCTGTGGCCCAACTGGAGAGCTCCTCCAAGTTAGCGATGGAGTCTGCCCTCTCCATCCACTGATTTATTGAGGGAGGGGACTTTTGCAACCACATTAATGGGATTAATGCTTTGGCAGCATCTAGTAGGAAGGCAATGAGTGGATTTTTCCTAGGATGGAACTCCCCAGAGGGCCTCCAAAGGAACAGCATCTCGGGGGAGATATGTAGTCCCGGTGAGAACTTCTGCAGAATTACCTCCACCTCCGTCCAGAAAGGGGTCAAGACTGGGCAGCTCCACCAGATATGAGAATACGAACCAACCTCTTTCCCGCATCTCCAGCAATTTCCATTTGTGGTTAATTTGTAGGCAGCCATCCATTGTGGGGTTTTATACCACCTTACCAGCAGCTTATAGTGGCTTTCTTGGGCAATTACCAAGGGCGAGATGCCATAGGAGGCCTTCAAAATTACTTTAATGTCTGATGGTGAAAGGGAGATACCCAGTTCTTTCTCCCAAGACAGGAGAAAGTTAGGCTTGGAGTAGGAAGGATTGGTGACAATTTGCTTTCGAATATATGAAATTTTCCTAAATTTAGGGTTATTGTCAGACAATATTTTTTCAAAGTTTGTATGTGGTCTTGTGGAGTTAAATTTTTTGAGGAAGCTCGTTAATGATTTTTTTATAAAGTTCTGTTGTAAGAATGAGAGTTTATGTCCCGGGAGAAGTTCATTTAATATTTCGTCAGCAGTTTTATGTGCCAAGGTTAGCAGGGCTCCTATCTTGAGTTCCTTAAATTTTTCCCATACTGAATAGGAGGCCGGGTCGCTTGGGATTTCAAGGAGGTTAGGGATGGCTCTAATGGGGGTGCTTGGGGAAGGAGTGGGTGCTAAGGAGTCTTTTAATTTGGACCAAACCTCGCAAGGGCCCTTTAGAAGGGGATTAAAACCTTTTGACCTGAGTCCCATATTGGAAGGGAACCACAACTCCTTCAAGTATGACCTTCCCTCTGAGATTTCAACCAAAGATGTTAGTGTTTTATCTTTTATTGGGGACGCCAGATCCATCCAGTACCCTAATTGAGAGGCTTCATAAAATTCAACTACGTTGGGTAGGTCTATTCCACCCTCCGATCTTCTTTTGATCATAAGGCTGTATGCCAACCTAGGTCTTTTATTCCTCCATACAAATCCTGTAAACATCGATCGCAGAGTTTTAAAAAAACTCTTTGGTATATGTATTGGGATCATTCTAATTTTATATAGTATTGTGGGGAGGATATATGTCTTTAAAATATTTTTCCTCCCAAACCACGAGATTAGGGGGATGTCATACTGCCTTAGAAGATTTTTAATGTGGCCAATAAGTGGGGGGAAATTCTCTTGGTACAGGTCTTCTATTTTTTTTGTCAGTTTTATTCCCAAGTAGTCCATTGAATTGTTGGCCCAGTTAAATGGTGATTTTTCTTTAATGGCTCTAAAGCGTGCTTCTAGAATTGAAATATTCAGGACCGTAGACTTAGAAAAATTAATTTTAAAGTTGGAAAGAGTTCCGAAATTGATCAGTGCAGATTCAAGTTTGTTTAGGCCTTCCTCTGGGTTGGTTATTAAAAATACGATATCATCAGCAAAGGCCGCAGAAGAAAGGGAGTGTTTCCCCCAGTCCAAGCCTCGAATTTCTGGGTCTAGTCTTACAGATTGAAGAAAAGGTTCTAAAGCCAACACGAATAGGGAAGGGGACAGGGGGCAACCCTGCCGAGTCCCGTTTTTAATATCGAAAGCTGGCGATAAGATCTCGTTGATTTTTATTCTAGCCGACGGTGATGCGTATAGGGAGAAAATTGCTGTTACGAAAAACTGGGGGATGTTAAAGTGAAGCAGAGTTTTTTTCATGTAGTTCCAGTCTATCCGATCGAAAGCCTTTTCGGCATCTGTTCCGACCAGGAGTAAAGGTTCCTTAAATTTGTGTGCGTATCGGATAGCATGGAGGATTCTCCTACTATTGTCTCTGCCCTCTCTCCCCCCTACGAATCCCGACTGCTCCTCATTGATCAAGAGTGGCAGGAAGTTTTCCAACCTTTTGGCCAAGAGTTTAGCCCAAAGTTTTAAATCACAGTTTAAAAGCGAGATTGGGCGGTAACTATTGCAGGATTCAGGGTTTTTGTTCTCCTTATGTAATACGGTAATATGAGCCTCTAGGGCTTGCTTTGGGAGTGGGGCACCATGTAGTAGGGCATTAAAGAGTTCGGTGAGTTTGGGCACTAGAATATCCTTGAAGGAGTTGTAGTATAGAATGTCTAGGCCGTCGGGACCAGGACTTTTGCCCTTCGGGCAGGATTTTAGTAGCAACTCTACTTCCTCTCGTGAAGCAGGAGTCATTAGGGACTCGGCTTGTTCCTTGTCTAGTTTGGGAAGGTGAGCTTGTAGTAGGAAAGTATTTATCTTTTGATCTATTTCCTCCTCTTCTTCTGGAGAGGGATTTACCTGTTGTCTTATGTTATATAGGTCGGAGTAATATTGATGGAAGGCCTTTGCGATTTCCTCTGATGTTGTTACCTGTGAACCGCTGGTAGTTTTTATAGACTGTATGAAATTTTTAGCACGGGCTTTTTTAATCAAGGAAGACATAAATTTGCTGCCTTTATTACCCTGAGCGTATATCTTATGCTTTAGGTAGAGGTGTTTTTTATTGTACCGTGAGTCTAGGCGTTGCTTGAGGTCCCTTCTCTGAGCTTCTAATTCCTCCAAAGCGAATTTAGATTGAGATAATTTTGTCGCTTGTTCCAGTTTTGCTATTTTGTTTAATCTGTCATCTATATCCTTTTGAAGGAGTTTTTTAGTCCTTGTCCCTAAAGCTATCAATTGTCCTCGTATGAAAGCCTTATGGGCTTCCCAGACCATCGGCACCTCCACGTCCCCCCCTGAATTAATGGAGAAATATTCCTCCAGTGAGGCCGCTAATCTGTCTCTTTCCTCTAGGGAGTCCAGCAGAGAAGCGTTGAGTCTCCATCTCCACTCTTTGGGCTTAGGTTGGAGGAGGCGGAGGTCCACATGGACCGGGGCATGGTCTGAGACCGTGGTAACATCTATTTTCGCTTCTGTTATGTAAGCTAGAAGGTCTGAACTAAGGAATATGTAGTCTAATCTTTGATGGGACTTATGGACCTTTGAGAAAAAGGTGTAATCTCTCACTGAGGGGTTCAGCAAGCGCCAAGCGTCTGTAAGATTTAACTCCTGTAAGCAGCGCAGGAGCCTCTTGATTTTTATTTGTGATATGTGCGATCGCCCGGTGGAAGAGTCGCTTAGAGGTTGAAGGGTTAAGTTTAGATCTCCTCCCAGAATTAATTGGCCTTCCGTGAAATGTTTTAGGATTGTCAGATGTTTAATTAGCCAAGGAACTTGGTCTGAATTAGGGGCGTAGAGGTTGGCTATTGTGGTTCTCATGTTATTGCATGTCCCCTTCAAAAACAAAGCTCTACCCTCCTCATCCCTGAAAGTGGACCGGCACTTAAAATTTAGTGACTTGTGAAGGTAGGTCGAGACCCCCTTCGAGGCAGAGGCGGGGTGGGCGCAGTGGAAGGCCTGGTCAAAGCACCTGCCCGGCAAGGATAGGCACTTGCCCTGTTTAAAATGAGTTTCCTGCAAAAGAAGGATACTTGTGCCATACCTTTTTGCCAGGAGGGCGATGTTATGCCTTTTTGCGGGTGAGTTGAGGCCCCTCACGTTAAAAGATGTGACTCGTATGTCACCCATCTGTGATTTCTAGCTGTGGGGGTTGACTCTGATGCCTTAAGACCTTCTTCTTCCGAGTGCCAAGGATATGTGCTATGATTTGTTGCTGTAAGTAAACTGTCACGAGAGAGACGGAGGGAGGATGGGGGAAGAGGGGACAAAAGTGAGACAAGTACACGTGGGGAAAGTTCAGGTGAGGGAAGGTACAGTTAAATTGAATTGACCAACAGATATAAATATATTAATCCTATTAACTGTTGATATATACAAAGAGACCTGTTGGAGGAAAGAAAAAATCTTATGGAACGGCTTTACAGCTCGGCTGAAACCACTCCAAGTTTGAGGGCAAGGGGATAATGGGACCGCCGGGTTAACGGCGATCAGTAAAATGGGGTTAGCTGTCGGCCTAACCTGACCGGTACAAGGGGGGACCAATTGGAATGGGCAAAATATTCAAGGCCCATGTTAGTATAAAATAAAATATAACGCTGGAGTGTGAAGTACTCCCCCCTCCCTTCATATGGAGGAAGGGGATGTTGTCTTCAGAGATAAGGGATAGTAGAACGTATAACTTCAGTTCACACTAATGTAACATGGGTTATGTAGAAAAAAGGGTTGGAGCATCATACTCAGCTTATAGTTGCGGGCAGATTTGCCCCATACCCAGTCACCATTTTCATATAACGCTTTCAACGTGGTACTGTTGTGGAAACCGGTATCAAACAAGTGTAAACGTGGTGGACTTCTTCCAGAGTAGACAAGCGAGGGGGTCTTCCCCTGCGTATAAATCCCTTTCAGGTCTCGGGGCCCGCGATTTCCTCTCTGGATTTCTTTCTTTTTCCTTTGGGCGATTTTGAGCTTCCTACTGTCTGCCATCTCTCTGAGGAGTCCAGTTTCGTGAACTTGGGTAGATCAGGAAGCGGCTGCCAGCAGGGGAGCGAGATTGGGTCGATGTCCAAGAACTGCCAGCATTCGTCCAGGTCGTCAGACGAGCGAATATTTAACCTGCGGCCCTTATAGGTTATGCCCAGCCCGAAAGGAAAAAGCCAGGCGTAGCGAATATTCTTTTCCTTCAGAGCGTCCAGCAGTGGTCGCAGTAGGCGACGTTTCGCCAGTGTGGAGGGCGCAAGATCTTGAAAAATTTGCAATGAAGTACCTCCATACTTTAAGTCGCTATGGTTCCTTGCCGCCTTGAGGATCGTGGCAGCGTCTGGAAAGGCGAGCAACTTACAGATGATGTCTCTTGGTGGATCAGACGATGAAGGTGGAGGTCTCAGCGCCCTGTGAATCCTCTCGATTGTTATAGAAGACGCCCTTTCTGCGCCCAGGAGCGAAGTGAAGACTTCTTTCGCTACTTTTTCGAGCACTTCCGACGCCCAAGATTCGGGAAGGCCCTTTATTCGCACATTACTTCGCCTGCTCCTGTTCTCTATGTCTTCTTGCATTAGGATCGCTTTGTTGATCTGTGCGTGCTGTTCTCTTAGGGCAAGCTCCATTTCGCTGGCATGAGAGGAAATGGCTGTCGTGGAGGATTCGAGATCTTCCGTTCTTCTTCCTAGCTGCTTCATTTCTTCTTTTATCTCCGATAGCTCTAGGAGTATGGGGCGCATGGTCCGGGACAGGAGGTCTTTCATAAAGCCTTTAGATATCCGTTCATTTTCTTCTTCTTCTGAAGATATCTCCTCATCCTTGTCCCTTCCCCCAGCTCCGTTCGGCTCGTGGGCCGGCGCCATCTTGGATGCTTCATGCAGAGGACGAGCGCCCTTTTCTTTCAAGTAACGCTGCATGTCCGCTTGTCCTTTACACTTTCTTGGCGTCTCTTGAGGGTCACTGCTCCTGTCCCTACCGATCTTGCCCATTTTGGATCTGACAGATAGCTGCATAAGGTCCCGGTATGTACCGCAATCACGGAGCTCTCTGCTCAG
Source organism: Eleutherodactylus coqui (assembly GCA_035609135.1). Lineage (NCBI taxonomy): Eukaryota > Metazoa > Chordata > Amphibia > Anura > Eleutherodactylidae > Eleutherodactylus > Eleutherodactylus coqui. Next base: position 54,054,351 of record CM069412.1, on the reverse strand, counting down.
AACTCCATGCTGCTCAGCGGTTAGGCTCCGCCCCCTGTACGTAAAATTTTGACGCTAATTCTTTTGCACATAGAATTGAATAATCGAGTTAGGACCCATTAGCTTTTCCTATTTATGACATAATCAATGCTCGTGCCAAATTTCACGTTTCGATGACACTGGAAAGTGAGAAAAATACATTCCGTACGTAAAATTTTGACGCTAATTCTTTTGCGCATAGAATTGAATAATCGAGTTGGGACCCGTTAGTTTTTCCTATTTAGGACATATTCAATGCCCGTGCCAAATTTTAAGTTTCTATGTGAGAAAATTGGATTCTGTACGTAAAATTGGGACGCTAATTCTTTTGCGCATAGAATTGAATAATCGAGTTGGGACCCATTAGCTTTTCCTATTTAGGACATATTCAATGCCCGTGCCAAATTTTAAGTTTCTATGTGAGAAAATTGGATTCTGTACGTAAAATTGGGACGCTAATTCTTTTGCGCATAGAATTGAATAATCGAGTTGGGACCCATTAGCTTTTCCTATTTATGACATCATCAATGCCCGTGCCAAATTTCAAGTTTCCATGTGAGAAAATTGGATTCCGTACATAAAATTTGGACGCTAATTCTTTTGCACATAGAATTGAAAAATAGAGTTGGGACCCATTAGTTTTTCCTATTTATGACATAATCAATGCCCATGCCAAATTTTAAGTTTCTATGTGAGAAAATTACATTCCGTACATAAAACTTGGACACTAATTATTTTGTGCCTAGAATTAAATAACGGAGTTGGGACCCATTAGCTTTTCCTATTTATGACATAAGCAATGCTCGTGCCAAATTTCAAGTTTCTATGTGAGAAAATTGTATTCCGTACGTAAAATTTTGACGCTAATTCTTTTGCACATAGAATTGAATAATCGAGTTAGGACCCATTAGCTTTTCCTATTTATGACATAATCAATACCCGTGCGAAATTTTAAGTTTCTGTGAGAAAATTACATTCCGTACGTAAAATTTGGACGCTGATTCTTTTGCGCATAGAATTAAATAACGGAGTTGGGACCCATTAGCTTTTCCTATTTATGACATAATCAATGCTCGTGCCGAATTTCACGTTTCTATGTGAGAAAATTGGATTCTGTATGTAAAATTTAGACGCTAATTCTTTTGCACATAGAATTGAATAATCGAGTTGGGACTAGAGATGAGCGAACACGTTCGGCTCCGCCCCTTTTTCGCCCGAACACCGAACTTTGCGAACACTTCAGTGTTCGGGCGAAAAAGTTCGGGGGCCGCCGTGGCAGCGCGGGGGGGTGCGGCGGGGAGTGGGGGGGAGAGGGAGAGAGAGAGGGCTCCCCCCTGTTCCCCGCTACTGCCGCCCGCGCCGCCGCGCATCTCCCCGCCCCCCGGCGGCACCCGGACACTTACGCGCGAACACTGCAGTGTTCGGCAAAGCCGGTGTCCGGGTGCGGATGTGTCCGTAACGGACACGTTCGCTCATCACTAGTTAGGACCCATTAGCTTTTCCTATTTATGACATAATCAATGCCCGTGCCAAATTTTAAGTTTCTATGTGAGAAAATTACATTCCATACGTAAAATTTGGACGCTAATTCTTTTGCGTATAGAATTAAATAACGGAGTTGGGACCCACTAGCTTTTCCTATTTATGACATAATCAATGCTCCTGCCAAATTTCAAGTTTCTATGACACTGGAAAGTGAGAAAAATACATTCCGTATGTAAAATTTTTACGCTAATTCTTTTCCGCATACAATTAAATAATCGAGTTGGGACCCGTTAGTTTTTACTATTTAGGACATATTCAATGCCCGTGCCAAATTTTCAGTTTCTATGTGAGAAAATTGGATTCTGTACGTAAAATTTGGACGCTAATTCTTTTGCACATAGAATTGAATAATCGAGTTGGGACCCATAAGCTTTTCCTATTTATGACATAATCAATGCTCGTGCCAAATTTCAAGTTTCCATGTGAGAAAATTGGATTCTGTACGTAAAATTTGGACGCTAATTCATTTGCACATAGAATTGAATAATCGAGTTGGGACCCATTAGCTTTTCCTATATATGACATAATCAATGCCCATGCCAAATTTTAAGTTTCTATGTGAGAAAATTACATTCCGTACGTAAAATTTGGACGCTAATTCTTTTGCGCATAGAATTAAATAACGGAGTTGGGATCCATTAGCTTTTCTTATTTATGACATAATCAATGTCCGTGCCAAATTTCAAGTTTCTATGAGCGAAAATTGGATTCTGTACGAAAAATTTTGACGCTAATTCTTTTGCACATAGAATTGAATAATCGAGTTGGGACCCACTAGCTTTTCCTATTTATGACATAATCAATGCTCGTGCCAAATTTCAAGTTTCTATGACACTGGAAAGTGAGAAAAATACATTCCGTATGTAAAATTTTTACGCTAATTCTTTTGCGCATTGAATTGAATAATCGAGTTGGGACCCATTAGTTTTTACTATTTAGGACATATTCAATGCCCGTGCCAAATTTTCAGTTTCTATGTGAGAAAATTGGATTCTGTACGTAAAATTTGGACGCTAATTCTTTTGCACATAGAATTGAATATTCGAGTTGGGACCCATTAGCTTTTCCTATTTATGACATAATCAATGCTCGTGCCAAATTTCACGTTTCTATGACACTGGAAAGTGAGAAAAATACATTCCGTACGTAAAATTTTGACGCTAATTCTTTTGCGCATAGAATTGAATAATCGAGTTGGGACCCGTTAGTTTTTGCTATTTAGGACATATCTAATGCCCGTGCCAAATTTTAAGTTTCTATGTGAGAAAATTGGATTCTGTACGTAAAATTTGGACGCTAATTCTTTTGCGCATAGAATTGAATAATCGAGTTGGGACCCATAAGCTTTTCCTATTTATGACATAATCAATGCTCGTGCCAAATTTCAAGTTTCCATGTGAGAAAATTGGATTCTGTACGTAAAATTTGGACGCTAATTCATTTGCACATAGAATTGAATAATCGAGTTGGGACCCATTAGCTTTTCCTATATATGACATAATCAATGCCCATGCCAAATTTTAAGTTTCTATGTGAGAAAATTACATTCCGAACGTAAAATTTGGACGCTAATTCTTTTGCGCATAGAATTAAATAACGGAGTTGGGACCCATTAGCTTTTCCTATTTATGACATAATCAATGTCCGTGCCAAATTTCAAGTTTCTATAAGAGAAAATTGGATTCTGTACGAAAAATTTAGACGCTAATTCTTTTGCACATAGAATTGAATAATCGAGTTGGGACCCATTAGCTTTTCCTATTTATGACATAATCAATGGTCGTGCCAAATTTCACGTTTCTATGACACTGGAAAGTGAGAAAAATACATTCGGTACGTAAAATTTCGACGCTAATTCTTTTGCGCATAGAATTGAGTAATCGAGTTGGAACCCGTTAGTTTTTCCTATTTGGGACATATTCAATGCCCGTGCCAAATTTTAAGTTTCTATGTGAGAAAATTGGATTCTGTGCGTAAAATTTGGACGCTAATTCTTTTGCGCATAGAATTGAGTAATCGAGTTGGGACCCGTTAGTTTTTGCTATTTAGGACATATTCAATGCCCGTGCCAAATTTTAAGTTTCTATGTGAGAAAATTGGATTCTGTGCGTAAAATTTGGACGCTAATTCTTTTGCGCATAGAATTGAATAATCGAGTTGGGACCCGTTAGTTTTTCCTATTTAGGACATATTCAATGCCCGTGCCAAATTTTCATTTTCTATATGAGAAAATTGGATTCTGTACGTAAAATTTGGACGCTAATTCTTTTGCACATAGAATTGAATAATGGAGTTGGGACCCATTAGCTTTTCCTATTTATGACATATTCAATGGTCGTGCCAAATTTCACCTTTCTATGACACTGGAAAGTGAGAAAAATACATTCCGTACGTAAAATTTTGACGCTAATTCTTTTGCGCATAGAATTGAATAATCGAGTTGGGACCCATTAGTTTTTCCTATTTAGAACATATTCAATGCCCGTGCCAAAGTTTACGTTTCTATGTGAGAAAATTGGATTGTGTACGTAAAATTTGGACGCTAATTCTTTTGCGCATAGAATTGAATAATCGAGTTGGGACCCATTAGCTTTTCCTATTTATGACATAATCAATGCTCGTGCCAAATTTCAAGTTTCTATGTGAGAAAATTGGATTCCGTACGTAATATTTGGAGGCTAATTCTTTTGCACATAGAATTGAAAAATCGAGTTGGGACCCATTAGCTTTTCCTATTTATGACATAATCAATGCTCGTGCCGAATTTCAAGTTTCTATTTGAGAAAATTGGATTCTGTACGTAAAATTTTGACGCTAATTCTTTTGCACATAGAATTGAATAATCGAGTTAGGACCCATTAGCTTTTCCTATTTATGACATAATCAATGCTCGTGCCAAATTTCACGTTTCTATGACACTGGAAAGTGAGAAAAATACATTCCGTACGTAAAATTTTGACGCTAATTCTTTTGCGCATAGAATTGAATAATCGAGTTGGGACCCGTTAGTTTTTCCTATTTAGGACATATTCAATGCCCGTGCCAAATTTTAAGTTTCTATGTGAGAAAATTGGATTCTGTACGTAAAATTGGGACGCTAATTCTTTTGCGCATAGAATTGAATAATCGAGTTGGGACCCATTAGCTTTTCCTATTTATGACATAATCAATGCCCGTGCCAAATTTTCAGTTTCTATGTGAGAAAATTGGATTCTGTACGTAAAATTTGGACGCTAATTCTTTTGCACATAGAATTGAATAATCGAGTTGGGACCCATTAGCTTTTCCTATTTATGACATAATCAATACCCGTGCGAAATTTTAAGTTTCTGTGAGAAAATTACATTCCGTACGTAAAATTTGGACGCTGATTCTTTTGCGCATAGAATTAAATAACGGAGTTGGGACCCTTTAGCTTTTCCTATTTATGACATAATCAATGCTCGTGCCGAATTACAAGTTTCTATGTGAGAAAATTGGATTCTGTACGTAAAATTTAGACGCTAATTCTTTTGCACATAGAATTGAATAATCGAGTTGGGACCCATTAGCTTTTCCTATTTATGACAATCAATGCTCGTGCCAAATTTCAAGTTTCTATGTGAGAAAATTGGATTCCGTACATAAAATTTGGACGCTAATTCTTTTGCACATAGAATTGAATAATCGAGTTAGGACTAGAGATGAGCGAACACGTTCGGCTCCGCCCCTTTTTCGCCCGAACACCGAACTTTGCGAACACTTCAGTGTTCGGGCGAAAAAGTTCGGGGGCCGCCGTGGCAGCGCGGGGGGGTGCGGCGGGGAGTGGGGGGGAGAGGGAGAGAGAGAGGGCTCCCCCCTGTTCCCCGCTACTGCCGCCCGCGCCGCCGCGCATCTCCCCGCCCCCCGGCGGCACCCGGACACTTACGCGCGAACACTGCAGTGTTCGGCAAAGCCGGTGTCCGGGTGCGGATGTGTCCGTAACGGACACGTTCGCTCATCCCTAGTTAGGACCCATTAGCTTTTCCTATTTATGACATAATCAATGCCCGTGCCAAATTTTAAGTTTCTATGTGAGAAAATTACATTCCATACGTAAAATTTGGACGCTAATTCTTTTGCGTATAGAATTAAATAACGGAGTTGGGACCCACTAGCTTTTCCTATTTAGAACATATTCAATGCCCGTGCCAAAGTTTACGTTTCTATGTGAGAAAATTGGATTGTGTACGTAAAATTTGGACGCTAATTCTTTTGCGCATAGAATTGAATAATCGAGTTGGGACCCATTAGCTTTTCCTATTTATGACATAATCAATGCTCGTGCCAAATTTCAAGTTTCTATGTGAGAAAATTGGATTCCGTACGTAATATTTGGAGGCTAATTCTTTTGCACATAGAATTGAAAAATCGAGTTGGGACCCATTAGCTTTTCCTATTTATGACATAATCAATGCTCGTGCCAAATTTCAAGTTTCTATGTGAGAAAATTGGATTCCGTACGTAAAATTTGAAGGCTAATTCTTTTGCACATAGAATTGAATAGTCGAGTTAGGACCCATTAGCTTTTCTTATTTATGACATAATCAATGCCCGTGCCAAATTTTAAGTTTCTATGTGAGAAAATTACATTCCATACGTAAAATTTGGACGCTAATTCTTTTGCGCATAGAATTGAATAATCGAGTTGGGACCCATTAGCTTTTCCTATTTATGACATAATCAATGCTCGTGCCAAATTTCACGTTTCTATGACACTGGAAAGTGAGAAAAATACATTCCGTACGTTAAATTTTGACGCTAATTCTTTTGCGCATAGAATTGAATAATCGAGTTGGGACCCATTAGTTTTTCCTATTTAGAGCATATTCAATGCCCGTGCCAAATTTTACGTTTCTATGTGAGAAAATTGGATTGTGTAAGTAAAATTTGGACGCTAATTCTTTTGCGCATAGAATTGAATAATCGAGTTGGGACCCATTAGCTTTTCCTATTTATGACATAATCAATGCTCGTGCCAAATTTCAAGTTTCTATGTGAGAAAATTGGATTCCGTACGTAAAATTTGGAGGCTAATTCTATTGTACATAGAATTGAATAATCGAGTTGGGACCCATTAGCTTTTCCTATTTATGACATAATCAATGCTCGTGCCAAATTTCAAGTTTCTATGTGAGAAAATTGGATTCCGTACGTAAAATTTGGATGCTAATTCTTTTGCACATAGAATTGAATAATCGAGTTGGGACCCATTAGCTTTTCCTATTTATGACATAATCAATGCTCGTGCCAAATTTCACATTTCTATGACACTGGAAAGTGAGAAAAATACATTCCATACGTATAATTTTGACGCTAATTCTTTTGCACATAGAATTGAATAATCGAGTTAGGACCCATTAGCTTTTCCTATTTATGACATAATCAATGCTCGTGCCAAATTTCACGTTTCTATGACACTGGAAAGTGAGAAAAATACATTCCGTACGTTAAATTTTGACGCTAATTCTTTTGCGCATAGAATTGAATAATCGAGTTGGGACCCATTAGTTTTTCCTATTTATTACATAATCAATGCTCGTGCCAAATTTCAAGTTTCTATGTGAGAAAATTGGATTGTGTATGTAAAATTTAGACGCTATTTCTTTTGCACATAGAATTGAATAATCGAGTTGGGACCCATTAGCTTTTCCTATTTATGACATAATCAATGCTCGTGCCAAATTTCAAGTTTCTATGTGAGAAAATTGGATTTCGTACGTAAAATTTGGAGGCTAATTCTATTGCACATAGAATTGAATAATCGAGTTGGGACCCATTAGCTTTTCCTATTTATGACATAATCAATGCTCGTGCCAAATTTCAAGTTTCTATGTGAGAAAATTGGATTCCGTACGTAAAATTTGGATGCTAATTCTTTTGCACATAGAATTGAATAATCGAGTTGGGACCCATTAGCTTTTCCTATTTATGACATAATCAATGCTCGTGCCAAATTTCACGTTTCTATGACACTAGAAAGTGAGAAAAATACATTCCATACGTATAATTTTGACGCTAATTCTTTTGCACACAGAATTGAATAATCGAGCTAGGACCCATTAGCTTTTCCTATTTATGACATAATCAATGCTCGTGCCAAATTTCACGTTTCTATGACACTGGAAAGTGAGAAAAATACATTCCTTACGGAAAATTTTGACGCTAATTCTTTTGCGCATAGAATTGAATAATCGAGTTGAGACCCATTTATTTTTCCTATTTTGAACATATACAATGCCCGTGCCAAATTTTAAGTTTCTATGTGAGAAAATTGGATTCTGTACGTAAAATTTGGACGCTAATTCTTTTGCGCATAGAATTGAATAATCGAGTTGGGACCCATTAGCTTTTCCTATTTATGACATAATCAATGCTCGTGCCAAATTTCAAGTTTCTATGTGAGAAAATAGGATTCCGTATATAAAATTTGGAGGCTAATTCTTTTGCACATAGAATTGAATAATCGAGTTGGACCCATTAGCTTTTCCTATTTATGACATAATCAATGCTCGTGCCAAATTTCACGTTTCTATGACACTGGAAAGTGAGAAAAATACATTCCGTACGTTAAATTTTGACGCTAATTCTTTTGCGCATAGAATTGAATAATCGAGTTGGGACCCATTAGTTTTTCCTATTTAGAGCATATTCAATGCCCGTGCCAAATTTTACGTTTCTATGTGAGAAAATTGGATTGTGTAAGTAAAATTTGGACGCTAATTCTTTTGCGCATAGAATTGAATAATCAAGTTGGGACCCATTAGCTTTTCCTATTTATGACATAATCAATGCTCGTGCCAAATTTCAAGTTTCTATGTGAGAAAATTGGATTCCGTACGTAAAATTTGGAGGCTAATTCTATTGTACATAGAATTGAATAATCGAGTTGGGACCCATTAGCTTTTCCTATTTATGACATAATCAATGCTCGTGCCAAATTTCAAGTTTCTATGTGAGAAAATTGGATTCCGTACGTAAAATTTGGATGCTAATTCTTTTGCACATAGAATTGAATAATCGAGTTGGGACCCATTAGCTTTTCCTATTTATGACATAATCAATGCTCGTGCCAAATTTCACATTTCTATGACACTGGAAAGTGAGAAAAATACATTCCATACGTATAATTTTGACGCTAATTCTTTTGCACATAGAATTGAATAATCGAGTTAGGACCCATTAGCTTTTCCTATTTATGACATAATCAATGCTCGTGCCAAATTTCACGTTTCTATGACACTGGAAAGTGAGAAAAATACATTCCGTACGTTAAATTTTGACGCTAATTCTTTTGCGCATAGAATTGAATAATCGAGTTGGGACCCATTAGTTTTTCCTATTTAGAGCATATTCAATGCCCGTGCCAAATTTTACGTTTCTATGTGAGAAAATTGGATTGTGTAAGTAAAATTTGGACGCTAATTCTTTTGCGCATAGAATTGAATAATCGAGTTGGGACCCATTAGCTTTTCCTATTTATGACATAATCAATGCTCGTGCCAAATTTCAAGTTTCTATGTGAGAAAATTGGATTCCGTACGTAAAATTTGGAGGCTAATTCTATTGTACATAGAATTGAATAATCGAGTTGGGACACATTAGCTTTTCCTATTTATGACATAATCAATGCTCGTGCCAAATTTCAAGTTTCTATGTGAGAAAATTGGATTCCGTACGTAAAATTTGGATGCTAATTCTTTTGCACATAGAATTGAATAATCGAGTTGGGACCCATTAGCTTTTCCTATTTATGACATAATCAATGCTCGTGCCAAATTTCACATTTCTATGACACTGGAAAGTGAGAAAAATACATTCCATACGTATAATTTTGACGCTAATTCTTTTGCACATAGAATTGAATAATCGAGTTAGGACCCATTAGCTTTTCCTATTTATGACATAATCAATGCTCGTGCCAAATTTCACGTTTCTATGACACTGGAAAGTGAGAAAAATACATTCCGTACGTTAAATTTTGACGCTAATTCTTTTGCGCATAGAATTGAATAATCGAGTTGGGACCCATTAGTTTTTCCTATTTAGAACATATTCAATGCCCGTGCCAAATTTTACGTTTCTATGTGAGAAAATTGGATTGTGTACGTAAAATTTGGACGCTAATTCTTTTGCGCATAGAATTGAATAATCGAGTTGGGACCCATTAGCTTTTCCTATTTATGACATAATCAATGCTCGTGCCAAATTTCAAGTTTCTATGTGAGAAAATTGGATTCCGTACGTAAAATTTGGAGGCTAATTCTTTTGCACATAGAATTGAATAATCGAGTTGGGACCCATTAGCTTTTCCTATTTATGACATAATCAATGCTCGAGCCAAATTTCAAGTTTCCATGTGAGAAAATTGGATTCCGTACGTAAAATTTGGAGGCTAATTCTTTTGCACATAGAGTTGTAAAATCGAGTTGGGACCCATTAGCTTTTCCTATTTATGACATAATCAATGCTCGTGCCAAATTTCAAGTTTCTATGTGAGAAAATTGGATTGTGTATGTAAAATTTAGACGCTATTTCTTTTGCACATAGAATTGAATAATCGAGTTGGGACCCATTAGCTTTTCCTATTTATGACATAATCAATGCTCGTGCCAAATTTCAAGTTTCTATGTGAGAAAATTGGATTCCGTACGTAAAATTTGGATGCTAATTCTTTTGCACATAGAATTGAATAATCGAGTTGGGACCCATTAGCCTTTCCTATTTATGACATAATCAATGCTCGTGCCAAATTTCACATTTCTATGACACTGGAAAGTGAGAAAAATACATTCCATACGTATAATTTTGACGCTAATTCTTTTGCACATAGAATTGAATAATCGAGTTAGGACCCATTAGCTTTTCCTATTTATGACATAATCAATGCTCGTGCCAAATTTCACGTTTCTATGACACTGGAAAGTGAGAAAAATACATTCCGTACGTTAAATTTTGACGCTAATTCTTTTGCGCATAGAATTGAATAATCGAGTTGGGACCCATTAGTTTTTCCTATTTATTACATAATCAATGCTCGTGCCAAATTTCAAGTTTCTATGTGAGAAAATTGGATTGTGTATGTAAAATTTAGACGCTATTTCTTTTGCACATAGAATTGAATAATCGAGTTGGGACCCATTAGCTTTTCCTATTTATGACATAATCAATGCTCGTGCCAAATTTCAAGTTTCTATGTGAGAAAATTGGATTTCGTACGTAAAATTTGGAGGCTAATTCTATTGCACATAGAATTGAATAATCGAGTTGGGACCCATTAGCTTTTCCTATTTATGACATAATCAATGCTCGTGCCAAATTTCAAGTTTCTATGTGAGAAAATTGGATTCCGTACGTAAAATTTGGATGCTAATTCTTTTGCACATAGAATTGAATAATCGAGTTGGGACCCATTAGCTTTTCCTATTTATGACATAATCAATGCTCGTGCCAAATTTCACGTTTCTATGACACTAGAAAGTGAGAAAAATACATTCCATACGTATAATTTTGACGCTAATTCTTTTGCACACAGAATTGAATAATCGAGTTAGGACCCATTAGCTTTTCCTATTTATGACATAATCAATGCTCGTGCCAAATTTCACGTTTCTATGACACTGGAAAGTGAGAAAAATACATTCCTTACGGAAAATTTTGACGCTAATTCTTTTGCGCATAGAATTGAATAATCGAGTTGAGACCCATTTATTTTTCCTATTTTGAACATATACAATGCCCGTGCCAAATTTTAAGTTTCTATGTGAGAAAATTGGATTCTGTACGTAAAATTTGGACGCTAATTCTTTTGCGCATAGAATTGAATAATCGAGTTGGGACCCATTAGCTTTTCCTATTTATGACATAATCAATGCTCGAGCCAAATTTCAAGTTTCTATGTGAGAAAATTGGATTCCGTAGTAAAATGTGGAGGCTAATTCTTTTGCACATAGAGTTGAAAAATCGAGTTGGGACCCATTAGCTTTTCCTATTTATGACATAATCAATGCTCGTGCCAAATTTCAAGTTTCTATGTGAGAAAATTGGATTCCGTACGTAAAATTTGGAGGCTAATTCTTTTGCACATAGAATTGAATAATCGAGTTGGGACCCATTAGCTTTTCCTATTTATGACATAATCAATGCTCGTGCCAAATTTCAAGTTTCTATGTGAGAAAATAGGATTCCGTATATAAAATTTGGAGGCTAATTCTTTTGCACATAGAATTGAATAATCGAGTTGGACCCATTAGCTTTTCCTATTTATGACATAATCAATGCTCGTGCCAAATTTCACGTTTCTATGACACTGGAAAGTGAGAAAAATACATTCCGTACGTTAAATTTTGACGCTAATTCTTTTGCGCATAGAATTGAATAATCGAGTTGGGACCCATTAGTTTTTCCTATTTAGAGCATATTCAATGCCCGTGCCAAATTTTACGTTTCTATGTGAGAAAATTGGATTGTGTAAGTAAAATTTGGACGCTAATTCTTTTGCGCATAGAATTGAATAATCAAGTTGGGACCCATTAGCTTTTCCTATTTATGACATAATCAATGCTCGTGCCAAATTTCAAGTTTCTATGTGAGAAAATTGGATTCCGTACGTAAAATTTGGAGGCTAATTCTATTGTACATAGAATTGAATAATCGAGTTGGGACCCATTAGCTTTTCCTATTTATGACATAATCAATGCTCGTGCCAAATTTCAAGTTTCTATGTGAGAAAATTGGATTCCGTACGTAAAATTTGGATGCTAATTCTTTTGCACATAGAATTGAATAATCGAGTTGGGACCCATTAGCTTTTCCTATTTATGACATAATCAATGCTCGTGCCAAATTTCACATTTCTATGACACTGGAAAGTGAGAAAAATACATTCCATACGTATAATTTTGACGCTAATTCTTTTGCACATAGAATTGAATAATCGAGTTAGGACCCATTAGCTTTTCCTATTTATGACATAATCAATGCTCGTGCCAAATTTCACGTTTCTATGACACTGGAAAGTGAGAAAAATACATTCCGTACGTTAAATTTTGACGCTAATTCTTTTGCGCATAGAATTGAATAATCGAGTTGGGACCCATTAGTTTTTCCTATTTAGAGCATATTCAATGCCCGTGCCAAATTTTACGTTTCTATGTGAGAAAATTGGATTGTGTAAGTAAAATTTGGACGCTAATTCTTTTGCGCATAGAATTGAATAATCGAGTTGGGACCCATTAGCTTTTCCTATTTATGACATAATCAATGCTCGTGCCAAATTTCAAGTTTCTATGTGAGAAAATTGGATTCCGTACGTAAAATTTGGAGGCTAATTCTATTGTACATAGAATTGAATAATCGAGTTGGGACACATTAGCTTTTCCTATTTATGACATAATCAATGCTCGTGCCAAATTTCAAGTTTCTATGTGAGAAAATTGGATTCCGTACGTAAAATTTGGATGCTAATTCTTTTGCACATAGAATTGAATAATCGAGTTGGGACCCATTAGCTTTTCCTATTTATGACATAATCAATGCTCGTGCCAAATTTCACATTTCTATGACACTGGAAAGTGAGAAAAATACATTCCATACGTATAATTTTGACGCTAATTCTTTTGCACATAGAATTGAATAATCGAGTTAGGACCCATTAGCTTTTCCTATTTATGACATAATCAATGCTCGTGCCAAATTTCACGTTTCTATGACACTGGAAAGTGAGAAAAATACATTCCGTACGTTAAATTTTGACGCTAATTCTTTTGCGCATAGAATTGAATAATCGAGTTGGGACCCATTAGTTTTTCCTATTTAGAACATATTCAATGCCCGTGCCAAATTTTACGTTTCTATGTGACAAAATTGGATTGTGTACGTAAAATTTGGACGCTAATTCTTTTGCGCATAGAATTGAATAATCGAGTTGGGACCCATTAGCTTTTCCTATTTATGACATAATCAATGCTCGTGCCAAATTTCAAGTTTCTATGTGAGAAAATTGGATTCCGTACGTAAAATTTGGAGGCTAATTCTTTTGCACATAGAATTGAATAATCGAGTTGGGACCCATTAGCTTTTCCTATTTATGACATAATCAATGCTCGAGCCAAATTTCAAGTTTCCATGTGAGAAAATTGGATTCCGTACGTAAAATTTGGAGGCTAATTCTTTTGCACATAGAGTTGTAAAATCGAGTTGGGACCCATTAGCTTTTCCTATTTATGACATAATCAATGCTCGTGCCAAATTTCAAGTTTCTATGTGAGAAAATTGGATTGTGTATGTAAAATTTAGACGCTATTTCTTTTGCACATAGAATTGAATAATCGAGTTGGGACCCATTAGCTTTTCCTATTTATGACATAATCAATGCTCGTGCCAAATTTCAAGTTTCTATGTGAGAAAATTGGATTCCGTACCTAAAATTTGGAGGCTAATTCTATTGCACATAGAATTGAATAATCGAGTTGGGACCCATTAGCTTTTCCTATTTATGACATAATCAATGCTCGTGCCAAATTTCAAGTTTCTATGTGAGAAAATTGGATTCCGTACGTAAAATTTGGATGCTAATTCTTTTGCACATAGAATTGAATAATCGAGTTGGGACCCATTAGCTTTTCCTATTTATGACATAATCAATGCTCGTGCCAAATTTCACGTTTGTATGACACTAGAAAGTGAGAAAAATACATTCCATACGTATAATTTTGACGCTAATTCTTTTGCACACAGAATTGAATAATCGAGTTAGGACCCATTAGCTTTTCCTATTTATGACATAATCAATGCTCGTGCCAAATTTCACGTTTCTATGACACTGGAAAGTGAGAAAAATACATTCCTTACGGAAAATTTTGACGCTAATTCTTTTGCGCATAGAATTGAATAATCGAGTTGAGACCCATTTGTTTTTCCTATTTTGAACATATACAATGCCCGTGCCAAATTTTAAGTTTCTATGTGAGAAAATTGGATTCTGTACGTAAAATTTGGACGGTAATTCTTTTGCGCATAGAATTGAATAATCGAGTTGGGACCCATTAGCTTTTCCTATTTATGACATAATCAATGCTCGAGCCAAATTTCAAGTTTCTATGTGAGAAAATTGGATTCCGTACGTAAAATGTGGAGGCTAATTCTTTTGCACATAGAGTTGAAAAATCGAGTTGGGACCCATTAGCTTTTCCTATTTATGACATAATCAATGCTCGTGCCAAATTTCAGGTTTCTATGTGAGAAAATTGGATTCCGTACGTAAAATTTGGAGGCTAATTCTTTTGCACATAGAATTGAATAATCGAGTTGGGACCCATTAGCTTTTCCTATTTATGACATAATCAATGCTCGTGCCAAATTTCAAGTTTCTATGTGAGAAAATTGGATTCCGTATATAAAATTTGGAGGCTAATTCTTTTGCACATAGAATTGAATAATCGAGTTGGACCCATTAGCTTTTCCTATTTATGACATAATCAATGCTCGTGCCAAATTTCACGTTTCTATGACACTGGAAAGTGAGAAAAATACATTCCGTACGTTAAATTTTGACGCTAATTCTTTTGCGCATAGAATTGAATAATCGAGTTGGGACCCATTAGTTTTTCCTATTTAGAACATATTCAATGGCCGTGCCAAATTTTACGTTTCTATGTGAGAAAATTGGATTGTGTACGTAAAATTTGGACGCTAATTCTTTTGCGCATAGAATTGAATAATCGAGTTGGGACCCATTAGCTTTTCCTATTTATGACATAATCAATGCTCGTGCCAAATTTCACGTTTCTATGACACTGGAAAGTGAGAAAAATACATTCCGTACGTTAAATTTGGACGCTAATTCTTTTGTGCCTAGAATTAAATAACGGAGTTGGGACCCTTTAGCTTTTCCTATTTATGACATAATCAATGCTCGTGCCAAATTTCAAGTTTCTATGTGAGAAAATTGGATTCCGTACGTAAAATTTGGATGCTAATTCTTTTGCACATAGAATTGAATAATCGAGTTGGGACCCATTAGCTTTTCCTATTTATGACATAATCAATGCTCGTGCCAAATTTCAAGTTTCTATGTGAGAAAATTGGATTCCGTATATAAAATTTGGATGCTAATTCTTTTGCACATAGAATTGAATAATCGAGTTGGACCCATTAGCTTTTCCTATTTATGACATAATCAATGCTCGTGCCAAATTTCACGTTTCTTTGACACTGGAAAGTGAGAAAAATACATTCCATACGTATAATTTTGACGCTAATTCTTTTGCACATAGAATTGAATAATCGAGTTAGGACCCATTAGCTTTTCCTATTTATGACATAATCAATGCTCGTGCCAACTTTCACGTTTCTATGACACTGGAAAGTGAGAAAAATACATTCCTTACGGAAAATTTTGACGCTAATTCTTTTGCGCATAGAATTGAATAATCGAGTTGAGACCCATTAGTTTTTCCTATTTTGAACATATACAATGCCCGTGCCAAATTTTAAGTTTCTATGTGAGAAAATTGGATTCTGTACGTAAAATTTGGACGCTAATTCTTTTGCGCATAGAATTGAATAATCGAGTTGAGACCCATTAGTTTTTCCTATTTTGAACATATACAATGCTCGTGCCAAATTTCAAGTTTCTATGTGAGAAAATTGGATTCCGTACATAAAATTTGGAGGCTAATTCTTTTGCACATAGAATTGAATAATCGAGTTGGACCTATTAGCTTTTCCTATTTATGACATAATCAATGCTCGTGCCAAATTTCACGTTTCTATGACACTGGAAAGTGAGAAAAATACATTCCGTACGTTAAATTTTGACGCTAATTCTTTTGCGCATAGAATTGAATAATCGAGTTGGGATCCATTAGTTTTTCCTATTTAGAACATATTCAATGCCCGTGCCAAGTTTTACGTTTCTATGTGAGAAAATTGGATTGTGTACGTAAAATTTGGACGCTAATTCTTTTGCACATAGAATTGAATAATCGAGTTGGGACCCATTAGCTTTTCCTATTTATGACATAATCAATGCTCGTGCCAAATTTCAAGTTTCTATGTGAGAAAATTGGATTCCGTACGTAAAATTTGGAGGCTAATTCTTTTGCACATAGAATTGAATAATCGAGTTGGGACCCATTAGCTTTACCTATTTATGACATAATCAATGCTCGAGCCAAATTTCAAGTTTCTCTGTGAGAAAATTGGATTCCGTACGTAAAATTTGGAGGCTAATTCTTTTGCACATAGAGTTGAAAAATCGAGTTGGGACCCATTAGCTTTTCCTATTTATGACATAATCAATGCTCGTGCCAAATTTCAAGTTTCTATGTGAGAAAATTGGATTCCGTACGTAAAATTTGGAGGCTAATTCTATTGCACATAGAATTGAATAATCGAGTTGGGACCCATTAGCTTTTCCTATTTATGACATAATCAATGCTCGTGCCAAATTTCAAGTTTCTATGTGAGAAAATTTGATTCCGTACGTAAAATTTGGATGCTAATTCTTTTGCACATAGAATTGAATAATCAAGTTGGGACCCATTAGCTTTTCCTATTTATGACATAATCAATGCTCGTGCCAAATTTCACGTTTCTATGACACTGGAAAGTGAGAAAAATACATTCCATACGTATAATTTTGACGCTAATTCTTTTGCACACAGAATTGAATAATCGAGTTAGGACCCATTAGCTTTTCCTATTTATGACATAATCAATGCTCGTGCCAAATTTCACGTTTCTATGACACTGGAAAGTGAGAAAAATACATTCCTTACGGAAAATTTTGACGCTAATTCTTTTGCGCATAGAATTGAATAATCGAGTCGAGACCCATTTGTTTTTCCTATTTTGAACATATACAATGCCCGTGCCAAATTTTAAGTTTCTATGTGAGAAAATTGGATTCTGTACGTAAAATTTGGAGGCTAATTCTTTTGCACATAGAATTGAATAATCGAGTTGGGACCCATTAGCTTTTCCTATTTATGACATAATCAATGCTCGTGCCAAATTTCAAGTTTCTATGTGAGAAAATTGGATTCCGTATATAAAATTTGGAGGCTAATTCTTTTGCACATAGAATTGAATAATCGAGTTGGACCCATTAGCTTTTCCTATTTATGACATAATTAATGCTCGTGCCAAATTTCACGTTTCTATGACACTGGAAAGTGAGAAAAATACATTCCGTACGTTAAATTTTGACGCTAATTCTTTTGCGCATAGAATTGAATAATCGAGTTGGGACCCATTAGTTTTTCCTATTTAGAACATATTCAATGGCCGTGCCAAATTTTACGTTTCTATGTGAGAAAATTGGATTGTGTACGTAAAATTTGGACGCTAATTCTTTTGCGCATAGAATTGAATAATCGAGTTGGGACCCATTAGCTTTTCCTATTTATGACATAATCAATGCTCGAGCCAAATTTCAAGTTTCTTTGTGAGAAAATTGGATTCCGTACGTAAAATTTGGAGGCTAATTCTTTTGCACATAGAATTGAATAATCGAGTTGGGACCCATTAGCTTTTCCTATTTATGACATAATCAATGCTCGTGCCAAATTTCAAGTTTCTATGTGAGAAAATTGGATTCCGTACATAAAATTTGGAGGCTAATTCTTTTGCGCATAGAATTAAATAACGGAGTTGGGACCCATTAGCTTTTCCTATTTATGACATAATCAATGCTCGTGCCAAATTTCAAGTTTCTATGTGAGAAAATTGGATTGTGTATGTAAAATTTAGACGCTATTTCTTTTGCACATAGAATTGAATAATCTAGTTAGGACCCATTAGCTTTTCCTATTTATGACATAATCAATGCCCGTGCCAAATTTTAAGTTTCTATGTGAGAAAAATACATTCCATACGTAAAACTTGGACGCTAATTCTTTTGTGCCTAGAATTAAATAACGGAGTTGGGACCCTTTAGCTTTTCCTATTTATGACATAATCAATGCTCTTGCCAAATTTCAAGTTTCTATGTGAGAAAATTGGATTCCGTACATAAAATTTTGACGCTAATTCTTTTGCACATAGAATTGAATAATCGAGTTGGGACCCATTAGCTTTTCCTATTTATGACATAATCAATGCTCGTGCCAAATTTCAAGTTTCTATGTGAGAAAATTGGATTCCGTACGTAAAATTTGGAGGCTAATTCTTTTGCACATAGAGTTGAAAAATCGAGTTGGGACCCATTAGCTTTTCCTATTTATGACATAATCAATGCTCGTGCCAAATTTCAAGTTTCTATGTGAGAAAATAGGATTCCGTATATAAAATTTGGATGCTAATTCTTTTGAACATAGAATTGAATAATCGAGTTGGACCCATTAGCTTTTCCTATTTATGACATAATCAATGCTCGTGCCAAATTTCACGTTTCTTTGACACTGGAAAGTGAGAAAAATACATTCCATACGTATAATTTTGACGCTAATTCTTTTGCACATAGAATTGAATAATCGAGTTAGGACCCATTAGCTTTTCCTATTTATGACATAATCAATGCTCGTGCCAAATTTCACGTTTCTATGACACTGGAAAGTGAGAAAAATACATTCCTTACGGAAAATTTTGACGCTAATTCTTTTGCGCATAGAATTGAATAATCGAGTTGAGACCCATTAGTTTTTCCTATTTTGAACATATACAATGCCCGTGCCAAATTTTAAGTTTCTATGTGAGAAAATTGGATTCTGTACGTAAAATTTGGACGCTAATTCTTTTGCGCATAGAATTGAATAATCGAGTTGAGACCCATTAGTTTTTCCTATTTTGAACATATACAATGCTCGTGCCAAATTTCAAGTTTCTATGTGAGAAAATTGGATTCCGTACATAAAATTTGGAGGCTAATTCTTTTGCACATAGAATTGAATAATCGAGTTGGACCCATTAGCTTTTCCTATTTATGACATAATCAATGCTCGTGCCAAATTTCACGTTTCTATGACACTGGAAAGTGAGAAAAATACATTCCGTACGTTAAATTTTGACGCTAATTCTTTTGCGCATAGAATTGAATAATCGAGTTGGGACCCATTAGTTTTTCCTATTTAGAACATATTCAATGCCCGTGCCAAGTTTTACGTTTCTATGTGAGAAAATTGGATTGTGTACGTAAAATTTGGACGCTAATTCTTTTGCGCATAGAATTGAATAATCGAGTTGGGACCCATTAGCTTTTCCTATTTATGACATAATCAATGCTCGTGCCAAATTTCAAGTTTCTATGTGAGAAAATTGGATTCCGTACGTAAAATTTGGAGGCTAATTCTTTTGCACATAGAATTGAATAATCGAGTTGGGACCCATTAGCTTTTCCTATTTATGACATAATCAATGCTCGAGCCAAATTTCAAGTTTCTCTGTGAGAAAATTGAATTCCGTACGTAAAATTTGGAGGCTGATTCTTTTGCACATAGAGTTGAAAAATCGAGTTGGGACCCATTAGCTTTTCCTATTTATGACATAATCAATGCTCGTGCCAAATTTCACGTTTCTATGACACTGGAAAGTGAGAAAAATACATTCCATACGTATAATTTTGACGCTAATTCTTTTGCACACAGAATTGAATAATCGAGTTAGGACCCATTAGCTTTTCCTATTTATGACATAATCAATGCTCGTGCCAAATTTCACGTTTCTATGACACTGGAAAGTGAGAAAAATACATTCCTTACGGAAAATTTTGACGCTAATTCTTTTGCGCATAGAATTGAATAATCGAGTTGAGACCCATTTGTTTTTCCTATTTTGAACATATACAATGCCCGTGCCAAATTTTAAGTTTCTATGTGAGAAAATTCGATTCTGTACGTAAAATTTGGACTCTAATTCTTTTGCGCATAGAATTGAATAATCGAGTTGGGACCCATTAGCTTTTCCTATTTATGACATAATCAATGCTCGAGCCAAATTTCAAGTTTCTATGTGAGAAAATTGGATTCCGTACGTAAAATGTGGAGGCTAATTCTTTTGCACATAGAGTTGAAAAATCCAGTTGGGACCCATTAGCTTTTCCTATTTATGACATAATCAATGCTCGTGCCAAATTTCAAGTTTCTATGTGAGAAAATTGGATTCCGTACGTAAAATTTGGAGGCTAATTCTTTTGCACATAGAATTGAATAATCGAGTTGGGACCCATTAGCTTTTCCTATTTATGACATAATCAATGCTCGTGCCAAATTTCAAGTTTCTATGTGAGAAAATTGGATTCCGTATATAAAATTTGGAGGCTAATTCTTTTGCACATAGAATTGAATAATCGAGTTGGACCCATTAGCTTTTCCTATTTATGACATAATTAATGCTCGTGCCAAATTTCAAGTTTCTATGACACTGGAAAGTGAGAAAAATACATTCCGTACGTTAAATTTTGACGCTAATTCTTTTGCGCATAGAATTGAATAATCGAGTTGGGACCCATTAGTTTTTCCTATTTAGAACATATTCAATGGCCGTGCCAAATTTTACATTTCTATGTGAGAAAATTGGATTGTGTACGTAAAATTTGGACGCTAATTCTTTTGCGCATAGAATTGAATAATCGAGTTGGGACCCATTAGCTTTTCCTATTTATGACATAATCAATGCTCGAGCCAAATTTCAAGTTTCTTTGTGAGAAAATTGGATTCCGTACGTAAAATTTGGAGGCTAATTCTTTTGCACATAGAATTGAATAATCGAGTTGGGACCCATTAGCTTTTCCTATTTATGACATAATCAATGCTCGTGCCAAATTTCAAGTTTCTATGTGAGAAAATTGGATTCCGTACATAAAATTTGGAGGCTAATTCTTTTGCGCATAGAATTAAATAACGGAGTTGGGACCCATTAGCTTTTCCTATTTATGACATAATCAATGCTCGTGCCAAATTTCAAGTTTCTATGTGAGAAAATTGGATTGTGTATGTAAAATTTAGACGCTATTTCTTTTGCACATAGAATTGAATAATCTAGTTAGGACCCATTAGCTTTTCCTATTTATGACATAATCAATGCCCGTGCCAAATTTTAAGTTTCTATGTGAGAAAATTACATTCCATACGTAAAACTTGGACGCTAATTCTTTTGTGCCTAGAATTAAATAACGGAGTTGGGACCCTTTAGCTTTTCCTATTTATGACATAATCAATGCTCTTGCCAAATTTCAAGTTTCTATGTGAGAAAATTGGATTCCGTACATAAAATTTTGACGCTAATTCTTTTGCACATAGAATTGAATAATCGAGTTGGGACCCATTAGCTTTTCCTATTTATGACATAATCAATGCTCGTGCCAAATTTCAAGTTTCTATGTGAGAAAATTGGATTCCGTACGTAAAATTTGGAGGCTAATTCTTTTGCACATAGAGTTGAAAAATCGAGTTGGGACCCATTAGCTTTTCCTATTTATGACATAATCAATGCTCGTGCCAAATTTCAAGTTTCTATGTGAGAAAATTGGATTCCGTATATAAAATTTGGATGCTAATTCTTTTGCACATAGAATTGAATAATCGAGTTGGACCCATTAGCTTTTCCTATTTATGACATAATCAATGCTCGTGCCAAATTTCACGTTTCTTTGACACTGGAAAGTGAGAAAAATACATTCCATACGTATAATTTTGACGCTAATTCTTTTGCACATAGAATTGAATAATCGAGTTAGGACCCATTAGCTTTTCCTATTTATGACATAATCAATGCTCGTGCCAAATTTCACGTTTCTATGACACTGGAAAGTGAGAAAAATACATTCCTTACGGAAAATTTTGACGCTAATTCTTTTGCGCATAGAATTGAATAATCGAGTTGAGACCCATTAGTTTTTCCTATTTTGAACATATACAATGCCCGTGCCAAATTTTAAGTTTCTATGTGAGAAAATTGGATTCTGTACGTAAAATTTGGACGCTAATTCTTTTGCGCATAGAATTGAATAATCGAGTTGAGACCCATTAGTTTTTCCTATTTTGAACATATACAATGCTCGTGCCAAATTTCAAGTTTCTATGTGAGAAAATTGGATTCCGTACATAAAATTTGGAGGCTAATTCTTTTGCACATAGAATTGAATAATCGAGTTGGACCCATTAGCTTTTCCTATTTATGACATAATCAATGCTCGTGCCAAATTTCACGTTTCTATGACACTGGAAAGTGAGAAAAATACATTCCGTACGTTAAATTTTGACGCTAATTCTTTTGCGCATAGAATTGAATAATCGAGTTGGGACCCATTAGTTTTTCCTATTTAGAACATATTCAATGCCCGTGCCAAGTTTTACGTTTCTATGTGAGAAAATTGGATTGTGTACGTAAAATTTGGACGCTAATTCTTTTGCGCATAGAATTGAATAATCGAGTTGGGACCCATTAGCTTTTCCTATTTATGACATAATCAATGCTCGTGCCAAATTTCAAGTTTCTATGTGAGAAAATTGGATTCCGTACGTAAAATTTGGAGGCTAATTCTTTTGCACATAGAATTGAATAATCGAGTTGGGACCCATTAGCTTTTCCTATTTATGACATAATCAATGCTCGAGCCAAATTTCAAGTTTTTCTGTGAGAAAATTGAATTCCGTACGTAAAATTTGGAGGCTAATTCTTTTGCACATAGAGTTGAAAAATCGAGTTGGGACCCATTAGCTTTTCCTATTTATGACATAATCAATGCTCGTGCCAAATTTCAAGTTTCTATGTGAGAAAATAGGATTGTGTATGTAAAATTTAGACGCTATTTCTTTTGCACATAGAATTGAATAATCGAGTTGGGACCCATTAGCTTTTCCTATTTATGACATAATCAATGCTCGTGCCAAATTTCAAGTTTCTATGTGAGAAAATTGGATTCCGTACGTAAAATTTGGAGGCTAATTCTATTGCACATAGAATTGAATAATCGAGTTGGGACCCATTAGCTTTTCCTATTTATGACATAATCAATGCTCGTGCCAAATTTCAAGTTTCTATGTGAGAAAATTGGATTCCGTACGTAAAATTTGGATGCTAATTCTTTTGCACATAGAATTGAATAATCGAGTTGGGACCCATTAGCTTTTCCTATTTATGACATAATCAATGCTCGTGCCAAATTTCACGTTTCTATGACACTGGAAAGTGAGAAAAATACATTCCATACGTATAATTTTGACGCTAATTCTTTTGCACATAGAATTGAATAATCGAGTTAGGACCCATTAGCTTTTCCTATTTATGACATAATCAATGCTCGTGCCAAATTTCACGTTTCTATGACACTGGAAAGTGAGAAAAATACATTCCTTACGGAAAATTTTGACGCTAATTCTTTTGCGCATAGAATTGAATAATCGAGTTGAGACCCATTTGTTTTTCCTATTTTGAACATATACAATGCCCGTGCCAAATTTTAAGTTTCTATGTGAGAAAATTGGATTCTGTACGTAAAATTTGGACGCTAATTCTTTTGCGCATAGAATTGAATAATCGAGTTGGGACCCATTAGCTTTTCCTATTTATGACATAATCAATGCTCGAGCCAAATTTCAAGTTTCTATGTGAGAAAATTGGATTCCGTACGTAAAATGTGGAGGCTAATTCTTTTGCACATAGAGTTGAAAAATCGAGTTGGGACCCATTAGCTTTTCCTATTTATGACATAATCAATGCTCGTGCCAAATTTCAAGTTTCTATGTGAGAAAATTGGATTCCGTACGTAAAATTTGGAGGCTAATTCTTTTGCACATAGAATTGAATAATCGAGTTGGGACCCATTAGCTTTTCCTATTTATGACATAATCAATGCTCGTGCCAAATTTCAAGTTTCTATGTGAGAAAATTGGATTCCGTATATAAAATTTGGAGGCTAATTCTTTTGCACATAGAATTGAATAATCGAGTTGGACCCATTAGCTTTTCCTATTTATGACATAATCAATGCTCGTGCCAAATTTCACGTTTCTATGACACTGGAAAGTGAGAAAAATACATTCCGTACGTTAAATTTTGACGCTAATTCTTTTGCGCATAGAATTGAATAATCGAGTTGGGACCCATTAGTTTTTCCTATTTAGAACATATTCAATGGCCGTGCCAAATTTTACGTTTCTATGTGAGAAAATTGGATTCCGTACGTAAAATTTGGAGGCTAATTCTTTTGCACATAGAATTGAATAATCGAGTTGGGACCCATTAACTTTTCCTATTTATGACATAATCAATGCTCGAGCCAAATTTCAAGTTTCATTGTGAGAAAATTGGATTCCGTACGTAAAATTTGGAGGCTAATTCTATTGTACATAGAATTGAATAATCGAGTTGGGACCCATTAGCTTTTCCTATTTATGACATAATCAATGCTCGTGCCAAATTTCAAGCTTCTATGTGAGAAAATTGGATTCCGTACGTAAAATTTGGATGCTAATTCTTTTGCACATAGAATTGAATAATCGAGTTGGGACCCATTAGCTTTTCCTATTTATGACATAATCAATGCTCGTGCCAAATTTCACATTTCTATGACACTGGAAAGTGAGAAAAATACATTCCATACGTATAATTTTGACGCCAATTCTTTTGCACATAGAATTGAATAATCGAGTTAGGACCCATTAGCTTTTCCTATTTATGACATAATCAATGCTCGTGCCAAATTTCACGTTTCTATGACACTGGAAAGTGAGAAAAATACATTCCTTGCGGAAAATTTTGACGCTAATTCTTTTGCGCATAGAATTGAATAATCGAGTTGAGACCCATTAGTTTTTCCTATTTTGAACATATACAATGCTCGTGCCAAATTTCAAGTTTCTATGTGAGAAAATTGGATTCCGTACATAAAATTTGGAGGCTAATTCTTTTGCACATAGAATTGAATAATCGAGTTGGACCCATTAGCTTTTCCTATTTATGACATAATCAATGCTCGTGCCAAATTTCACGTTTCTATGACACTGGAAAGTGAGAAAAATACATTCCGTACGTTAAATTTTGACGCTAATTCTTTTGCGCATAGAATTGAATAATCGAGTTGGGACCCATTAGTTTTTCCTATTTAGAACATATTCAATGCCCGTGCCAAATTTTACGTTTCTATGTGAGAAAATTGGACTGTGTACGTAAAATTTGGACGCTAATTCTTTTGCGCATAGAATTGAATAATCGAGTTGGGACCCATTAGCTTTTCCTATTTATGACATAATCAATGCTCGAGCCAAATTTCAAGTTTCCATGTGAGAAAATTGGATTCCGTACGTAAAATTTGGAGGCTAATTCTTTTGCACATAGAGTTGTAAAATCGAGTTGGGACCCATTAGCTTTTCCTATTTATGACATAATCAATGCTCGTGCCAAATTTCAAGTTTCTATGTGAGAAAATTGGATTGTGTATGTAAAATTTAGACGCTATTTCTTTTGCACATAGAATTGAATAATCGAGTTGGGACCCATTAGCTTTTCCTATTTATGACATAATCAATGCTCGTGCCAAATTTCAAGTTTCTATGTGAGAAAATTGGATTCCGTACGTAAAATTTGGAGGCTAATTCTATTGCACATAGAATTGAATAATCGAGTTGGGACCCATTAGCTTTTCCTATTTATGACATAATCAATGCTCGTGCCAAATTTCAAGTTTCTATGTGAGAAAATTGGATTCCGTACGTAAAATTTGGATGCTAATTCTTTTGCACACAGAATTGAATAATCGAGTTAGGACCCATTAGCTTTTCCTATTTATGACATAATCAATGCTCGTGCCAAATTTCACGTTTCTATGACACTGGAAAGTGAGAAAAATACATTCCTTACGGAAAATTTTGACGCTAATTCTTTTGCGCATAGAATTGAATAATCGAGTTGAGACCCATTAGTTTTTCCTATTTTGAACATATACAATGCCCGTGCCAAATTTTAAGTTTCTATGTGAGAAAATTGGATTCTGTACGTAAAATTTGGACGCTAATTCTTTTGCGCATAGAATTGAATAATCGAGTTGAGACACATTAGTTTTTCCTATTTTGAACATATACAATGCTCGTGCCAAATTTCAAGTTTCTATGTGAGAAAATTGGATTCCGTACATAAAATTTGGAGGCTAATTCTTTTGCACATAGAATTGAATAATCGAGTTGGACCCATTAGCTTTTCCTATTTATGACATAATCAATGCTCGTGCCAAATTTCACGTTTCTATGACACTGGAAAGTGAGAAAAATACATTCCGTACGTTAAATTTTGACACTAATTCTTTTGCGCATAGAATTGAATAATCGAGTTGGGACCCATTAGCTTTTCCTATTTATGACATAATCAATGCTCGTGCCAAATTTCAAGTTTCTATGTGAGAAAATTGGATTCCGTACGTAAAATTTGGAGGCTAATTCTTTTGCACATAGAATTGAATAATCGAGTTGGGACCCATTAGCTTTTCCTATTTATGACATAATCAATGCTCGAGCCAAATTTCAAGTTTCTCTGTGAGAAAATTGGATTCCGTACGTAAAATTTGGAGGCTAATTCTTTTGCACATAGAGTTGAAAAATCGAGTTGGGACCCATTAGCTTTTCCTATTTATGACATAATCAATGCTCGTGCCAAATTTCAAGTTTCTATGTGAGAAAATTGGATTGTGTATGTAAAATTTAGACGCTATTTCTTTTGCACATAGAATTGAATAATCGAGTTGGGACCCATTAGCTTTTCCTATTTATGACATAATCAATGTTCGTGCCAAATTTCAAGTTTCTATGTGAGAAAATTGGATTCCGTACGTAAAATTTGGAGGCTAATTCTATTGCACATAGAATTGAATAATCGAGTTGGGACCCATTAGCTTTTCCTATTTATGACATAATCAATGCTCGTGCCAAATTTCAAGTTTCTATGTGAGAAAATTGGATTCCGTACGTAAAATTTGGATGCTAATTCTTTTGCACATAGAATTGAATTATCGAGTTGGGACCCATTAGCTTTTCCTATTTATGACATAATCAATGCTCGTGCCAAATTTCACGTTTCTATGACACTGGAAAGTGAGAAAAATACATTCCATACGTATAATTTTGACGCTAATTCTTTTGCACATAGAATTGAATAATCGAGTTAGGACCCATTAGCTTTTCCTATTTATGACATAATCAATGCTCGTGCCAAATTTCACGTTTCTATGACACTGGAAAGTGAGAAAAATACGTTCCTTACGGAAAATTTTGACGCTAATTCTTTTGCGCATAGAATTGAATAATCGAGTTGAGACCCATTTGTTTTTCCTATTTTGAACATATACAATGCCCGTGCCAAATTTTAAGTTTCTATGTGAGAAAATTGGATTCTGTACGTAAAATTTGGACGCTAATTCTTTTGCGCATAGAATTGAATAATCGAGTTGGGACCCATTAGCTTTTCCTATTTATGACATAATCAATGCTCGAGCCAAATTTCAAGTTTCTATGTGAGAAAATTGGATTCCGTACGTAAAATGTGGAGGCTAATTCTTTTGCACATAGAGTTGAAAAATCGAGTTGGGACCCATTAGCTTTTCCTATTTATGACATAATCAATGCTCGTGCCAAATTTCAAGTTTCTATGTGAGAAAATTGGATTCCGTACGTAAAATTTGGAGGCTAATTCTTTTGCACATAGAATTGAATAATCGAGTTGGGACCCATTAGCTTTTCCTATTTATGACATAATCAATGCTCGTGCCAAATTTCAAGTTTCTATGTGAGAAAATTGGATTCCGTATATAAAATTTGGAGGCTAATTCTTTTGCACATAGAATTGAATAATCGAGTTGGACCCATTAGCTTTTCCTATTTATGACATAATCAATGCTCGTGCCAAATTTCACGTTTCTATGACACTGGAAAGTGAGAAAAATACATTCCGTACGTTAAATTTTGACGCTAATTCTTTTGCGCATAGAATTGAATAATCGAGTTGGGACCCATTAGTTTTTCCTATTTAGAACATATTCAATGGCCGTGCCAAATTTTACGTTTCTATGTGAGAAAATTGGATTGTGTACGTAAAATTTGGACGCTAATTCTTTTGCGCATAGAATTGAATAATCGAGTTGGGACCCTTTAGCTTTTCCTATTTATGACATAATCAATGCTCGTGCCAAATTTCAAGTTTCTATGTGAGAAAATTGGATTCCGTACGTAAAATTTGGAGGCTAATTCTTTTGCACATAGAATTGAATAATCGAGTTGGGACCCATTAACTTTTCCTATTTATGACATAATCAATGCTCGAGCCAAATTTCAAGTTTCTTTGTGAGAAAATTGGATTCCGTACGTAAAATTTGGAGGCTAATTCTATTGTACATAGAATTGAATAATCGAGTTGGGACCCATTAGCTTTTCCTATTTATGACATAATCAATGCTCGTGCCAAATTTCAAGCTTCTATGTGAGAAAATTGGATTCCGTACGTAAAATTTGGATGCTAATTCTTTTGCACATAGAATTGAATAATCGAGTTGGGACCCATTAGCTTTTCCTATTTATGACATAATCAATGCTCGTGCCAAATTTCACATTTCTATGACACTGGAAAGTGAGAAAAATACATTCCATACGTATAATTTTGACGCTAATTCAATTGCACATAGAATTGAATAATCGAGTTAGGACCCATTAGCTTTTCCTATTTATGACAATCAATGCTCGTGCCAAATTTCACGTTTCTATGACACTGGAAAGTGAGAAAAATACATTCCTTACGGAAAATTTTGACGCTAATTCTTTTGCGCATAGAATTGAATAATCGAGTTGAGACCCATTAGTTTTTCCTATTTTGAACATATACAATGCTCGTGCCAAATTTCAAGTTTCTATGTGAGAAAATTGGATTCCGTACATAAAATTTGGAGGCTAATTCTTTTGCACATAGAATTGAATAATCGAGTTGGACCCATTAGCTTTTCCTATTTATGACATAATCAATGCTCGTGCCAAATTTCACGTTTCTATGACACTGGAAAGTGAGAAAAATACATTCCGTACGTTAAATTTTGACGCTAATTCTTTTGCGCATAGAATTGAATAATCGAGTTGGGACCCATTAGTTTTTCCTATTTAGAACATATTCAATGCCCGTGCCAAATTTTACGTTTCTATGTGAGAAAATTGGACTGTGTACGTAAAATTTGGACGCTAATTCTTTTGCGCATAGAATTGAATAATCGAGTTGGGACCCATTAGCTTTTCCTATTTATGACATAATCAATGCTCGTGCCAAATTTCAAGTTTCTATGTGAGAAAATTGGATTCCGTACGTAAAATTTGGAGGTTAATTCTTTTGCACATAGAATTGAATAATCGAGTTGGGACCCATTAGCTTTTCCTATTTATGACATAATCAATGCTCGAGCCAAATTTCAAGTTTCCATGTGAGAAAATTGGATTCCGTACGTAAAATTTGGAGGCTAATTCTTTTGCACATAGAGTTGTAAAATCGAGTTGGGACCCATTAGCTTTTCCTATTTATGACATAATCAATGCTCGTGCCAAATTTCAAGTTTCTATGTGAGAAAATTGGATTGTGTATGTAAAATTTAGACGCTATTTCTTTTGCACATAGAATTGAATAATCGAGTTGGGACCCATTAGCTTTTCCTATTTATGACATAATCAATGCTCGTGCCAAATTTCAAGTTTCTATGTGAGAAAATTGGATTCCGTACGTAAAATTTGGAGGCTAATTCTATTGCACATAGAATTGAATAATCGAGTTGGGACCCATTAGCTTTTCCTATTTATGACATAATCAATGCTCGTGCCAAATTTCAAGTTTCTATGTGAGAAAATTGGATTCCGTACGTAAAATTTGGATGCTAATTCTTTTGCACATAGAATTGAATAATCGAGTTGGGACCCATTAGCTTTTCCTATTTATGACATAATCAATGCTCGTGCCAAATTTCACGTTTCTATGACACAGGAAAGTGAGAAAAATACATTCCATACGTATAATTTTGACGCTAATTCTTTTGCACACAGAATTGAATAATCGAGTTAGGACCCATTAGCTTTTCCTATTTATGACATAATCAATGCTCGTGCCAAATTTCACGTTTCTATGACACTGGAAAGTGAGAAAAATACATTCCTTACGGAAAATTTTGACGCTAATTCTTTTGCGCATAGAATTGAATAATCGAGTTGAGACCCATTTGTTTTTCCTATTTTGAACATATACAATGCCCGTGCCAAATTTTAAGTTTCTATGTGAGAAAATTGGATTCTGTACGTAAAATTTGGACTCTAATTCTTTTGCGCATAGAATTGAATAATCGAGTTGGGACCCATTAGCTTTTCCTATTTATGACATAATCAATGCTCGAGCCAAATTTCAAGTTTCTATGTGAGAAAATTGGATTCCGTACGTAAAATGTGGAGGCTAATTCTTTTGCACATAGAGTTGAAAAATCGAGTTGGGACCCATTAGCTTTTCCTATTTATGACATAATCAATGCTCGTGCCAAATTTCAAGTTTCTATGTGAGAAAATTGGATTCCGTACGTAAAATTTGGAGGCTAATTCTTTTGCACATAGAATTGAATAATCGAGTTGGGACCCATTAGCTTTTCCTATTTATGACATAATCAATGCTCGTGCCAAATTTCAAGTTTCTATGTGAGAAAATTGGATTCCGTATATAAAATTTGGAGGCTAATTCTTTTGCACATAGAATTGAATAATCGAGTTGGACCCATTAGCTTTTCCTATTTATGACATAATCAATGCTCGTGCCAAATCTCACGTTTCTATGACACTGGAAAGTGAGAAAAATACATTCCGTACGTTAAATTTTGACGCTAATTCTTTTGCGCATAGAATTGAATAATCGAGCTGGGACCCATTAGTTTTTCCTATTTAGAACATATTCAATGGCCGTGCCAAATTTTACGTTTCTATGTGAGAAAATTGGATTCCGTACATAAAATTTGGAGGCTAATTCTTTTGCGCATAGAATTAAATAACGGAGTTGGGACCCATTAGCTTTTCCAATTTATGACATAATCAATGCTCGTGCCAAATTTCAAGTTTCTATGTGAGAAAATTGTATTGTGTATGTAAAATTTAGACGCTATTTCTTTTGCACATAGAATTGAATAATCTAGTTAGGACCCATTAGCTTTTCCTATTTATGACATAATCAATGCCCGTGCCAAATTTTAAGTTTCTATGTGAGAAAATTACATTCCATACGTAAAACTTGGACGCTAATTCTTTTGTGCCTAGAATTAAATAACGGAGTTGGGACCCTTTAGCTTTTCCTATTTATGACATAATCAATGCTCGTGCCAAATTTCAAGTTTCTATGTGAGAAAATTGGATTCCGTACATAAAATTTTGACGCTAATTCTTTTGCACATAGAATTGAATAATCGAGTTGGGACCCATTAGCTTTTCCTATTTATGACATAATCAATGCTCGTGCCAAATTTCAAGTTTCTATGTGAGAAAATTGGATTCCGTACGTAAAATTTGGAGGCTAATTCTTTTGCACATAGAGTTGAAAAATCGAGTTGGGACCCATTAGCTTTTCCTATTTATGACATAATCAATGCTCGAGCCAAATTTCAAGTTTCTATGTGAGAAAATTGGATTCCGTATATAAAATTTGGATGCTAATTCTTTTGCACATAGAATTGAATAATCGAGTTGGACCCATTAGCTTTTCCTATTTATGACATAATCAATGCTCGTGCCAAATTTCCCGTTTCTTTGACACTGGAAAGTGAGAAAAATACATTCCATACGTATAATTTTGACGCTAATTCTTTTGCACATAGAATTGAATAATCGAGTTAGGACCCATTAGCTTTTCCTATTTATGACATAATCAATGCTCGTGCCAAATTTCACGTTTCTATGACACTGGAAAGTGAGAAAAATACATTCCTTACGGAAAATTTTGACGATAATTCTTTTGCGCATAGAATTGAATAATCGAGTTGAGACCCATTAGTTTTTCCTATTTTGAACATATACAATGCCCGTGCCAAATTTTAAGTTTCTATGTGAGAAAATTGGATTCTGTAAGTAAAATTTGGACGCTAATTCTTTTGCGCATAGAATTGAATAATCGAGTTGAGACCCATTAGTTTTTCCTATTTTGAACATATACAATGCTCGTGCCAAATTTCAAGTTTCTATGTGAGAAAATTGGATTCCGTACATAAAATTTGGAGGCTAATTCTTTTGCACATAGAATTGAATAATCGAGTTGGACCCATTAGCTTTTCCTATTTATGACATAATCAATGCTCGTGCCAAATTTCACGTTTCTATGACACTGGAAAGTGAGAAAAATACATTCCGTACGTTAAATTTTGACGCTAATTCTTTTGCGCATAGAATTGAATAATCGAGTTGGGACCCATTAGTTTTTCCTATTTAGAACATATTCAATGCCCGTGCCAAGTTTTACGTTTCTATGTGAGAAAATTGGATTGTGTACGTAAAATTTGGACGCTAATTCTTTTGCGCATAGAATTGAATAATCGAGTTGGGACCCATTAGCTTTTCCTATTTATGACATAATCAATGCTCGTGCCAAATTTCAAGTTTCTATGTGAGAAAATTGGATTCCGTACGTAAAATTTGGAGGCTAATTCTTTTGCACATAGAATTGAATAATCGAGTTGGGACCCATTAGCTTTTCCTATTTATGACATAATCAATGCTCGTGCCAAATTTCAAGTTTCTATGTGAGAAAATTGGATTCCGTATATAAAATTTGGAGGCTAATTCTTTTGCACATAGAATTGAATAATCGAGTTGGACCCATTAGCTTTTCCTATTTATGACATAATCAATGCTCGTGCCAAATCTCACGTTTCTATGACACTGGAAAGTGAGAAAAATACATTCCGTACGTTAAATTTTGACGCTAATTCTTTTGCGCATAGAATTGAATAATCGAGCTGGGACCCATTAGTTTTTCCTATTTAGAACATATTCAATGGCCGTGCCAAATTTTACGTTTCTATGTGAGAAAATTGGATTCCGTACATAAAATTTGGAGGCTAATTCTTTTGCGCATAGAATTAAATAACGGAGTTGGGACCCATTAGCTTTTCCAATTTATGACATAATCAATGCTCGTGCCAAATTTCAAGTTTCTATGTGAGAAAATTGGATTGTGTATGTAAAATTTAGACGCTATTTCTTTTGCACATAGAATTGAATAATCTAGTTAGGACCCATTAGCTTTTCCTATTTATGACATAATCAATGCCCGTGCCAAATTTTAAGTTTCTATGTGAGAAAATTACATTCCATACGTAAAACTTGGACGCTAATTCTTTTGTGCCTAGAATTAAATAACGGAGTTGGGACCCTTTAGCTTTTCCTATTTATGACATAATCAATGCTCGTGCCAAATTTCAAGTTTCTATGTGAGAAAATTGGATTCCGTACATAAAATTTTGACGCTAATTCTTTTGCACATAGAATTGAATAATCGAGTTGGGACCCATTAGCTTTTCCTATTTATGACATAATCAATGCTCGTGCCAAATTTCAAGTTTCTATGTGAGAAAATTGGATTCCGTACGTAAAATTTGGAGGCTAATTCTTTTGCACATAGAGTTGAAAAATCGAGTTGGGACCCATTAGCTTTTCCTATTTATGACATAATCAATGCTCGAGCCAAATTTCAAGTTTCTATGTGAGAAAATTGGATTCCGTATATAAAATTTGGATGCTAATTCTTTTGCACATAGAATTGAATAATCGAGTTGGACCCATTAGCTTTTCCTATTTATGACATAATCAATGCTCGTGCCAAATTTCCCGTTTCTTTGACACTGGAAAGTGAGAAAAATACATTCCATACGTATAATTTTGACGCTAATTCTTTTGCACATAGAATTGAATAATCGAGTTAGGACCCATTAGCTTTTCCTATTTATGACATAATCAATGCTCGTGCCAAATTTCACGTTTCTATGACACTGGAAAGTGAGAAAAATACATTCCTTACGGAAAATTTTGACGATAATTCTTTTGCGCATAGAATTGAATAATCGAGTTGAGACCCATTAGTTTTTCCTATTTTGAACATATACAATGCCCGTGCCAAATTTTAAGTTTCTATGTGAGAAAATTGGATTCTGTACGTAAAATTTGGACGCTAATTCTTTTGCGCATAGAATTGAATAATCGAGTTGAGACCCATTAGTTTTTCCTATTTTGAACATATACAATGCTCGTGCCAAATTTCAAGTTTCTATGTGAGAAAATTAGATTCCGTACATAAAATTTGGAGGCTAATTCTTTTGCACATAGAATTGAATAATCGAGTTGGACCCATTAGCTTTTCCTATTTATGACATAATCAATGCTCGTGCCAAATTTCACGTTTCTATGACACTGGAAAGTGAGAAAAATACATTCCGTACGTTAAATTTTGACGCTAATTCTTTTGCGCATAGAATTGAATAATCGAGTTGGGACCCATTAGTTTTTCCTATTTAGAACATATTCAATGCCCGTGCCAAGTTTTACGTTTCTATGTGAGAAAATTGGATTGTGTACGTAAAATTTGGACGCTAATTCTTTTGCGCATAGAATTGAATAATCGAGTTGGGACCCATTAGCTTTTCCTATTTATGACATAATCAATGCTCGTGCCAAATTTCAAGTTTCTATGTGAGAAAATTGGATTCCGTACGTAAAATTTGGAGGCTAATTCTTTTGCACATAGAATTGAATAATCGAGTTGGGACCCATTAGCTTTTCCTATTTATGACATAATCAATGCTCGTGCCAAATTTCAAGTTTCTATGTGAGAAAATTGGATTCCGTATATAAAATTTGGAGGCTAATTCTTTTGCACATAGAATTGAATAATCGAGTTGGACCCATTAGCTTTTCCTATTTATGACATAATCAATGCTCGTGCCAAATCTCACGTTTCTATGACACTGGAAAGTGAGAAAAATACATTCCATACGTTAAATTTTGACGCTAATTCTTTTGCGCATAGAATTGAATAATCGAGCTGGGACCCATTAGTTTTTCCTATTTAGAACATATTCAATGGCCGTGCCAAATTTTACGTTTCTATGTGAGAAAATTGGATTCCGTACATAAAATTTGGAGGCTAATTCTTTTGCGCATAGAATTAAATAACGGAGTTGGGACCCATTAGCTTTTCCAATTTATGACATAATCAATGCTCGTGCCAAATTTCAAGTTTCTATGTGAGAAAATTGGATTGTGTATGTAAAATTTAGACGCTATTTCTTTTGCACATAGAATTGAATAATCTAGTTAGGACCCATTAGCTTTTCCTATTTATGACATAATCAATGCCCGTGCCAAATTTTAAGTTTCTATGTGAGAAAATTACATTCCATACGTAAAACTTGGACGCTAATTCTTTTGTGCCTAGAATTAAATAACGGAGTTGGGACCCTTTAGCTTTTCCTATTTATGACATAATCAATGCTCGTGCCAAATTTCAAGTTTCTATGTGAGAAAATTGGATTCCGTACATAAAATTTTGACGCTAATTCTTTTGCACATAGAATTGAATAATCGAGTTGGGACCCATTAGCTTTTCCTATTTATGACATAATCAATGCTCGTGCCAAATTTCAAGTTTCTATGTGAGAAAATTGGATTCCGTACGTAAAATTTGGAGGCTAATTCTTTTGCACATAGAGTTGAAAAATCGAGTTGGGACCCATTAGCTTTTCCTATTTATGACATAATCAATGCTCGAGCCAATTTTCAAGTTTCTATGTGAGAAAATTGGATTCCGTATATAAAATTTGGATGCTAATTCTTTTGCACATAGAATTGAATAATCGAGTTGGACCCATTAGCTTTTCCTATTTATGACATAATCAATGCTCGTGCCAAATTTCCCGTTTCTTTGACACTGGAAAGTGAGAAAAATACATTCCATACGTATAATTTTGACGCTAATTCTTTTGCACATAGAATTGAATAATCGAGTTAGGACCCATTAGCTTTTCCTATTTATGACATAATCAATGCTCGTGCCAAATTTCACGTTTCTATGACACTGGAAAGTGAGAAAAATACATTCCTTACGGAAAATTTTGACGATAATTCTTTTGCGCATAGAATTGAATAATCGAGTTGAGACCCATTAGTTTTTCCTATTTTGAACATATACAATGCCCGTGCCAAATTTTAAGTTTCTATGTGAGAAAATTGGATTCTGTACGTAAAATTTGGACGCTAATTCTTTTGCGCATAGAATTGAATAATCGAGTTGAGACCCATTAGTTTTTCCTATTTTGAACATATACAATGCTCGTGCCAAATTTCAAGTTTCTATGTGAGAAAATTAGATTCCGTACATAAAATTTGGAGGCTAATTCTTTTGCACATAGAATTGAATAATCGAGTTGGACCCATTAGCTTTTCCTATTTATGACATAATCAATGCTCGTGCCAAATTTCACGTTTCTATGACACTGGAAAGTGAGAAAAATACATTCCGTACGTTAAATTTTGACGCTAATTCTTTTGCGCATAGAAATGAATAATCGAGTTGGGACCCATTAGTTTTTCCTATTTAGAACATATTCAATGCCCGTGCCAAGTTTTACGTTTCTATGTGAGAAAATTGGATTGTGTACGTAAAATTTGGACGCTAATTCTTTTGCGCATAGAATTGAATAATCGAGTTGGGACCCATTAGCTTTTCCTATTTATGACATAATCAATGCTCGTGCCAAATTTCAAGTTTCTATGTGAGAAAATTGGATTCCGTACGTAAAATTTGGAGGCTAATTCTTTTGCACATAGAATTGAATAATCGAGTTGGGACCCATTAGCTTTTCCTATTTATGACATAATCAATGCTCGTGCCAAATTTCAAGTTTCTATGTGAGAAAATTGGATTCCGTATATAAAATTTGGAGGCTAATTCTTTTGCACATAGAATTGAATAATCGAGTTGGACCCATTAGCTTTTCCTATTTATGACATAATCAATGCTCGTGCCAAATCTCACGTTTCTATGACACTGGAAAGTGAGAAAAATACATTCCATACGTTAAATTTTGACGCTAATTCTTTTGCGCATAGAATTGAATAATCGAGCTGGGACCCATTAGTTTTTCCTATTTAGAACATATTCAATGGCCGTGCCAAATTTTACGTTTCTATGTGAGAAAATTGGATTCCGTACATAAAATTTGGAGGCTAATTCTTTTGCGCATAGAATTAAATAACGGAGTTGGGACCCATTAGCTTTTCCAATTTATGACATAATCAATGCTCGTGCCAAATTTCAAGTTTCTATGTGAGAAAATTGGATTGTGTATGTAAAATTTAGACGCTATTTCTTTTGCACATAGAATTGAATAATCTAGTTAGGACCCATTAGCTTTTCCTATTTATGACATAATCAATGCCCGTGCCAAATTTTAAGTTTCTATGTGAGAAAATTACATTCCATACGTAAAACTTGGACGCTAATTCTTTTGTGCCTAGAATTAAATAACGGAGTTGGGACCCTTTAGCTTTTCCTATTTATGACATAATCAATGCTCGTGCCAAATTTCAAGTTTCTATGTGAGAAAATTGGATTCCGTACATAAAATTTTGACGCTAATTCTTTTGCACATAGAATTGAATAATCGAGTTGGGACCCATTAGCTTTTCCTATTTATGACATAATCAATGCTCGTGCCAAATTTCAAGTTTCTATGTGAGAAAATTGGATTCCGTACGTAAAATTTGGAGGCTAATTCTTTTGCACATAGAGTTGAAAAATCGAGTTGGGACCCATTAGCTTTTCCTATTTATGACATAATCAATGCTCGAGCCAAATTTCAAGTTTCTATGTGAGAAAATTGGATTCCGTATATAAAATTTGGATGCTAATTCTTTTGCACATAGAATTGAATAATCGAGTTGGACCCATTAGCTTTTCCTATTTATGACATAATCAATGCTCGTGCCAAATTTCCCGTTTCTTTGACACTGGAAAGTGAGAAAAATACATTCCATACGTATAATTTTGACGCTAATTCTTTTGCACATAGAATTGAATAATCGAGTTAGGACCCATTAGCTTTTCCTATTTATGACATAATCAATGCTCGTGCCAAATTTCACGTTTCTATGACACTGGAAAGTGAGAAAAATACATTCCTTACGGAAAATTTTGACGATAATTCTTTTGCGCATAGAATTGAATAATCGAGTTGAGACCCATTAGTTTTTCCTATTTTGAACATATACAATGCCCGTGCCAAATTTTAAGTTTCTATGTGAGAAAATTGGATTCTGTACGTAAAATTTGGACGCTAATTCTTTTGCGCATAGAATTGAATAATCGAGTTGAGACCCATTAGTTTTTCCTATTTTGAACATATACAATGCTCGTGCCAAATTTCAAGTTTCTATGTGAGAAAATTGGATTCCGTACATAAAATTTGGAGGCTAATTCTTTTGCACATAGAATTGAATAATCGAGTTGGACCCATTAGCTTTTCCTATTTATGACATAATCAATGCTCGTGCCAAATTTCACGTTTCTATGACACTGGAAAGTGAGAAAAATACATTCCGTACGTTAAATTTTGACGCTAATTCTTTTGCGCATAGAATTGAATAATCGAGTTGGGACCCATTAGTTTTTCCTATTTAGAACATATTCAATGCCCGTGCCAAGTTTTACGTTTCTATGTGAGAAAATTGGATTGTGTACGTAAAATTTGGACGCTAATTCTTTTGCGCATAGAATTGAATAATCGAGTTGGGACCCATTAGCTTTTCCTATTTATGACATAATCAATGCTCGTGCCAAATTTCAAGTTTCTATGTGAGAAAATTGGATTCCGTACGTAAAATTTGGAGGCTAATTCTTTTGCACATAGAATTGAATAATCGAGTTGGGACCCATTAGCTTTTCCTATTTATGACATAATCAATGCTCGAGCCAAATTTCAAGTTTCTCTGTGAGAAAATTGGATTCCGTACGTAAAATTTGGAGGCTAATTCTTTTGCACATAGAGTTGAAAAATCGAGTTGGGACCCATTAGCTTTTCCTATTTATGACATAATCAATGCTCGTGCCAAATTTCAAGTTTCTATGTGAGAAAATTGGATTGTGTATGTAAAATTTAGACGCTATTTCTTTTGCACATAGAATTGAATAATCGAGTTGGGACCCATTAGCTTTTCCTATTTATGACATAATCAATGCTCGTGCCAAATTTCAAGTTTCTATGTGAGAAAATTGGATTCCGTACGTAAAATTTGGAGGCTAATTCTATTGCACATAGAATTGAATAATCGAGTTGGGACCCATTAGCTTTTCCTATTTATGACATAATCAATGCTCGTGCCAAATTTCAAGTTTCTATGTGAGAAAATTGGATTCCGTACGTAAAATTTGGATGCTAATTCTTTTGCACATAGAATTGAATAATCGAGTTGGGACCCATTAGCTTTTCCTATTTATGACATAATCAATGCTCGTGCCAAATTTCACGTTTCTATGACACTGGAAAGTGAGAAAAATACATTCCATACGTATAATTTTGACGCTAATTCTTTTGCACATAGAAATGAATAATCGAGTTAGGACCCATTAGCTTTTCCTATTTATGACATAATCAATGCTCGTGCCAAATTTCACGTTTCTATGACACTGGAAAGTGAGAAAAATACATTCCTTACGGAAAATTTTGACGCTAATTCTTTTGCGCATAGAATTGAATAATCGAGTTGAGACCCATTTGTTTTTCCTATTTTGAACATATACAATGCCCGTGCCAAATTTTAAGTTTCTATGTGAGAAAATTGGATTCTGTACGTAAAATTTGGACGCTAATTCTTTTGCACATAGAGTTGAAAAATCGAGTTGGGACCCATTAGCTTTTCCTATTTATGACATAATCAATGCTCGAGCCAAATTTCAAGTTTCTATGTGAGAAAATTGGATTCCGTACGTAAAATTTGGAGGCTTATTCTTTTGCACATAGAATTGAATAATCGAGTTGGGACCCATTAGCTTTTCCTATTTATGACATAATCAATGCTCGTGCCAAATTTCAAGTTTCTATGTGAGAAAATTGGATTCCGTATATAAAATTTGGAGGCTAATTCTTTTGCACATAGAATTGAATAATCGAGTTGGACCCATTAGCTTTTCCTATTTATGACATAATCAATGCTCGTGCCAAATTTCACGTTTCTATGACACTGGAAAGTGAGAAAAATACATTCCGTACGTTAAATTTTGACGCTAATTCTTTTGCGCATAGAATTGAATAATCGAGTTGGGACCCATTAGTTTTTCCTATTTAGAACATATTCAATGGCCGTGCCAAATTTTACGTTTCTATGTGAGAAAATTGGATTGCGTACGTAAAATTTGGACGCTAATTCTTTTGCGCATAGAATTGAATAATCGAGTTGGGACCCATTAGCTTTTCCTATTTATGACATAATCAATGCTCGTGCCAAATTTCAAGTTTCTATGTGAGAAAATTGGATTCCGTACGTAAAATTTGGAGGCTAATTCTTTTGCACATAGAATTGAATAATCGAGTTGGGACCCATTAACTTTTCCTATTTATGACATAATCAATGCTCGAGCCAAATTTCAAGTTTCTTTGTGAGAAAATTGGATTCCGTACGTAAAATTTGGAGGCTAATTCTTTTGCACATAGAGTTGAAAAATCGAGTTGGGACCCATTAGCTTTTCCTATTTATGACATAATCAATGCTCGTGCCAAATTTCAAGTTTCTATGTGAGAAAATTGGATTCCGTACGTAAAATTTGGACGCTAATTCTTTTGCACATAGAATTGAATAATCGAGTTGGGACCCATTAGCTTTTCCTATTTATGACATAATCAATGCTCGTGCCAAATTTCAAGTTTCTATGTGAGAAAATTGGATTCCGTACATAAAATTTGGAGGCTAATTCTTTTGCGCATAGAATTAAATAACGGAGTTGGGACCCATTAGCTTTTCCTATTTATGACATAATCAATGCTCGTGCCAAATTTCAAGTTTCTATGTGAGAAAATTGGATTGTGTATGTAAAATTTAGACGCTATTTCTTTTGCACATAGAATTGAATAATCTAGTTAGGACCCATTAGCTTTTCCTATTTATGACATAATCAATGCCCGGGCCAAATTTTAAGTTTCTATGTGAGAAAATTACATTCCATATGTAAAACTTGGACGCTAATTCTTTTGTGCCTAGAATTAAATAACGGAGTTGGGACCCTTTAGCTTTTCCTATTTATGACATAATCAATGCTCTTGCCAAATTTCAAGTTTCTATGTGAGAAAATTGGATTCCGTACATAAAATTTTGACGCTAATTCTTTTGCACATAGAATTGAATAATCGAGTTGGGACCCATAAGCTTTTCCTATTTATG
This sequence comes from Eleutherodactylus coqui, assembly GCA_035609135.1. Lineage (NCBI taxonomy): Eukaryota > Metazoa > Chordata > Amphibia > Anura > Eleutherodactylidae > Eleutherodactylus > Eleutherodactylus coqui. The sequence continues at coordinate 54,012,370 of CM069412.1, read as the reverse complement.
ACATAATCAATGCTCGTGCCAAATTTCAAGTTTCTATGTGAGAAAATTGGATTCCGTACGTAAAATTTGGAGGCTAATTCTTTTGCACATAGAATTGAATAATCGAGTTGGGACTAGAGATGAGCGAACGTGTTCGGCTCCGCCCCTTTTCGCCCGGACACCGAACTTCGCGAGGAATTCCGTGTTCGGGCGAAAAAAGTTCGGGGGTCGCCGTGGCAGCGCGGGGGGTTGCGGCGGGGAGTGGGGGGGAGAGGGAGAGAGAGAGGGCTCCCCCCTGTTCCCCGCTGCTGCCGCCCACGCCGCCGCGCCTCTCCCCGCCCCCCGGCGCCCCCCGAATACTTACGCGCGAACACGGAAGTCCTCGGAAAAGCCGGTGTCCGGGTGCGTAAGTGTTCGTTAAGAACACGTTCGCTCATCTCTAGTTGGGACCTATTAGCTTTTCCTATTTATGACATAATCAATGCTCGTGCCAAATTTCAAGTTTCTATGTGAGAAAATTGGATTCCGTACATAAAATTTGGAGGCTAATTCTTTTGCGCATAGAATTAAATAACGGAGTTGGGACCCATTAGCTTTTCCTATTTATGACATAATCAATGCTCGTTCCAAATTTCAAGTTTCTATGTGAGAAAATTGGATTGTGTATGTAAAATTTAGACGCTATTTCTTTTGCACATAGAATTGAATAATCTAGTTAGGACCCATTAGTTTTACCTATTTATGACATAATCAATGCCCGTGCCAAATTTTAAGTTTCTATGTGAGAAAATTACATTCCATACGTAAAACTTGGACGCTAATTCTTTTGTGCCTAGAATTAAATAACGGAGTTGGGACCCTTTAGCTTTTCCTATTTATGACATAATCAATGCTCCTGCCAAATTTCAAGTTTCTATGTGAGAAAATTGGATTCCGTACATAAAATGTTGACGCTAATTCTTTTGCACATAGAATTGAATAATCGAGTTAGGACCCATTAGCTTTTCCTATTTATGACATAATCAATGCTCATGCCAAATTTCACATTTCTATGACACTGGAAAGTGAGAAAAATACATTCCGTACGGAAAATTTTGACGATAATTCTTTTGCGCATAGAATTGAATAATCGAGTTGAGACCCATTAGTTTTTCCTATTTTGAACATATACAATGCCCGTGCCAAATTTTAAGTTTCTATGTGAGAAAATTGGATTCTGTACGTAAAATTTGGACGCTAATTCTTTTGCGCATAGTATTGAAAAATCGAGTTGGGACCCATTAGCGTTTCCTATTTATGACATAATCAATGCTCGAGCCAAATTTCAAGTTTCTATGTGAGAAAATTGGATTCCGTACGTAAAATTTGGAGGCTAATTCTTTTGCACATAGAGTTGAAAAATCGAGTTGGGACCCATTAGCTTTTCCTATTTATGACATAATCAATGCTCGTGCCAAATTTCAAGTTTCTATGTGAGAAAATTGGATTCTGTACGTAAAATTTGGAGGCTAATTCTTTTGCACATAGAATTGAATAATCGAGTTGGGACCCATTAGCTTTTCCTATTTATGACATAATCAATGCTCGTGCCAAATTTCAAGTTTCTATGTGAGAAAATTGGATTCCGTACATAAAATTTGGAGGCTAATTCTTTTGCACATAGAATTGAATAATCGAGTTGGACCCATTAGCTTTTCCTATTTATGACATAATCAATGCTCGTGCCAAATTTCACGTTTCTATGACACTGGAAAGTGAGAAAAATACATTCCGTACGTTAAATTTTGACGCTAATTCTTTTGCGCATAGAATTGAATAATCGAGTTGGGACCCATTAGTTTTTCCTATTTAGAACATATTCAATGCCCGTGCCAAATTTTACGTTTCTATGTGAGAAAATTGGATTGTGTAAGTAAAATTTGGACGCTAATTCTTTTGCGCATAGAATTGAATAATCGAGTTGGGACCCATTAGCTTTTCCTATTTATGACATAATCAATGCTCGTGCCAAATTTCAAGTTTCTATGTGAGAAAATTGGATTCCGTACGTAAAATTTGGAGGCTAATTCTATTGTACATAGAATTGAATAATCGAGTTGGGACCCATTAGCTTTTCCTATTTATGACATAATCAATGCTCGTGCCAAATTTCAAGTTTCTATGTGAGAAAATTGGATTCCGTACGTAAAATTTGGATGCTAATTCTTTTGCACATAGAATTGAATAATCGAGTTGGGACCCATTAGCTTTTCCTATTTATGACATAATCAATGCTCGTGCCAAGTTTCACGTTTCTATGACACTGGAAAGTGAGAAAAATACATTCCGTACGTTAAATTTTGACGCTAATTCTTTTGCGCATAGAATTGAATAATCGAGTTGGGACCCATTAGTTTTTCCTATTTAGAACATATTCAATGCCCGTGCCAAAGTTTACGTTTCTATGTGAGAAAATTGGATTGTGTACGTAAAATTTGGACGCTAATTCTTTTGCGCATAGAATTGAATAATCGAGTTGGGACCCATTAGCTTTTCCTATTTATGACATAATCAATGCTCGTGCCAAATTTCAAGTTTCTATGTGAGAAAATTGGATTCCGTACGTAATATTTGGAGGCTAATTCTTTTGCACATAGAATTGAAAAATCGAGTTGGGACCCATTAGCTTTTCTTATTTATGACATAATCAATGCCCGTGCCAAATTTTACGTTTCTATGTGAGAAAATTGGATTGTGTACGTAAAATTTGGACGCTAATTCTTTTGCGCATAGAATTGAATAATCGAGTTGGGACCCATTAGCTTTTCCTATTTATGACATAATCAATGCCCGGGCCAAATTTTAAGTTTCTATGTGAGAAAATTACATTCCATACGTAAAACTTGGACGCTAATTCTTTTGTGCCTAGAATTAAGTAACGGAGTTGGGACCCTTTAGCTTTTCCTATTTATGACATAATCAATGCCCGTGCCAAATTTCAAGTTTCTATGTGAGAAAATTGGATTCCGTACATAAAATTTTGACGCTAATTCTTTTGCACATAGAATTGAATAATCGAGTTAGGACCCATTAGCTTTTCCTATTTATGACATAATCAATGCTCGTGCCAAATTTCACATTTCTATGACACTGGAAAGTGAGAAAAATACATTCCGTACGGAAAATTTTGACGCTAATTCTTTTGCACATAGAATTGAATAATCGAGTTAGGACCCATTAGCTTTTCCTATTTATGACATAATCAATGCTCGTGCCAAACTTCACGTTTCTATGACACTGGAAAGTGAGAAAAATACATTCCGTACGGAATATTTTGACGCTAATTCTTTTGCGCATAGAATTGAATAATCGAGTTGAGACCCATTAGTTTTTCCTATTTTGAACATATACAATGCCCGTGCCAAATTTTAAGTTTCTATGTGAGAAAATTGGATTCTGTACGTAAAATTTGGACGCTAATTCTTTTGCGCATAGAATTGAATAATCGAGTTGAGACCCATTAGTTTTTCCTATTTTGAACATATACAATGCTCGTGCCAAATTTCAAGTTTCTATGTGAGAAAATTGGATTCCGTACATAAAATTTGGAGGCTAATTCTTTTGCACATAGAATTGAATAATCGAGTTGGACCCATTAGCTTTTCCTATTTATGACATAATCAATGCTCGTGCCAAATTTCACGTTTCTATGACACTGGAAAGTGAGAAAAATACATTCCGTACGTTAAATTTTGACGCTAATTCTTTTGCGCATAGAATTGAATAATCGAGTTTGGACCCATTAGTTTTTCCTATTTAGAACATATTCAATGCCCGTGCCAAATTTTACGTTTCTATGTGAGAAAATTGGATTGTGTACGTAAAATTTGGACGCTAATTCTTTTGCGCATAGAATTGAATAATCGAGTTGGGACCCATTAGCTTTTCCTATTTATGACATAATCAATGCTCGTGCCAAATTTCAAGTTTCTATGTGAGAAAATTGGATTCCGTACGTAAAATTTGGAGGCTAATTCTTTTGCACATAGAGTTGAAAAATCGAGTTGGGACCCATTAGCTTTTCCTACTTATGACATAATCAATGCTCGTGCCAAATTTCAAGTTTCTATGTGATAAAATTGGATTCCGTACGTAAAATTTGGAGGCTAATTCTTTTGCACATAGAATTGAATAATCGAGTTGGGACCCATTAGCTTTTCCTATTTATGACATAATCAATGCTCGTGCCAAATTTCACGTTTCTATGACACTGGAAAGTGAGAAAAATACATTCCATACGTATAATTTTGACGCTAATTCTTTTGCACATAGAATTGAATAATCGAGTTAGGACCCATTAGCTTTTCCTATTTATGACATAATCAATGCTCGTGCTAAATTTCACGTTTCTATGACACTGGAAAGTGAGAAAAATACATTCCTTACGGAAAATTTTGACGCTAATTCTTTTGCGCATAGAATTGAATAATCGAGTTGAGACCCATTAGTTTTTCCTATTTTGAACATATACAATGCCCGTGCCAAATTTTAAGTTTCTATGTGAGAAAATTGGATTCTGTACGTAAAATTTGGACGCTAATTCTTTTGCGCATAGAATTGAATAATCGAGTTGGGACCCATTAGCTTTTCCTATTTATGACATAATCAATGCTCGAGCCAAATTTCAAGTTTCTATGTGAGAAAATTGGATTCCGTACGTAAAATTTGGAGGCTAATTCTTTTGCACATAGAGTTGAAAAATCGAGTTGGGACCCATTAGCTTTTCCTATTTATGACATAATCAATGCTCGTGCCAAATTTCAAGTTTCTATGTGAGAAAATTACATTCCGTACGTAACATTTGGACGCTAATTCTTTTGCGCATAGAATTAAATAACGGAGTTGGGACCCATTAGCTTTTCCTATTTATGACATAATCAATGCCCGGGCCAAATTTTAAGTTTCTATGTGAGAAAATTACATTCCATACGTAAAACTTGGACGCTAATTCTTTTGTGCCTAGAATTAAATAACGGAGTTGGGACCCTTTAGCTTTTCCTATTTATGACATAATCAATGCCCGTGCCAAATTTCAAGTTTCTATGTGAGAAAATTGGATTCCGTACATAAAATTTTGACGCTAATTCTTTTGCACATAGAATTGAATAATCGAGTTAGGACCCATTAGCTTTTCCTATTTATGACATAATCAATGCTCGTGCCAAATTTCACATTTCTATGACACTGGAAAGTGAGAAAAATACATTCCGTACGGAATATTTTGACGCTAATTCTTTTGCGCATAGAATTGAATAATCGAGTTGAGACCCATTAGTTTTTCCTATTTTGAACATATACAATGCCCGTGCCAAATTTCAAGTTTCTATGTGAGAAAATTGGATTCCGTACGTAAAATTTGGAGGCTAATTCTTTTGCACATAGAATTGAATAATCGAGTTGGGACCCATTAGCTTTTCCTATTTATGACATAATCAATGCTCGTGCCAAATTTCAAGTTTCTATGTGAGAAAATTGGATTCCGTACGTAAAATTTGGAGGCTAATTCTATTGCACATAGAATTGAATAATCGAGTTGGGACCCATTAGCTTTTCCTATTTATGACATAATCAATGCTCGTGCCAAATTTCAAGTTTCTATGTGATAAAATTGGATTCCGTACGTAAAATTTGGATGCTAACTCTTTTGCACATAGAATTGAATAATCGAGTTGGGACCCATTAGCTTTTCCTATTTATGACATAATCAATGCTCGTGCCAAATTTCACGTTTCTATGACACTGGAAAGTGAGAAAAATACATTCCATACGTATAATTTTGACGCTAATTCTTTTGCACATAGAATTGAATAATCGAGTTAGGACCCATTAGCTTTTCCTATTTATGACATAATCAATGCTCGTGCCAAATTTCACGTTTCTATGACACTGGAAAGTGAGAAAAATACATTCCTTACGGAAAATTTTGACGCTAATTCTTTTGCGCATAGAATTGAATAATCGAGTTGAGACCCATTAGTTTTTCCTATTTTGAACATATACAATGCCCGTGCCAAATTTTAAGTTTCTATGTGAGAAAATTGGATTCTGTACGTAAAATTTGGACGCTAATTCTTTTGCGCATAGAATTGAATAATCGAGTTGGGACCCATTAGCTTTTCCTATTTATGACATAATCCATGCTCGAGCCAAATTTCAAGTTTCTATGTGAGAAAATTGGATTCCGTACATAAAATTTGGAGGCTAATTCTTTTGCACATAGAATTGAATAATCGAGTTGGGACCCATTAGCTTTTCCTATTTATGACATAATCAATGCTCGTGCCAAATTTCACGTTTCTATGACACTGGAAAGTGAGAAAAATACATTCCATACGTATAATTTTGACGCTAATTCTTTTGCGCATAGAATTGAATAATTGAGTTGAGACCCATTAGTTTTTCCTATTTAGAACATATTCAATGCCCGTGCCAAAGTTTACGTTTCTATGTGAGAAAATTGGATTGTGTACGTAAAATTTGGACGCTAATTCTTTTGCGCATAGAATTGAATAATCGAGTTGGGACCCATTAGCTTTTCCTATTTATGACATAATCAATGCTCGTGCCAAATTTCAAGTTTCTATGTGAGAAAATTGGATTCCGTACGTAATATTTGGAGGCTAATTCTTTTGCACATAGAATTGAAAAATCGAGTTGGGACCCATTAGCTTTTCCTATTTATGACATAATCAATGCTCGTGCCAAATTTTAAGTTTCTATGTGAGAAAATTGGATTCCGTACGTAAAATTTGAAGGCTAATTCTTTTGCACATAGAATTGAATAGTCGAGTTAGGACCCATTAGCTTTTCTTATTTATGACATAATCAATGCCCGTGCCAAATTTTAAGTTTCTATGTGAGAAAATTACATTCCGTACGTAACATTTGGACGCTAATTCTTTTGCGCATAGAATTAAATAACGGAGTTGGGACCCATTAGCTTTTCCTATTTATGACATAATCAATGCCCGTGCCAAATTTTACGTTTCTATGTGAGAAAATTGGATTGTGTACGTAAAATTTGGACGCTAATTCTTTTGCGCATAGAATTGAATAATCGAGTTGGGACCCATTAGCTTTTCCTATTTATGACATAATCAATGCCCGGGCCAAATTTTAAGTTTCTATGTGAGAAAATTACATTCCATACGTAAAACTTGGACGCTAATTCTTTTGTGCCTAGAATTAAGTAACGGAGTTGGGACCCTTTAGCTTTTCCTATTTATGACATAATCAATGCCCGTGCCAAATTTCAAGTTTCTATGTGAGAAAATTGGATTCCGTACATAAAATTTTGACGCTAATTCTTTTGCACATAGAATTGAATAATCGAGTTAGGACCCATTAGCTTTTCCTATTTATGACATAATCAATGCTCGTGCCAAATTTCACATTTCTATGACACTGGAAAGTGAGAAAAATACATTCCGTACGGAAAATTTTGATGCTAATTCTTTTGCACATAGAATTGAATAATCGAGTTAGGACCCATTAGCTTTTCCTATTTATGACATAATCAATGCTCGTGCCAAATTTCACGTTTCTATGACACTGGAAAGTGAGAAAAATACATTCCGTACGGAATATTTTGACGCTAATTCTTTTGCGCATAGAATTGAATAATCGAGTTGAGACCCATTAGTTTTTCCTATTTTGAACATATACAATGCCCGTGCCAAATTTTAAGTTTCTATGTGAGAAAATTGGATTCTGTACGTAAAATTTGGACGCTAATTCTTTTGCGCATAGAATTGAATAATCGAGTTGAGACCCATTAGTTTTTCCTATTTTGAACATATACAATGCTCGTGCCAAATTTCAAGTTTCTATGTGAGAAAATTGGATTCCGTACATAAAATTTGGAGGCTAATTCTTTTGCACATAGAATTGAATAATCGAGTTGGACCCATTAGCTTTTCCTATTTATGACATAATCAATGCTCGTGCCAAATTTCACGTTTCTATGACACTGGAAAGTGAGAAAAATACATTCCGTACGTTAAATTTTGACGCTAATTCTTTTGCGCATAGAATTGAATAATCGAGGTGGGACCCATTAGTTTTTCCTATTTAGAACATATTCAATGCCCGTGCCAAATTTTACGTTTCTATGTGAGAAAATTGGATTGTGTATGTAAAATTTGGACGCTAATTCTTTTGCGCATAGAATTGAATAATCGAGTTGGGACCCATTAGCTTTTCCTATTTATGACATAATCAATGCTCGTGCCAAATTTCAAGTTTCTATGTGAGAAAATTGGATTCCGTACGTAAAATTTGGAGGCTAATTCTTTTGCACATAGAGTTGAAAAATCGAGTTGGGACCCATTAGCTTTTCCTACTTATGACATAATCAATGCTCGTGCCAAATTTCAAGTTTCTATGTGAGAAAATTGGATTCCGTACGTAAAATTTGGAGGCTAATTCTTTTGCACATAGAATTGAATAATCGAGTTGGGACCCATTAGCTTTTCCTATTTATGACATAATCAATGCTCGTGCCAAATTTCAAGTTTCTATGTGAGAAAAATGGATTCCGTACGTAAAATTTGGAGGCTAATTCTATTGCACATAGAATTGAATAATCGAGTTGGGACCCATTAGCTTTTCCTATTTATGACATAATCAATGCTCGTGCCAAATTTCAAGTTTCTATGTGATAAAATTGGATTCCGTACGTAAAATTTGGATGCTAATTCTTTTGCACATAGAATTGAATAATCGAGTTGGGACCCATTAGCTTTTCCTATTTATGACATAATCAATGCTCGTGCCAAATTTCACGTTTCTATGACACTGGAAAGTGAGAAAAATACATTCCATACGTATAATTTTGACGCTAATTCTTTTGCACATAGAATTGAATAATCGAGTTAGGACCCATTAGCTTTTCCTATTTATGACATAATCAATGCTCGTGCCAAATTTCACGTTTCTATGACACTGGAAAGTGAGAAAAATACATTCCTTACGGAAAATTTTGACGCTAATTCTTTTGCGCATAGAATTGAATATTCGAGTTGAGACCCATTAGTTTTTCCTATTTTGAACATATACAATGCCCGTGCCAAATTTTAAGTTTCTATGTGAGAAAATTGGATTCTGTACGTAAAATTTGGACGCTAATTCTTTTGCGCATAGAATTGAATAATCGAGTTGGGACCCATTAGCTTTTCCTATTTATGACATAATCAATGCTCGAGCCAAATTTCAAGTTTCTATGTGAGAAAATTGGATTCCGTACATAAAATTTGGAGGCTAATTCTTTTGCACATAGAATTGAATAATCGAGTTGGGACCCATTAGCTTTTCCTATTTATGACATAATCAATGCTCGTGCCAAATTTCACGTTTCTATGACACTGGAAAGTGAGAAAAATACATTCCATACGTATAATTTTGACGCTAATTCTTTTGCGCATAGAATTGAATAATTGAGTTGAGACCCATTCGTTTTTCCTATTTAGAACATATTCAATGCCCGTGCCAAAGTTTACGTTTCTATGTGAGAAAATTGGATTGTGTACGTAAAATTTGGACACTAATTCTTTTGCGCATAGAATTGAATAATCGAGTTGGGACCCATTAGCTTTTCCTATTTATGACATAATCAATGCTCGTGCCAAATTTCAAGTTTCTATGTGAGAAAATTGGATTCCGTACGTAATATTTGGAGGCTAATTCTTTTGCACATAGAATTGAAAAATCGAGTTGGGACCCATTAGCTTTTCCTATTTATGACATAATCAATGCTCGTGCCAAATTTTAAGTTTCTATGTGAGAAAATTGGATTCCGTACGTAAAATTTGAAGGCTAATTCTTTTGCACATAGAATTGAATAGTCGAGTTAGGACCCATTAGCTTTTCTTATTTATGACATAATCAATGCCCGTGCCAAATTTTAAGTTTCTATGTGAGAAAATTACATTCCGTACGTAACATTTGGACGCTAATTCTTTTGCGCATAGAATTAAATAACGGAGTTGGGACCCATTAGCTTTTCCTATTTATGACATAATCAATGCCCGTGCCAAATTTTACGTTTCTATGTGAGAAAATTGGATTGTGTACGTAAAATTTGGACGCTAATTCTTTTGCGCATAGAATTGAATAATCGAGTTGGGACCCATTAGCTTTTCCTATTTATGACATAATCAATGCCCGGGCCAAATTTTAAGTTTCTATGTGAGAAAATTACATTCCATACGTAAAATTTGGACGCTAATTCTTTTGTGCCTAGAATTAAGTAACGGAGTTGGGACCCTTTAGCTTTTCCTATTTATGACATAATCAATGCCCGTGCCAAATTTCAAGTTTCTATGTGAGAAAATTGGATTCCGTACATAAAATTTTGACGCTAATTCTTTTGCACATAGAATTGAATAATCGAGTTAGGACCCATTAGCTTTTCCTATTTATGACATAATCAATGCTCGTGCCAAATTTCACATTTCTATGACACTGGAAAGTGAGAAAAATACATTCCGTACGGAAAATTTTGACGCTAATTCTTTTGCACATAGAATTGAATAATCGAGTTAGGACCCATTAGCTTTTCCTATTTATGACATAATCAATGCTCGTGCCAAATTTCACGTTTCTATGACACTGGAAAGTGAGAAAAATACATTCCGTACGGAATATTTTGACGCTAATTCTTTTGCGCATAGAATTGAATAATCGAGTTGAGACCCATTATTTTTTCCTATTTTGAACATATACAATGCCCGTGCCAAATTTTAAGTTTCTATGTGAGAAAATTGGATTCTGTACGTAAAATTTGGACGCTAATTCTTTTGCGCATAGAATTGAATAATCGAGTTGAGACCCATTAGTTTTTCCTATTTTGAACATATACAATGCTCGTGCCAAATTTCAAGTTTCTATGTGAGAAAATTGGATTCCGTACATAAAATTTGGAGGCTAATTCTTTTGCACATAGAATTGAATAATCGAGTTGGACCCATTAGCTTTTCCTATTTATGACATAATCAATGCTCGTGCCAAATTTCACGTTTCTATGACACTGGAAAGTGAGAAAAATACATTCCGTACGTTAAATTTTGACGCTAATTCTTTTGCGCATAGAATTGAATAATCGAGTTGGGACCCATTAGTTTTTCCTATTTAGAACATATTCAATGCCCGTGCCAAATTTTACGTTTCTATGTGAGAAAATTGGATTGTGTACGTAAAATTTGGACGCTAATTCTTTTGCGCATAGAATTGAATAATCGAGTTGGGACCCATTAGCTTTTCCTATTTATGACATAATCAATGCTCGTGCCAAATTTCAAGTTTCTATGTGAGAAAATTGGATTCCGTACGTAAAATTTGGAGGCTAATTCTTTTGCACATAGAGTTGAAAAATCGAGTTGGGACCCATTAGCTTTTCCTACTTATGACATAATCAATGCTCGTGCCAAATTTTAAGTTTCTATGTGAGAAAATTGGATTCCGTACGTAAAATTTGAAGGCTAATTCTTTTGCACATAGAATTGAATAGTCGAGTTAGGACCCATTAGCTTTTCTTATTTATGACATAATCAATGCCCGTGCCAAATTTTAAGTTTCTATGTGAGAAAATTACATTCCGTACGTAACATTTGGACGCTAATTCTTTTGCGCATAGAATTAAATAACGGAGTTGGGACCCATTAGCTTTTCCTATTTATGACATAATCAATGCCCGTGCCAAATTTTACGTTTCTATGTGAGAAAATTGGATTGTGTACGTAAAATTTGGACGCTAATTCTTTTGCGCATAGAATTGAATAATCGAGTTGGGACCCATTAGCTTTTTCTATTTATGACATAATCAATGCCCGGGCCAAATTTTAAGTTTCTATGTGAGAAAATTACATTCCATACGTAAAACTTGGACGCTAATTCTTTTGTGCCTAGAATTAAGTAACGGAGTTGGGACCCTTTAGCTTTTCCTATTTATGACATAATCAATGCCCGTGCCAAATTTCAAGTTTCTATGTGAGAAAATTGGATTCCGTACATAAAATTTTGACGCTAATTCTTTTGCACATAGAATTGAATAATCGAGTTAGGACCCATTAGCTTTTCCTATTTATGACATAATCAATGCTCGTGCCAAATTTCACATTTCTATGACACTGGAAAGTGAGAAAAATACATTCCGTACGGAAAATTTTGATGCTAATTCTTTTACACATAGAATTGAATAATCGAGTTAGGACCCATTAGCTTTTCCTATTTATGACATAATCAATGCTCGTGCCAAATTTCACGTTTCTATGACACTGGAAAGTGAGAAAAATACATTCCGTACGGAATATTTTGACGCTAATTCTTTTGCGCATAGAATTGAATAATCGAGTTGAGACCCATTAGTTTTTCCTATTTTGAACATATACAATGCCCGTGCCAAATTTTAAGTTTCTATGTGAGAAAATTGGATTCTGCACGTAAAATTTGGACGCTAATTCTTTTGCGCATAGAATTGAATAATCGAGTTGAGACCCATTAGTTTTTCCTATTTTGAACATATACAATGCTCGTGCCAAATTTCAAGTTTCTATGTGAGAAAATTGGATTCCGTACATAAAATTTGGAGGCTAATTCTTTTGCACATAGAATTGAATAATCGAGTTGGACCCATTAGCTTTTCCTATTTATGACATAATCAATGCTCGTGCCAAATTTCACGTTTCTATGACACTGGAAAGTGAGAAAAATACATTCCGTACGTTAAATTTTGACGCTAATTCTTTTGCGCATAGAATTGAATAATCGAGTTGGGACCCATTAGTTTTTCCTATTTAGAACATATTCAATGCCCGTGCCAAATTTTACGTTTCTATGTGAGAAAATTGGATTGTGTACGTAAAATTTGGACGCTAATTCTTTTGCGCATAGAATTGAATAATCGAGTTGGGACCCATTAGCTTTTCCTATTTATGACATAATCAATGCTCGTGCCAAATTTCAAGTTTCTATGTGAGAAAATTGGATTCCGTACGTAAAATTTGGAGGCTAATTCTTTTGCACATAGAGTTGAAAAATCGAGTTGGGACCCATTAGCTTTTCCTACTTATGACATAATCAATGCTCGTGCCAAATTTCAAGTTTCTATGTGAGAAAATTGGATTCCGTACGTAAAATTTGGAGGCTAATTCTTTTGCACATAGAATTGAATAATCGAGTTGGGACCCATTAGCTTTTCCTATTTATGACATAATCAATGCTCGTGCCAAATTTCAAGTTTCTATGTGAGAAAATTGGATTCCGTACGTAAAATTTGGAGGCTAATTCTATTGCACATAGAATTGAATAATCGAGTTGGGACCCATTAGCTTTTCCTATTTATGACATAATCAATGCTCGTGCCAAATTTCAAGTTTCTATGTGATAAAATTGGATTCCGTACGTAAAATTTGGATGCTAATTCTTTTGCACATAGAATTGAATAATCGAGTTGGGACCCATTAGCTTTTCCTATTTATGACATAATCAATGCTCGTGCCAAATTTCACGTTTCTATGACACTGGAAAGTGAGAAAAATACATTCCATACGTATAATTTTGACGCTAATTCTTTTGCACATAGAATTGAATAATCGAGTTAGGACCCATTAGCTTTTCCTATTTATGACATAATCAATGCTCGTGCCAAATTTCACGTTTCTATGACACTGGAAAGTGAGAAAAATACATTCCTTACGGAAAATTTTGACGCTAATTCTTTTGCGCATAGAATTGAATAATCGAGTTGAGACCCATTAGTTTTTCCTATTTTGAACATATACAATGCCCGTGCCAAATTTTAAGTTTCTATGTGAGAAAATTGGATTCTGTACGTAAAATTTGGACGCTAATTCTTTTGCGCATAGAATTGAATAATCGAGTTGGGACCCATTAGCTTTTCCTATTTATGACATAATCAATGCTCGAGCCAAATTTCAAGTTTCTATGTGAGAAAATTGGATTCCGTACATAAAATTTGGAGGCTAATTCTTTTGCACATAGAATTGAATAATCGAGTTGGGACCCATTAGCTTTTCCTATTTATGACATAATCAATGCTCGTGCCAAATTTCACGTTTCTATGACACTGGAAAGTGAGAAAAATACATTCCATACGTATAATTTTCACGCTAATTCTTTTGCGCATAGAATTGAATAATTGAGTTGAGACCCATTCGTTTTTCCTATTTAGAACATATTCAATGCCCGTGCCAAAGTTTACGTTTCTATGTGAGAAAATTGGATTGTGTACGTAAAATTTGGACACTAATTCTTTTGCGCATAGAATTGAATAATCGAGTTGGGACCCATTAGCTTTTCCTATTTATGACATAATCAATGCTCGTGCCAAATTTCAAGTTTCTATGTGAGAAAATTGGATTCCGTACGTAATATTTGGAGGCTAATTCTTTTGCACATAGAATTGAAAAATCGAGTTGGGACCCATTAGCTTTTCCTATTTATGACATAATCAATGCTCGTGCCAAATTTTAAGTTTCTATGTGAGAAAATTGGATTCCGTACGTAAAATTTGAAGGCTAATTCTTTTGCACATAGAATTGAATAGTCGAGTTAGGACCCATTAGCTTTTCTTATTTATGACATAATCAATGCCCGTGCCAAATTTTAAGTTTCTATGTGAGAAAATTACATTCCGTACGTAACATTTGGACGCTAATTCTTTTGCGCATAGAATTAAATAACGGAGTTGGGACCCATTAGCTTTTCCTATTTATGACATAATCAATGCCCGTGCCAAATTTTACGTTTCTATGTGAGAAAATTGGATTGTGTACGTAAAATTTGGACGCTAATTCTTTTGCGCATAGAATTGAATAATCGAGTTGGGACCCATTAGCTTTTCCTATTTATGACATAATCAATGCCCGGGCCAAATTTTAAGTTTCTATGTGAGAAAATTACATTCCATACGTAAAACTTGGACGCTAATTCTTTTGTGCCTAGAATTAAGTAACGGAGTTGGGACCCTTTAGCTTTTCCTATTTATGACATAATCAATGCCCGTGCCAAATTTCAAGTTTCTATGTGAGAAAATTGGATTCCGTACATAAAATTTTGACGCTAATTCTTTTGCACATAGAATTGAATAATCGAGTTAGGACCCATTAGCTTTTCCTATTTATGACATAATCAATGCTCGTGCCAAATTTCACATTTCTATGACACTGGAAAGTGAGAAAAATACATTCCGTACGGAAAATTTTGACGCTAATTCTTTTGCACATAGAATTGAATAATCGAGTTAGGACCCATTAGCTTTTCCTATTTATGACATAATCAATGCTCGTGCCAAATTTCACGTTTCTATGACACTGGAAAGTGAGAAAAATACATTCCGTACGGAATATTTTGACGCTAATTCTTTTGCGCATAGAATTGAATAATCGAGTTGAGACCCATTAGTTTTTCCTATTTTGAACATATACAATGCCCGTGCCAAATTTTAAGTTTCTATGTGAGAAAATTGGATTCTGTACGTAAAATTTGGACGCTAATTCTTTTGCGCATAGAATTGAATAATCGAGTTGAGACCCATTAGTTTTTCCTATTTTGAACATATACAATGCTCGTGCCAAATTTCAAGTTTCTATGTGAGAAAATTGGATTCCGTACATAAAATTTGGAGGCTAATTCTTTTGCACATAGAATTGAATAATCGAGTTGGACCCATTAGCTTTTCCTATTTATGACATAATCAATGCTCGTGCCAAATTTCACGTTTCTATGACACTGGAAAGTGAGAAAAATACATTCCGTACGTTAAATTTTGACGCTAATTCTTTTGCGCATAGAATTGAATAATCGAGTTGGGACCCATTAGTTTTTCCTATTTAGAACATATTCAATGCCCGTGCCAAATTTTACGTTTCTATGTGAGAAAATTGGATTGTGTACGTAAAATTTGGACGCTAATTCTTTTGCGCATAGAATTGAATAATCGAGTTGGGACCCATTAGCTTTTCCTATTTATGACATAATCAATGCTCGTGCCAAATTTCAAGTTTCTATGTGAGAAAATTGGATTCCGTACGTAAAATTTGGAGGCTAATTCTTTTGCACATAGAGTTGAAAAATCGAGTTGGGACCCATTAGCTTTTCCTACTTATGACATAATCAATGCTCGTGCCAAATTTCAAGTTTCTATGTGATAAAATTGGATTCCGTACGTAAAATTTGGAGGCTAATTCTTTTGCACATAGAATTGAATAATCGAGTTGGGACCCATTAGCTTTTCCTATTTATGACATAATCAATGCTCGTGCCAAATTTCACGTTTCTATGACACTGGAAAGTGAGAAAAATACATTCCATACGTATAATTTTGACGCTAATTCTTTTGCACATAGAATTGAATAATCGAGTTAGGACCCATTAGCTTTTCCTGTTTATGACATAATCAATGCTCGTGCCAAATTTCACGTTTCTATGACACTGGAAAGTGAGAAAAATACATTCCTTACGGAAAATTTTGACGCTAATTCTTTTGCGCATAGAATTGAATAATCGAGTTGAGACCCATTAGTTTTTCCTATTTTGAACATATACAATGCCCGTGCCAAATTTTAAGTTTCTATGTGAGAAAATTGGATTCTGTACGTAAAATTTGGACGCTAATTCTTTTGCGCATAGAATTGAATAATCGAGTTGGGACCCATTAGCTTTTCCTATTTATGACATAATCAATGCTCGAGCCAAATTTCAAGTTTCTATGTGAGAAAATTGGATTCCGTACGTAAAATTTGGAGGCTAATTCTTTTGCACATAGAGTTGAAAAATCGAGTTGGGACCCATTAGCTTTTCCTATTTATGACATAATCAATGCTCGTGCCAAATTTCAAGTTTCTATGTGAGAAAATTACATTCCGTACGTAACATTTGGACGCTAATTCTTTTGCGCATAGAATTAAATAACGGAGTTGGGACCCATTAGCTTTTCCTATTTATGACATAATCAATGCCCGGGCCAAATTTTAAGTTTCTATGTGAGAAAATTACATTCCATAAGTAAAACTTGGACGCTAATTCTTTTGTGCCTAGAATTAAATAACGGAGTTGGGACCCTTTAGCTTTTCCTATTTATGACATAATCAATGCCCGTGCCAAATTTCAAGTTTCTATGTGAGAAAATTGGATTCCGTACATAAAATTTTGACGCTAATTCTTTTGCACATAGAATTGAATAATCGAGTTAGGACCCATTAGCTTTTCCTATTTATGACATAATCAATGCTCGTGCCAAATTTCACATTTCTATGACACTGGAAAGTGAGAAAAATACATTCCGTACGGAATATTTTGACGCTAATTCTTTTGCGCATAGAATTGAATAATCGAGTTGAGACCCATTAGTTTTTCCTATTTTGAACATATACAATGCCCGTGCCAAATTTTAAGTTTCTATGTGAGAAAATTGGATTCTGTACGTAAAATTTGGACGCTAATTCTTTTGCGCATAGAATTGAATAATCGAGTTGAGACCCATTAGTTTTTCCTATTTTGAACATATACAATGCTCGTGCCAAATTTCAAGTTTCTATGTGAGAAAATTGGATTCCGTACATAAAATTTGGAGGCTAATTCTTTTGCACATAGAATTGAATAATCGAGTTGGACCCATTAGCTTTTCCTATTTATGACATAATCAATGCTCGTGCCAAATTTCACGTTTCTATGACACTGGAAAGTGAGAAAAATACATTCCGTACGTTAAATTTTGACGCTAATTCTTTTGCGCATAGAATTGAATAATCGAGTTGGGACCCATTAGTTTTTCCTATTTAGAACATATTCAATGCCCGTGCCAAATTTTACGTTTCTATGTAAGAAAATTGGATTGTGTACGTAAAATTTGGGCGCTAATTCTTTTGCGCATAGAATTGAATAATCGAGTTGGGACCCATTAGCTTTTCCTATTTATGACATAATCAATGCTCGTGCCAAATTTCAAGTTTCTATGTGAGAAAATTGGATTCCGTACGTAAAATTTGGAGGCTAATTCTTTTGCACATAGAATTGAATAATCGAGTTGGGACCCATTAGCTTTTCCTATTTATGACATAATCAATGCTCGAGCCAAATTTCAAGTTTCTATGTGAGAAAATTGGATTCTGTACGTAAAATTTGGAGGCTAATTCTTTTGCACATAGAGTTGAAAAATCGAGTTGGGACCCATTAGCTTTTCCTACTTATGACATAATCAATGCTCGTGCCAAATTTCAAGTTTCTATGTGAGAAAATTGGATTCCGTACGTAAAATTTGGAGGCTAATTCTTTTGCACATAGAATTGAATAATCGAGTTGGGACCCATTAGCTTTTCCTATTTATGACATAATCAATGCTCGTGCCAAATTTCAAGTTTCTATGTGAGAAAATTGGATTCCGTACGTAAAATTTGGAGGCTAATTCTATTGCACATAGAATTGAATAATCGAGTTGGGACCCATTAGCTTTTCCTATTTATGACATAATCAATGCTCGTGCCAAATTTCAAGTTTCTATGACACTGGAAAGTGAGAAAAATACATTCCATACGTATAATTTTGACGCTAATTCTTTTGCACATAGAATTGAATAATCGAGTTAGGACCCATTAGCTTTTCCTATTTAAGACATAATCAATGCTCGTGCCAAATTTCACGTTTCTATGACACTGGAAAGTGAGAAAAATACATTCCTTACGGAAAATTTTGACGCTAATTCTTTTGCGCATAGAATTGAATAATCGAGTTGAGACCCATTAGTTTTTCCTATTTTGAACATATACAATGCCCGTGCCAAATTTTAAGTTTCTATGTGAGAAAATTGGATTCTGTACGTAAAATTTGGACGCTAATTCTCTTGCGCATAGAATTGAAAAATCGAGTTGGGACCCATTAGCTTTTCCTATTTATGACATAATCAATGCTCGTGCCAAATTTCAAGTTTCTATGTGAGAAAATTGGATTCCGTACGTAAAATTTGGAGGCTAATTCTTTTGCACATAGAATTGAATAATCGAGTTGGGACCCATAAGCTTTTCCTATTTATGACATAATCAATGCTCGTGCCAAATTTCAAGTTTCTATGTGAGAAAATTGGATTCCGTACATAAAATTTGGAGGCTAATTCTTTTGCACATAAAATTGAATAATCGAGTTGGACCCATTAGCTTTTCCTATTTATGACATAATCAATACTTGTGCCAAATTTCACGTTTCTATGACACTGGAAAGTGAGAAAAATACATTCCGTACGTTAAATTTTGACGCTAATTCTTTTGCGCATAGAATTGAATAATCGAGTTGGGACCCATTAGTTTTTCCTATTTAGAACATATTCAATGCCCGTGCCAAATTTTACGTTTCTATGTGAGAAAATTGGATTGTGTACGTAAAATTTGGACGCTAATTCTTTTGCGCATAGAATTGAATAATCGAGTTGGGACCCATTAGCTTTTCCTATTTATGACATAATCAATGCTCGTGCCAAATTTCAAGTTTCTATGTGAGAAAATTGGATTCCGTACGTAAAATTTGGAGGCTAATACTTTTGCACATAGAATTGAATAATCGAGTTGGGACCCATTAGCTTTTCCTATTTATGACAATCAATGCTCGAGCCAAATTTCAAGTTTCTATGTGAGAAAATTGGATTCCGTACGTAAAATTTGGAGGCTAATTCTTTTGCACATAGAGTTGAAAAATCGAGTTGGGACCCATTAGCTTTTCCTATTTATGACATAATCAATGCTCGTGCCAAATTTCAAGTTTCTATGTGAGAAAATTGGATTCCGTACGTGAAATTTGAAGGCTAATTCTTTTGCACATAGAATTGAATAGTCGAGTTAGGACCCATTAGCTTTTTTTATTTATGACATAATCAATGCCCGTGCCAAATTTTAAGTTTCTATGTGAGAAAATTACATTCCGTACGTAACATTTGGACGCTAATTCTTTTGCGCATAGAATTAAATAACGGAGTTGGGACCCATTAGCTTTTCCTATTTATGACATAATCAATGCCCGGGTCAAATTTTTAGTTTCTATGTGAGAAAATTGGATTCCGTACATAAAATTTTGACGCTAATTCTTTTGCACATAGAATTGAATAATCGAGTTAGGACCCATTAGCTTTTCCTATTTATGACATAATCAATGCTCGTGCCAAATTTCACATTTCTATGACACTGGAAAGTGAGAAAAATACATTCCGTACGGAAAATTTTGACGCTAATTCTTTTGCACATAGAATTGAATAATCGAGTTAGGACCCATTAGTTTTTCCTATTTATGACATAATCAATGCTCATGCCAAATTTCACGTTTCTATGACACTGGAAAGTGAGAAAAATACATTCCGTACGGAATATTTTGACGCTAATTCTTTTGCGCATAGAATTGAATAATCGAGTTGAGACCCATTAGTTTTTCCTATTTTGAACATATACAATGCCCGTGCCAAATTTTAAGTTTCTATGTGAGAAAATTGGATTCTGTACGTAAAATTTGGACGCTAATTCTTTTGCGCATAGAATTGAATAATCGAGTTGAGACCCATTAGTTTTTCCTATTTTGAACATATACAATGCTCGTGCCAAATTTCAAGTTTCTATGTGAGAAAATTGGATTCCGTACATAAAATTTGGAGGCTAATTCTTTTGCACATAGAATTGAATAATCGAGTTGGACCCATTAGCTTTTCCTATTTATGACATAATCAATGCTCGTGCCAAATTTCACGTTTCTATGACACTGGAAAGTGAGAAAAATACATTCCGTACGTAAAATTTTGACGCTAATTCTTTTGCGCATAGAATTGAATAATCGAGTTGGGACCCATTAGTTTTTCTTATTTAGAACATATTCAATGCCCATGCCAAATTTTACGTTTCTATGTGAGAAAATTGGATTGTGTACGTAAAATTTGGACGCTAATTCTTTTGCGCATAGAATTGAATAATCGAGTTGGGACCCATTAGCTTTTCCTATTTATGACATAATCAATGCTCGTGCCAAATTTCAAGTTTCTATGTGAGAAAATTGGATTCCGTACGTTAAATTTGGAGGCTAATTCTTTTGCACATAGAATTGAATAATCGAGTTGGGACTCATTAGCTTTTCCTATTTATGACATAATCAATGCTCGAGCCAAATTTCAAGTTTCTATGTGAGAAAATTGGATTCCGTACGTAAAATTTGGAGGCTAATTCTTTTGCACATAGAGTTGAAAAATCGAGTTGGGACCCATTAGCTTTTCCTATTTATGACATAATCAATGCTCGTGCCAAATTTCAAGTTTCTATGTGAGAAAATTGGATTCCGTACGTAAAATTTGGAGGCTAATTCTTTTGCACATAGAATTGAATAATCGAGTTGGGACCCATTAGCTTTTCCTATTTATGACATAATCAATGCCCGTGCCAAATTTTAAGTTTCTATGTGAGAAAATTACATTCCGTACGTAACATTTGGACGCTAATTCTTATGCGCATAGAATTAAATAACGGAGTTGGGACCCATTAGCTTTTCCTATTTAAGACATAATCAATGCCCGGGCCAAATTTTAAGTTTCTATGTGAGAAAATTACATTCCGTACGTAACATTTGGACGCTAATTCTTTTGCGCATAGAATTAAATAACGGAGTTGGGACCCTTTAGCTTTTCCTATTTATGACATAATCAATGCCCGTGCCAAATTTCAAGTTTCTATGTGAGAAAATTGGATTCCGTACATAAAATTTTGACGCTAATTCTTTTGCACATAGAATTGAATAATCGAGTTAGGACCCATTAGCTTTTCCTATTTATGACATAATCAATGCTCGTGCCAAATTTCACATTTCTATGACACTGGAAAGTGAGAAAAATACATTCCGTACGGAAAATTTTGACGCTAATTCTTTTGCACATAGAATTGAATAATCGAGTTAGGACCCATTAGCTTTTCCTATTTATGACATAATCAATGCTCGTGCCAAATTTCACGTTTCTATGACACTGGAAAGTGAGAAAAATACATTCCGTACGGAATATTTTGACGCTAATTCTTTTGCGCATAGAATTGAATAATCGAGTTGAGACCCATTAGTTTTTCCTATTTTGAACATATACAATGCCCGTGCCAAATTTTAAGTTTCTATGTGAGAAAATTGGATTCTGTACGTAAAATTTGGACGCTAATTCTTTTGCGCATAGAATTGAATAATCGAGTTGAGACCCATTAGTTTTTCCTATTTTGAACATATACAATGCTCGTGCCAAATTTCAAGTTTCTATGTGAGAAAATTGGATTGCGTACATAAAATTTGGAGGCTAATTCTTTTGCACATAGAATTGAATAATCGAGTTAGGACCCATTAGCTTTTCCTATTTATGACATAATCAATGCTCGTGCCAAATTTCACGTTTCTATGACACTGGAAAGTGAGAAAAATACATTCCGTACGTTAAATTTTGACGCTAATTCTTTTGCGCATAGAATTGAATAATCGAGTTGGGACCCATTAGTTTTTCCTATTTTGAACATATACAATGCCCGTGCCAAATTTTAAGTTTCTATGTGAGAAAATTGGATTCTGTACGTAAAATTTGGACGCTAATTCTTTTGCGCATAGAATTGAATAATCGAGTTGGGACCCATTAGCTTTTCCTATTTATGACATAATCAATGCTCGAGCCAAATTTCAAGTTTCTATGTGAGAAAATTGGATTGCGTACGTAAAATTTGGAGGCTAATTCTTTTGCACATAGAGTTGAAAAATCGAGTTGGGACCCATTAGCTTTTCCTATTTATGACATAATCAATGCTCGTGCCAAATTTCAAGTTTCTATGTGAGAAAATTGGATTCCGTACGTAAAATTTGGAGGCTAATTCTTTTGCACATAGAATTGAATAATCGAGTTGGGACCCATTAGCTTTTCCTATTTATGACATAATCAATGCTCGTGCCAAATTTCAAGTTTCTATGTGAGAAAATTGGATTCCGTACATAAAATTTGGAGGCTAATTCTTTTGCACATAGAATTGAATAATCGAGTTGGACCCATTAGCTTTTCCTATTTATGACATAATCAATACTCGTGCCAAATTTCACGTTTCTATGACACTGGAAAGTGAGAAAAATACATTCCGTACGTTAAATTTTGACGCTAATTCTTTTGCGCATAGAATTGAATAATCGAGTTGGGACCCATTAGTTTTTCCTATTTAGAACATATTCAATGCCCGTGCCAAATTTTACGTTTCTATGTGAGAAAATTGGATTGTGTACGTAAAATTTGGACGCTAATTCTTTTGCGCATAGAATTGAATAATCGAGTTGGGACCCATTAGCTTTTCCTATTTATGACATAATCAATGCTCGTGCCAAATTTCAAGTTTCTATGTGAGAAAATTGGATTCCGTACGTAAAATTTGGAGGCTAATTCTTTTGCACATAGAATTGAATAATCGAGTTGGGACCCATTAGCTTTTCCTATTTATGACATAATCAATGCTCGTGCCAAATTTCAAGTTTCTATGTGAGAAAATTGGATTCCGTACATAAAATTTGGAGGCTAATTCTTTTGCGCATAGAATTAAATAACGGAGTTGGGACCCATTAGCTTTTCCTATTTATGACATAATCAATGCTCGTGCCAAATTTCAAGTTTCTATGTGAGAAAATTGGATTGTGTATGTAAAATTTAGACGCTATTTCTTTTGCACATAGAATTGAATAATCTAGTTAGGACCCATTAGCTTTTCCTATTTATGACATAATCAATGCTCGTGCCAAATTTTAAGTTTCTATGTGAGAAAATTACATTCCATACGTAAAACTTGGACGCTAATTCTTTTGTGCCTAGAATTAAATAACGGAGTTGGGACCCTTTAGCTTTTCCTATTTATGACATAATCAATGCTCATGCCAAATTTTAAGTTTCTATGTGAGAAAATTGGATTCCGTACATAAAATTTTGACGCTAATTCTTTTGCACATAGAATTGAATAATCGAGTTAGGACCCATTAGCTTTTCCTATTTATGACATAATCAATGCTCGTGCCAAATTTCACCTTTCTATGACACTGGAAAGTGAGAAAAATACATTCCATACGTAAAATTTTGACGCCAATTCTTTTGCACATAGAATTAAATAATCGAGTTAGTACCCATTAGCTTTTCCTATTTATGACATAATCAATGCTCGTGCCAAATTTCACGTTTCTATGACACTGGAAAGTGAGAAAAATACATTCCTTACGGAAAATTTTGACGCTAATTCTTTTGCGCATAGAATTGAATAATCGAGTTGAGACCCATTAGTTTTTCCTATTTTGAACATATACAATGCCCGTGCCAAATTTTAAGTTTCTATGTGAGAAAATTGGATTCTGTACGTAAAATTTGGACGCTAATTCTTTTGCGCATAGAATTGAATAATCGAGTTGGGACCCATTAGCTTTTCCTATTTATGACATAATCAATGCTCGAGCCAAATTTCAAGTTTCTATGTGAGAAAATTGGATTCCGTACGTAAAATTTGGAGGCTAATTCTTTTGCACATAGAGTTGAAAAATCGAGTTGGGACCCATTAGCTTTTCCTATTTATGACATAATCAATGCTCGTGCCAAATTTCAAGTTTCTATGTGAGAAAATTACATTCCGTACGTAACATTTGGACGCTAATTCTTTTGCGCATAGAATTAAATAACGGAGTTGGGACCCATTAGCTTTTCCTATTTATGACATAATCAATGCCCGGGCCAAATTTTAAGTTTCTATGTGAGAAAATTACATTCCATAAGTAAAACTTGGACGCTAATTCTTTTGTGCCTAGAATTAAATAACGGAGTTGGGACCCTTTAGCTTTTCCTATTTATGACATAATCAATGCCCGTGCCAAATTTCAAGTTTCTATGTGAGAAAATTGGATTCCGTACATAAAATTTTGACGCTAATTCTTTTGCACATAGAATTGAATAATCGAGTTAGGACCCATTAGCTTTTCCTATTTATGACATAATCAATGCTCGTGCCAAATTTCACATTTCTATGACACTGGAAAGTGAGAAAAATACATTCCGTACGGAATATTTTGACGCTAATTCTTTTGCGCATAGAATTGAATAATCGAGTTGAGACCCATTAGTTTTTCCTATTTTGAACATATACAATGCCCGTGCCAAATTTTAAGTTTCTATGTGAGAAAATTGGATTCTGTACGTAAAATTTGGACGCTAATTCTTTTGCGCATAGAATTGAATAATCGAGTTGAGACCCATTAGTTTTTCCTATTTTGAACATATACAATGCTCGTGCCAAATTTCAAGTTTCTATGTGAGAAAATTGGATTCCGTACATAAAATTTGGAGGCTAATTCTTTTGCACATAGAATTGAATAATCGAGTTGGACCCATTAGCTTTTCCTATTTATGACATAATCAATGCTCGTGCCAAATTTCACGTTTCTATGACACTGGAAAGTGAGAAAAATACATTCCGTACGTTAAATTTTGACGCTAATTCTTTTGCGCATAGAATTGAATAATCGAGTTGGGACCCATTAGTTTTTCCTATTTAGAACATATTCAATGCCCGTGCCAAATTTTACGTTTCTATGTAAGAAAATTGGATTGTGTACGTAAAATTTGGGCGCTAATTCTTTTGCGCATAGAATTGAATAATCGAGTTGGGACCCATTAGCTTTTCCTATTTATGACATAATCAATGCTCGTGCCAAATTTCAAGTTTCTATGTGAGAAAATTGGATTCCGTACGTAAAATTTGGAGGCTAATTCTTTTGCACATAGAATTGAATAATCGAGTTGGGACCCATTAGCTTTTCCTATTTATGACATAATCAATGCTCGAGCCAAATTTCAAGTTTCTATGTGAGAAAATTGGATTCTGTACGTAAAATTTGGAGGCTAATTCTTTTGCACATAGAGTTGAAAAATCGAGTTGGGACCCATTAGCTTTTCCTACTTATGACATAATCAATGCTCGTGCCAAATTTCAAGTTTCTATGTGAGAAAATTGGATTCCGTACGTAAAATTTGGAGGCTAATTCTTTTGCACATAGAATTGAATAATCGAGTTGGGACCCATTAGCTTTTCCTATTTATGACATAATCAATGCTCGTGCCAAATTTCAAGTTTCTATGTGAGAAAATTGGATTCCGTACGTAAAATTTGGAGGCTAATTCTATTGCACATAGAATTGAATAATCGAGTTGGGACCCATTAGCTTTTCCTATTTATGACATAATCAATGCTCGTGCCAAATTTCAAGTTTCTATGACACTGGAAAGTGAGAAAAATACATTCCATACGTATAATTTTGACGCTAATTCTTTTGCACATAGAATTGAATAATCGAGTTAGGACCCATTAGCTTTTCCTATTTAAGACATAATCAATGCTCGTGCCAAATTTCACGTTTCTATGACACTGGAAAGTGAGAAAAATACATTCCTTACGGAAAATTTTGACGCTAATTCTTTTGCGCATAGAATTGAATAATCGAGTTGAGACCCATTAGTTTTTCCTATTTTGAACATATACAATGCCCGTGCCAAATTTTAAGTTTCTATGTGAGAAAATTGGATTCTGTACGTAAAATTTGGACTCTAATTCTCTTGCGCATAGAATTGAAAAATCGAGTTGGGACCCATTAGCTTTTCCTATTTATGACATAATCAATGCTCGTGCCAAATTTCAAGTTTCTATGTGAGAAAATTGGATTCCGTACGTAAAATTTGGAGGCTAATTCTTTTGCACATAGAATTGAATAATCGAGTTGGGACCCATAAGCTTTTCCTATTTATGACATAATCAATGCTCGTGCCAAATTTCAAGTTTCTATGTGAGAAAATTGGATTCCGTACATAAAATTTGGAGGCTAATTCTTTTGCACATAAAATTGAATAATCGAGTTGGACCCATTAGCTTTTCCTATTTATGACATAATCAATACTTGTGCCAAATTTCACGTTTCTATGACACTGGAAAGTGAGAAAAATACATTCCGTACGTTAAATTTTGACGCTAATTCTTTTGCGCATAGAATTGAATAATCGAGTTGGGACCCATTAGTTTTTCCTATTTAGAACATATTCAATGCCCGTGCCAAATTTTACGTTTCTATGTGAGAAAATTGGATTGTGTACGTAAAATTTGGACGCTAATTCTTTTGCGCATAGAATTGAATAATCGAGTTGGGACCCATTAGCTTTTCCTATTTATGACATAATCAATGCTCGTGCCAAATTTCAAGTTTCTATGTGAGAAAATTGGATTCCGTACGTAAAATTTGGAGGCTAATACTTTTGCACATAGAATTGAATAATCGAGTTGGGACCCATTAGCTTTTCCTATTTATGACAATCAATGCTCGAGCCAAATTTCAAGTTTCTATGTGAGAAAATTGGATTCCGTACGTAAAATTTGGAGGCTAATTCTTTTGCACATAGAGTTGAAAAATCGAGTTGGGACCCATTAGCTTTTCCTATTTATGACATAATCAATGCTCGTGCCAAATTTCAAGTTTCTATGTGAGAAAATTGGATTCCGTACGTGAAATTTGAAGGCTAATTCTTTTGCACATAGAATTGAATAGTCGAGTTAGGACCCATTAGCTTTTTTTATTTATGACATAATCAATGCCCGTGCCAAATTTTAAGTTTCTATGTGAGAAAATTACATTCCGTACGTAACATTTGGACGCTAATTCTTTTGCGCATAGAATTAAATAACGGAGTTGGGACCCATTAGCTTTTCCTATTTATGACATAATCAATGCCCGGGTCAAATTTTTAGTTTCTATGTGAGAAAATTGGATTCCGTACATAAAATTTTGACGCTAATTCTTTTGCACATAGAATTGAATAATCGAGTTAGGACCCATTAGCTTTTCCTATTTATGACATAATCAATGCTCGTGCCAAATTTCACATTTCTATGACACTGGAAAGTGAGAAAAATACATTCCGTACGGAAAATTTTGACGCTAATTCTTTTGCACATAGAATTGAATAATCGAGTTAGGACCCATTAGTTTTTCCTATTTATGACATAATCAATGCTCATGCCAAATTTCACGTTTCTATGACACTGGAAAGTGAGAAAAATACATTCCGTACGGAATATTTTGACGCTAATTCTTTTGCGCATAGAATTGAATAATCGAGTTGAGACCCATTAGTTTTTCCTATTTTGAACATATACAATGCCCGTGCCAAATTTTAAGTTTCTATGTGAGAAAATTGGATTCTGTACGTAAAATTTGGACGCTAATTCTTTTGCGCATAGAATTGAATAATCGAGTTGAGACCCATTAGTTTTTCCTATTTTGAACATATACAATGCTCGTGCCAAATTTCAAGTTTCTATGTGAGAAAATTGGATTCCGTACATAAAATTTGGAGGCTAATTCTTTTGCACATAGAATTGAATAATCGAGTTGGACCCATTAGCTTTTCCTATTTATGACATAATCAATGCTCGTGCCAAATTTCACGTTTCTATGACACTGGAAAGTGAGAAAAATACATTCCGTACGTAAAATTTTGACGCTAATTCTTTTGCGCATAGAATTGAATAATCGAGTTGGGACCCATTAGTTTTTCTTATTTAGAACATATTCAATGCCCATGCCAAATTTTACGTTTCTATGTGAGAAAATTGGATTGTGTACGTAAAATTTGGACGCTAATTCTTTTGCGCATAGAATTGAATAATCGAGTTGGGACCCATTAGCTTTTCCTATTTATGACATAATCAATGCTCGTGCCAAATTTCAAGTTTCTATGTGAGAAAATTGGATTCCGTACGTTAAATTTGGAGGCTAATTCTTTTGCACATAGAATTGAATAATCGAGTTGGGACTCATTAGCTTTTCCTATTTATGACATAATCAATGCTCGAGCCAAATTTCAAGTTTCTATGTGAGAAAATTGGATTCCGTACGTAAAATTTGGAGGCTAATTCTTTTGCACATAGAGTTGAAAAATCGAGTTGGGACCCATTAGCTTTTCCTATTTATGACATAATCAATGCTCGTGCCAAATTTCAAGTTTCTATGTGAGAAAATTGGATTCCGTACGTAAAATTTGGAGGCTAATTCTTTTGCACATAGAATTGAATAATCGAGTTGGGACCCATTAGCTTTTCCTATTTATGACATAATCAATGCCCGTGCCAAATTTTAAGTTTCTATGTGAGAAAATTACATTCCGTACGTAACATTTGGACGCTAATTCTTATGCGCATAGAATTAAATAACGGAGTTGGGACCCATTAGCTTTTCCTATTTAAGACATAATCAATGCCCGGGCCAAATTTTAAGTTTCTATGTGAGAAAATTACATTCCGTACGTAACATTTGGACGCTAATTCTTTTGCGCATAGAATTAAATAACGGAGTTGGGACCCTTTAGCTTTTCCTATTTATGACATAATCAATGCCCGTGCCAAATTTCAAGTTTCTATGTGAGAAAATTGGATTCCGTACATAAAATTTTGACGCTAATTCTTTTGCACATAGAATTGAATAATCGAGTTAGGACCCATTAGCTTTTCCTATTTATGACATAATCAATGCTCGTGCCAAATTTCACATTTCTATGACACTGGAAAGTGAGAAAAATACATTCCGTACGGAAAATTTTGACGCTAATTCTTTTGCACATAGAATTGAATAATCGAGTTAGGACCCATTAGCTTTTCCTATTTATGACATAATCAATGCTCGTGCCAAATTTCACATTTCTATGACACTGGAAAGTGAGAAAAATACATTCCGTACGGAAAATTTTGACGCTAATTCTTTTGCGCATAGAATTGAATAATCGAGTTGGGACCCATTAGTTTTTCCTATTTTGAACATATACAATGCCCGTGCCAAATTTTAAGTTTCTATGTGAGAAAATTGGATTCTGTACGTAAAATTTGGACGCTAATTCTTTTGCGCATAGAATTGAATAATCGAGTTGGGACCCATTAGCTTTTCCTATTTATGACATAATCAATGCTCGAGCCAAATTTCAAGTTTCTATGTGAGAAAATTGGATTGCGTACGTAAAATTTGGAGGCTAATTCTTTTGCACATAGAGTTGAAAAATCGAGTTGGGACCCATTAGCTTTTCCTATTTATGACATAATCAATGCTCGTGCCAAATTTCAAGTTTCTATGTGAGAAAATTGGATTCCGTACGTAAAATTTGGAGGCTAATTCTTTTGCACATAGAATTGAATAATCGAGTTGGGACCCATTAGCTTTTCCTATTTATGACATAATCAATGCTCGTGCCAAATTTCAAGTTTCTATGTGAGAAAATTGGATTCCGTACATAAAATTTGGAGGCTAATTCTTTTGCACATAGAATTGAATAATCGAGTTGGACCCATTAGCTTTTCCTATTTATGACATAATCAATACTCGTGCCAAATTTCACGTTTCTATGACACTGGAAAGTGAGAAAAATACATTCCGTACGTTAAATTTTGACGCTAATTCTTTTGCGCATAGAATTGAATAATCGAGTTGGGACCCATTAGTTTTTCCTATTTAGAACATATTCAATGCCCGTGCCAAATTTTACGTTTCTATGTGAGAAAATTGGATTGTGTACGTAAAATTTGGACGCTAATTCTTTTGCGCATAGAATTGAATAATCGAGTTGGGACCCATTAGCTTTTCCTATTTATGACATAATCAATGCTCGTGCCAAATTTCAAGTTTCTATGTGAGAAAATTGGATTCCGTACGTAAAATTTGGAGGCTAATTCTTTTGCACATAGAATTGAATAATCGAGTTGGGACCCATTAGCTTTTCCTATTTATGACATAATCAATGCTCGTGCCAAATTTCAAGTTTCTATGTGAGAAAATTGGATTCCGTACATAAAATTTGGAGGCTAATTCTTTTGCGCATAGAATTAAATAACGGAGTTGGGACCCATTAGCTTTTCCTATTTATGACATAATCAATGCTCGTGCCAAATTTCAAGTTTCTATGTGAGAAAATTGGATTGTGTATGTAAAATTTAGACGCTATTTCTTTTGCACATAGAATTGAATAATCTAGTTAGGACCCATTAGCTTTTCCTATTTATGACATAATCAATGCTCGTGCCAAATTTTAAGTTTCTATGTGAGAAAATTACATTCCATACGTAAAACTTGGACGCTAATTCTTTTGTGCCTAGAATTAAATAACGGAGTTGGGACCCTTTAGCTTTTCCTATTTATGACATAATCAATGCTCATGCCAAATTTTAAGTTTCTATGTGAGAAAATTGGATTCCGTACATAAAATTTTGACGCTAATTCTTTTGCACATAGAATTGAATAATCGAGTTAGGACCCATTAGCTTTTCCTATTTATGACATAATCAATGCTCGTGCCAAATTTCACCTTTCTATGACACTGGAAAGTGAGAAAAATACATTCCATACGTAAAATTTTGACGCCAATTCTTTTGCACATAGAATTAAATAATCGAGTTAGTACCCATTAGCTTTTCCTATTTATGACATAATCAATGCTCGTGCCAAATTTCACGTTTCTATGACACTGGAAAGTGAGAAAAATACATTCCGTACGGAATATTTTGACGCTAATTCTTTTGCGCATAGAATTGAATAATCGAGTTGAGACCCATTAGTTTTTCCTATTTTGAACATATACAATGCCCGTGCCAAATTTTAAGTTTCTATGTGAGAAAATTGGATTGTGTACGTAAAATTTGGACGCTAATTCTTTTGCGCATAGAATTGAATAATCGAGTTGGGACCCATTAGCTTTTCCTATTTATGACATAATCAATGCTCGTGCCAAATTTCAAGTTTCTATGTGAGAAAATTGGGTTCCGTACGTAAAATTTGGAGGCTAATTCTTTTGCACATAGAATTGAATAATCGAGTTGGGACCCATTAGCTTTTCCTATTTATGACATAATCAATGCTCGTGCCAAATTTCAAGTTTCTATGTGAGAAAATTGGATTCCGTACGTAAAATTTGAAGGCTAATTCTTTTGCACATAGAATTGAATAGTCGAGTTAGGACCCATTAGCTTTTCTTATTTATGACATAATCAATGCCCGTGCCAAATTTTAAGTTTCTATGTGAGAAAATTACATTCCGTATGTAACATTTGGACGCTAATTCTTTTGCGCATAGAATTAAATAACGGAGTTGGGACCCATTAGCTTTTCCTATTTATGACATAATCAATGCCCGGGTCAAATTTTAAGTTTCTATGTGAGAAAATTGGATTCCGTACATAAAATTTTGACGCTAATTCTTTTGCACATAGAATTGAATAATCGAGTTAGGACCCATTAGCTTTTCCTATTTATGACATAATCAATGCTCGTGCCAAATTTCACATTTCTATGACACTGGAAAGTGAGAAAAATACATTCCGTACGGAAAATTTTGACGCTAATTCTTTTGCACATAGAATTGAATAATCGAGTTAGGACCCATTAGCTTTTCCTATTTATGACATAATCAATGCTCATGCCAAATTTCACGTTTCTATGACACTGGAAAGTGAGAAAAATACATTCCGTACGGAATATTTTGACGCTAATTCTTTTGCGCATAGAATTGAATAATCGAGTTGAGACCCATTAGTTTTTCCTATTTTGAACATATACAATGCCCGTGCCAAATTTTAAGTTTCTATGTGAGAAAATTGGATTCTGTACGTAAAATTTGGACGCTAATTCTTTTGCGCATAGAATTGAATAATCGAGTTGAGACCCATTAGTTTTTCCTATTTTGAACATATACAATGCTCGTGCCAAATTTCAAGTTTCTATGTGAGAATATTGGATTCCGTACATAAAATTTGGAGGCTAATTCTTTTGCACATAGAATTGAATAATCGAGTTGGACCCATTAGCTTTTCCTTTTTATGACATAATCAATGCTCGTGCCAAATTTCACGTTTCTATGACACTGGAAAGTGAGAAAAATACATTCCGTACGTTAAATTTTGACGCTAATTCTTTTGCGCATAGAATTGAATAATCGAGTTGGGACCCATTAGTTTTTCCTATTTAGAACATATTCAATGCCCATGCCAAATTTTACGTTTCTATGTGAGAAAATTGGATTGTGTACGTAAAATTTGGACGCTAATTCTTTTGCGCATAGAATTGAATAATCGAGTTGGGACCCATTAGCTTTTCCTATTTATGACATAATCAATGCTCGTGCCAAATTTCAAGTTTCTATGTGAGAAAATTGGATTCCGTACGTTAAATTTGGAGGCTAATTCTTTTGCACATAGAATTGAATAATCGAGTTGGGACTCATTAGCTTTTCCTATTTATGACATAATCAATGCTCGAGCCAAATTTCAAGTTTCTATGTGAGAAAATTGGATTCCGTACGTAAAATTTGGAGGCTAATTCTTTTGCACATAGAGTTGAAAAATCGAGTTGGGACCCATTAGCTTTTCCTATTTATGACATAATCAATGCTCGTGCCAAATTTCAAGTTTCTATGTGAGAAAATTGGGTTCCGTACGTAAAATTTGGAGGCTAATTCTTTTGCACATAGAATTGAATAATCGAGTTGGGACCCATTAGCTTTTCCTATTTATGACATAATCAATGCTCGTGCCAAATTTCAAGTTTCTATGTGAGAAAATTGGATTCCGTACGTAAAATTTGAAGGCTAATTCTTTTGCGCATAGAATTAAATAACGGAGTTGGGACCCATTAGCTTTTCCTATTTAAGACATAATCAATGCCCGGGCCAAATTTTAAGTTTCTATGTGAGAAAATTACATTCCATACGTAAAACTTGGACGCTAATTCTTTTGTGCCTAGAATTAAATAACGGAGTTGGGACCCTTTAGCTTTTCCTATTTATGACATAATCAATGCCCGTGCCAAATTTCAAGTTTCTATGTGAGAAAATTGGATTCCGTACATAAAATTTTGACGCTAATTCTTTTGCACATAGAATTGAATAATCGAGTTAGGACCCATTAGCTTTTCCTATTTATGACATAATCAATGCTCGTGCCAAATTTCACATTTCTATGACACTGGAAAGTGAGAAAAATACATTCCGTACGGAATATTTTGACGCTAATTCTTTTGCGCATAGAATTGAACAATCGAGTTGAGACCCATTAGTTTTTCCTATTTTGAACATATACAATGCCCGTGCCAAATTTTAAGTTTCTATGTGAGAAAATTGGATTCTGTACGTAAAATTTGGACGCTAATTCTTTTGCGCATAGAATTGAATAATCGAGTTGAGACCCATTAGTTTTTCCTATTTTGAACATATCCAATGCTCGTGCCAAATTTCAAGTTTCTATGTGAGAAAATTGGATTGCGTACATAAAATTTGGAGGCTAATTCTTTTGCACATAGAATTGAATAATCGAGTTGGGACCCATTAGCTTTTCCTATTTATGACATAATCAATGCTCGTGCCAAATTTCACGTTTCTATGACACTGGAAAGTGAGAAAAATACATTCCGTACGTTAAATTTTGACGCTAATTCTTTTGCGCATAGAATTGAATAATCGAGTTGGGACCCATTAGTTTTTCCTATTTTGAACATATACAATGCCCGTGCCAAATTTCAAGTTTCTATGTGAGAAAATTGGATTCTGTACGTAAAATTTGGACGCTAATTCTTTTGCGCATAGAATTGAATAATCGAGTTGGGACCCATTAGCTTTTCCTATTTATGACATAATCAATGCTCGAGCCAAATTTCAAGTTTCTATGTGAGAAAATTGGATTGCGTACGTAAAATTTGGAGGCTAATTCTTTTGCACATAGAGTTGAAAAATCGAGTTGGGACCCATTAGCTTTTCCTATTTATGACATAATCAATGCTCGTGCCAAATTTCAAGTTTCTATGTGAGAAAATTGGATTCCGTACGTAAAATTTGGAGGCTAATTCTTTTGCACATAGAATTGAATAATCGAGTTGGGACCCATTAGCTTTTCCTATTTATGACATAATCAATGCTCGTGCCAAATTTCAAGTTTCTATGTGAGAAAATTGGATTCCGTACATAAAATTTGGAGGCTAATTCTTTTGCACATAGAATTGAATAATCGAGTTGGACCCATTAGCTTTTCCTATTTATGACATAATCAATACTCGTGCCAAATTTCACGTTTCTATGACACTGGAAAGTGAGAAAAATACATTCCGTACGTTAAATTTTGACGCTTATTCTTTTGCGCAAAGAATTGAATAATCGAGTTGGGACCCATTAGTTTTTCCTATTTAGAACATATTCAATGCCCGTGCCAAATTTTACGTTTCTATGTGAGAAAATTGGATTGTGTACGTAAAATTTGGACGCTAATTCTTTTGCGCATAGAATTGAATAATCGAGTTGGGACCCATTAGCTTTTCCTATTTATGACATAATCAATGCTCGTGCCAAATTTCAAGTTTCTATGTGAGAAAATTGGATTCCGTACGTAAAATTTGGAGGCTAATTCTTTTGCACATAGAATTGAATAATCGAGTTGGGACCCATTAGCTTTTCCTATTTATGACATAATCAATGCTCGTGCCAAATTTCAAGTTTCTATGTGAGAAAATTGGATTCCGTACATAAAATTTGGAGGCTAATTCTTTTGCGCATAGAATTAAATAACGGAGTTGTGACCCATTAGCTTTTCCTATTTATGACATAATCAATGCTCGTGCCAAATTTCAAGTTTCTATGTGAGAAAATTGGATTGTGTATGTAAAATTTAGACGCTATTTCTTTTGCACATAGAATTGAATAATCTAGTTAGGACCCATTAGCTTTTCCTATTTATGACATAATCAATGCTCGTGCCAAATTTTAAGTTTCTATGTGAGAAAATTACATTCCGTACGTAAAACTTGGACGCTAATTCTTTTGTGCCTAGAATTAAATAACGGAGTTGGGACCCTTTAGCTTTTCCTATTTATGACATAATCAATGCTCATGCCAAATTTTAAGTTTCTATGTGAGAAAATTGGATTCCGTACATAAAATTTTGACGCTAATTCTTTTGCACATAGAATTGAATAATCGAGTTAGGACCCATTAGCTTTTCCTATTTATGACATAATCAATGCTCGTGCCAAATTTCACCTTTCTATGACACTGGAAAGTGAGAAAAATACATTCCATACGTAAAATTTTGACGCTAATTCTTTTGCACATAGAATTAAATAATCGAGTTAGTACCCATTAGCTTTTCCTATTTATGACATAATCAATGCTCGTGCCAAATTTCACGTTTCTATGACACTGGAAAGTGAGAAAAATACATTCCGTACGGAATATTTTGACGCTAATTCTTTTGCGCATAGAATTGAATAATCGAGTTGAGACCCATTAGTTTTTCCTATTTTGAACATATACAATGCCCGTGCCAAATTTTAAGTTTCTATGTGAGAAAATTGGATTGTGTACGTAAAATTTGGACGCTAATTCTTTTGCGCATAGAATTGAATAATCGAGTTGGGACCCATTAGCTTTTCCTATTTATGACATAATCAATGCTCGTGCCAAATTTCAAGTTTCTATGTGAGAAAATTGGGTTCCGTACGTAAAATTTGGAGGCTAATTCTTTTGCACATAGAATTGAATAATCGAGTTGGGACCCATTAGCTTTTCCTATTTATGACATAATCAATGCTCGTGCCAAATTTCAAGTTTCTATGTGAGAAAATTGGATTCCGTACGTAAAATTTGAAGGCTAATTCTTTTGCACATAGAATTGAATAGTCGAGTTAGGACCCATTAGCTTTTCTTATTTATGACATAATCAATGCCCGTGCCAAATTTTAAGCTTCTATGTGAGAAAATTACATTCCGTACGTAACATTTGGACGCTAATTCTTTTGCGCATAGAATTAAATAACGGAGTTGGAACCCATTAGCTTTTCCTATTTATGACATAATCAATGCCCGGGTCAAATTTTAAGTTTCTATGTGAGAAAATTGGATTCCGTACATAAAATTTTGACGCTAATTCTTTTGCACATAGAATTGAATAATCGAGTTAGGACCCATTAGCTTTTCCTATTTATGACATAATCAATGCTCGTGCCAAATTTCACATTTCTATGACACTGGAAAGTGAGAAAAATACATTCCGTACGGAAAATGTTGACGCTAATTCTTTTGCACATAGAATTGAATAATCGAGTTAGGACCCATTAGCTTTTCCTATTTATGACATAATCAATGCTCATGCCAAATTTCACGTTTCTATGACACTGGAAAGTGAGAAAAATACATTCCGTACGGAATATTTTGACGCTAATTCTTTTGCGCATAGAATTGAATAATCGAGTTGAGACCCATTAGTTTTTCCTATTTTGAACATATACAATGCCCGTGCCAAATTTTAAGTTTCTATGTGAGAAAATTGGATTCTGTACGTAAAATTTGGACGCTAATTCTTTTGCGCATAGAATTGAATAATCGAGTTGGACCCATTAGCTTTTCCTATTTATGACATAATCAATGCTCGTGCCAAATTTCACGTTTCTATGACACTGGAAAGTGAGAAAAATACATTCCGTACGGAAAATTTTGACGCTAATTCTTTTGCGCATAGAATTGAATAATCGAGTTGGGACCCATTAGTTTTTTCTATTTAGAACATATTCAATGCCCGTGCCAAATTTTACGTTTCTATGTGAGAAAATTGGATTGTGTACGTAAAATTTGGACGCTAATTCTTTTGCGCATAGAATTGAATAATCGAGTTGGGACCCATTAGCTTTTCCTATTTATGACATAATCAATGCTCGTGCCAAATTTCAAGTTTCTATGTGAGAAAATTGGATTCCGTACGTAAAATTTGGAGGCTAATTCTTTTGCACATAGAATTGAATAATCGAGTTGGGACCCATTAGCTTTTCCTATTTATGACATAATCAATGCTCGAGCCAAATTTCAAGTTTCTATGTGAGAAAATTGGATTCCGTACGTAAAATTTGGAGGCTAATTCTTTTGCACATAGAGTTGAAAAATCGAGTTGGGACCCATTAGCTTTTCCTACTTATGACATAATCAATGCTCGTGCCAAATTTCAAGTTTCTATGTGAGAAAATTGGATTCCGTACGTAAAATTTGGATGCTAATTCTTTTGCACATAGAATTGAATAATCGAGTTGGGACCCATTAGCTTTTCCTATTTATGACATAATCAATGCTCGTGCCAAATTTCAAGTTTCTATGTGAGAAAATTGGATTCCGTACGTAAAATTTGGAGGCTAATTCTATTGCACATAGAATTGAATAATCGAGTTGGGACCCATTAGCTTTTCCTATTTATGACATAATCAATGCTCGTGCCAAATTTCAAGTTTCTATGTGATAAAATTGGATTCCGTACGTAAAATTTGGATGCTAATTCTTTTGCACATAGAATTGAATAATCGAGTTGGGACCCATTAGCTTTTCCTATTTATGACATAATCAATGCTCGTGCCAAATTTCACGTTTCTATGACACTGGAAAGTGAGAAAAATACATTCCATACGTATAATTTTGACGCTAATTCTTTTGCACATAGAATTGAATAATCGAGTTAGGACCCATTAGCTTTTCCTATTTATGACATAATCAATGCTCGTGCCAAATTTCACGTTTCTATGACACTGGAAAGTGAGAAAAATACATTCCTTACGGAAAATTTTGACGCTAATTCTTTTGCGCATAGAATTGAATAATCGAGTTGAGACCCATTAGTTTTTCCTATTTTGAACATATACAATGCCCGTGCCAAATTTTAAGTTTCTATGTGAGAAAATTGGATTCTGTACGTAAAATTTGGACGCTAATTCTTTTGCGCATAGAATTGAATAATCGAGTTGGGACCCATTAGCTTTTCCTATTTATGACATAATCAATGCTCGAGCCAAATTTCAAGTTTCTATGTGAGAAAATTGGATTCCGTACGTAAAATTTGGAGGCTAATTCTTTTGCACATAGAGTTGAAAAATCGAGTTGGGACCCATTAGCTTTTCCTATTTATGACATAATCAATGCTCGTGCCAAATTTCAAGTTTCTATGTGAGAAAATTGGATTCCGTACGTAAAATTTGGAGGCTAATTCTTTTGCACATAGAATTGAATAATCGAGTTGGGACCCATTAGCTTTTCCTATTTATGACATAATCAATGCTCGTGCCAAATTTCACGTTTCTATGACACTGGAAAGTGAGAAAAATACATTCCGTACGTTAAATTTTGACGCTAATTCTTTTGCGCATAGAATTGAATAATCGAGTTGGGACCCATTAGTTTTTCCTATTTAGAACATATTCAATGCCCGTGCCAAATTTTAAGTTTCTATGTGAGAAAATTGGATTGTGTACGTAAAATTTGGACGCTAATTCTTTTGCGCATAGAATTGAATAATCGAGTTGGGACCCATTAGCTTTTCCTATTTATGACATAATCAATGCTCGTGCCAAATTTCACGTTTCTATGTGAGAAAATTGGATTCCGTACGTAAAATTTGGAGGCTAATACTTTTGCACATAGAATTGAATAATCGAGTTGGGACCCATTAGCTTTTCCTATTTATGACATAATCAATGCTCGAGCCAAATTTCAAGTTTCTATGTGAGAAAATTGGATTCCGTACGTAAAATTTGGAGGCTAATTCTTTTGCACATAGAGTTGAAAAATCGAGTTGGGACCCATTAGCTTTTCCTATTTATGACATAATCAATGCTCGTGCCAAATTTCAAGTTTCTATGTGAGAAAATTGGATTCCGTACGTAAAATTTGGAGGCTAATTCTTTTGCACATAGAATTGAATAATCGAGTTGGGACCCATTAGCTTTTCCTATTTATGACATAATCAATGCTCGTGCCAAATTTCAAGTTTCTATGTGAGAAAATTGGATTCCGTACATAAAATTTGGAGGCTAATTCTTTTGCGCATAGAATTAAATAACGGAGTTGGGACCCATTAGCTTTTCCTATTTATGACATAATCAATGCTCGTGCCAAATTTCAAGTTTCTATGTGAGAAAATTGGATTGTGTATGTAAAATTTAGACGCTATTTCTTTTGCACATAGAATTGAATAATCTAGTTAGGACCCATTAGCTTTTCCTATTTATGACATAATCAATGCCCGTGCCAAATTTTAAGTTTCTATGTGAGAAAATTACATTCCATACGTAAAACTTGGACGCTAATTCTTTTGTGCCTAGAATTAAATAACGGAGTTGGGACCCTTTAGCTTTTCCTATTTATGACATAATCAATGCTCGTGCCAAATTTCAAGTTTCTATGTGAGAAAATTGGATTCCGTACATAAAATTTTGACGCTAATTCTTTTGCACATAGAATTGAATAATCGAGTTAGGACCCATTAGCTTTTCCTATTTATGACATAATCAATGCTCGTGCCAAATTTCACATTTCTATGACACTGGAAAGTGAGAAAAATACATTCCGTACGGAAAATTTTGACGCTAATTCTTTTGCGCATAGAATTGAATAATCGAGTTGAGACCCATTAGTTTTTCCTATTTTGAACATATACAATGCCCGTGCCAAATTTTAAGTTTCTATGTGAGAAAATTGGATTCTGTACGTAAAATTTGGACGCTAATTCTTTTGCGCATAGAATTGAATAATCGAGTTGAGACCCATTAGTTTTTCCTATTTTGAACATATACAATGCTCGTGCCAAATTTCAAGTTTCTATGTGAGAAAATTGGATTCCGTACATAAAATTTGGAGGCTAATTCTTTTGCACATAGAATTGAATAATCGAGTTGGACCCATTAGCTTTTCCTATTTATGACATAATCAATGCTCGTGCCAAATTTCACGTTTCTATGACACTGGAAAGTGAGAAAAATACATTCCGTACGTTAAATTTTGACGCTAATTCTTTTGCGCATAGAATTGAATAATCGAGTTGGGACCCATTAGTTTTTCCTATTTAGAACATATTCAATGCCCGTGCCAAATTTTACGTTTCTATGTGAGAAAATTGGATTGTGTACGTAAAATTTGGACGCTAATTCTTTTGTGCATAGAATTGAATAATCGAGTTGGGACCCATTAGCTTTTCCAATTTATGACATAATCAATGCTTCAGCCAAATTTCAAGTTTCTATGTGAGAAAATTGGATTCCGTACGTAAAATTTGGAGGCTAATTCTTTTGCACATAGAGTTGAAAAATCGAGTTGGGACCCATTAGCTTTTCCTATTTATGACATAATCAATGCTCGTGCCAAATTTCAAGTTTCTATGTGAGAAAATTGGATTCCGTACGTAAAATTTGGAGGCTAATTCTTTTGCACATAGAATTGAATAATCGAGTTGGGACCCATTAGCTTTTCCTATTTATGACATAATCAATGCCCGTGCCAAATTTTAAGTTTCTATGTGAGAAAATTACATTCCGTACGTAACATTTGGACGCTAATTCTTTTGCGCATAGAATTAAATAACGGAGTTGGGACCCATTAGCTTTTCCTATTTATGACATAATCAATGCCCGGGCCAAATTTTAAGTTTCTATGTGAGAAAATTACATTCCATACGTAAAACTTGGACGCTAATTCTTTTGTGCCTAGAATTAAATAACAGAGTTGGGACCCTTTAGCTTTTCCTATTTATGACATAATCAATGCCCGTGCCAAATTTCAAGTTTCTATGTGAGAAAATTGGATTCCGTACATAAAATTTTGACGCTAATTCTTTTGCACATAGAATTGAATAATCGAGTTAGGACCCATTAGCTTTTCCTATTTATGACATAATCAATGCTCGTGCCAAATTTCACATTTCTATGACACTGGAAAGTGAGAAAAATACATTCCGTACGGAAAATTTTGACGCTAATTCTTTTGCACATAGAATTGAATAATCGAGTTAGGACCCATTAGCTTTTCCTATTTATGACATAATCAATGCTCGTGCCAAATTTCACGTTTCTATGACACTGGAAAGTGAGAAAAATACATTCCGTACGGAATATTTTGACGCTAATTCTTTTGCGCATAGAATTGAATAATCGAGTTGAGACCCATTAGTTTTTCCTATTTTGAACATATACAATGCTCGTGCCAAATTTCAAGTTTCTATGTGAGAAAATTGGATTCCGTACATAAAATTTGGAGGCTAATTCTTTTGCACATAGAATTGAATAATCGAGTTGGACCCATTAGCTTTTCCTATTTATGACATAATCAATGCTCGTGCCAAATTTCACGTTTCTATGACACTGGAAAGTGAGAAAAATACATTCCGTACGTTAAATTTTGACGCTAATTCTTTTGCGCATAGAATTGAATAATCGAGTTGGGACCCATTAGTTTTTCCTATTTAGAACATATTCAATGCCCGTG
The DNA here is from genome assembly GCA_035609135.1 of Eleutherodactylus coqui. Classification (NCBI taxonomy): domain Eukaryota; kingdom Metazoa; phylum Chordata; class Amphibia; order Anura; family Eleutherodactylidae; genus Eleutherodactylus; species Eleutherodactylus coqui. The sequence goes on along the minus strand of CM069412.1, from coordinate 53,969,994 downwards.
CCAAATTTTACGTTTCTATGTGAGAAAATTGGATTGTGTACGTAAAATTTGGACGCTAATTCTTTTGCGCATAGAATTGAATAATCGAGTTGGGACCCATTAGCTTTTCCTATTTATGACATAATCAATGGTCGTGCCAAATTTCAAGTTTCTATGTGAGAAAATTGGATTCCGTACGTAAAATTTGGAGGCTAATTCTTTTGCACATAGAATTGAATAATCGAGTTGGGACCCATTAGCTTTTCCTACTTATGACTTAATCAATGCTCGTGCCAAATTTCAAGTTTCTATGTGAGAAAATTGGATTCCGTACGTAAAATTTGGAGGCTAATTCTTTTGCACATAGAATTGAATAATCGAGTTGGGACCCATTAGCTTTTCCTATTTATGACATAATCAATGCCCGTGCCAAATTTTAAGTTTCTATGTGAGAAAATTACATTCCGTACGTAACATTTGGACGCTAATTCTTTTGCGCATAGAATTAAATAACGGAGTTGGGACCCATTAGCTTTTCCTATTTATGACATAATCAATGCCCGGGCCAAATTTTAAGTTTCTATGTGAGAAAATTACATTCCATACGTAAAACTTGGACGCTAATTCTTTTGTGCCTAGAATTAAATAACGGAGTTGGGACCCTTTAGCTTTTCCTATTTATGACATAATCAATGCCCGTGCCAAATTTCAAGTTTCTATGTGAGAAAATTGGATTCCGTACATAAAATTTTGACGCTAATTCTTTTGCACATAGAATTGAATAATCGAGTTAGGACCCATTAGCTTTTCCTATTTATGACATAATCAATGCTCGTGCCAAATTTCACATTTCTATGACACTGGAAAGTGAGAAAAATACATTCCGTACGGAAAATTTTGACGCTAATTCTTTTGCACATAGAATTGAATAATCGAGTTAGGACCCATTAGCTTTTCCTATTTATGACATAATCAATGCTCGTGCCAAATTTCACGTTTCTATGACACTGGAAAGTGAGAAAAATACATTCCGTACGGAATATTTTGACGCTAATTCTTTTGCGCATAGAATTGAATAATCGAGTTGAGACCCATTAGTTTTTCCTATTTTGAACATATACAATGCCCGTGCCAAATTTTAAGTTTCTATGTGAGAAAATTGGATTCTGTACGTAAAATTTGGACGCTAATTCTTTTGCGCATAGAATTGAATAATCGAGTTGAGACCCATTAGTTTTTCCTATTTTGAACATATACAATGCTCGTGCCAAATTTCAAGTTTCTATGTGAGAAAATTGGATTCCGGACATAAAATTTGGAGGCTAATTCTTTTGCACATAGAATTGAATAATCGAGTTGGACCCATTAGCTTTTCCTATTTATGACATAATCAATGCTCGAGCCAAATTTCAAGTTTCTATGTGAGAAAATTGGATTCCGTACGTAAAATTTGGAGGCTAATTCTTTTGCACATAGAGTTGAAAAATCGAGTTGGGACCCATTAGCTTTTCCTATTTATGACATAATCAATGCTCGTGCCAAATTTCACGTTTCTATGTGAGAAAATTGGATTCCGTACGTAAAATTTGGAGGCTAATTCTTTTGCACATAGAATTGAATAATCGAGTTGGGACCCATTAGCTTTTCCAATTTATGACATAATCAATGCTTCAGCCAAATTTCAAGTTTCTATGTGAGAAAATTGGATTCCGTACGTAAAATTTGGAGGCTAATTCTTTTGAACATAGAGTTGAAAAATCGAGTTGGGACCCATTAGCTTTTCCTATTTATGACATAATCAATGCTCGTGCCAAATTTCAAGTTTCTATGTGAGAAAATTGGATTCCGTACGTAAAATTTGGAGGCTAATTCTTTTGCACATAGAATTGAATAATCGAGTTGGGACCCATTAGCTTTTCCTATTTATGACATAATCAATGCCCGTGCCAAATTTTAAGTTTCTATGTGAGAAAATTACATTCCGTACGTAACATTTGGACGCTAATCCTTTTGCGCATAGAATTAAATAACGGAGTTGGGACCCATTAGCTTTTCCTATTTATGACATAATCAATGCCCGGGCCAAATTTTAAGTTTCTATGTGAGAAAATTACATTCCATACGTAAAACTTGGACGCTAATTCTTTTGTGCCTAGAATTAAATAACAGAGTTGGGACCCTTTAGCTTTTCCTATTTATGACATAATCAATGCCCGTGCCAAATTTCAAGTTTCTATGTGAGAAAATTGGATTCCGTACATAAAATTTTGACGCTAATTCTTTTGCACATAGAATTGAATAATCGAGTTAGGACCCATTAGCTTTTCCTATTTATGACATAATCAATGCTCGTGCCAAATTTCACATTTCTATGACACTGGAAAGTGAGAAAAATACATTCCGTACGGAAAATTTTGACGCTAATTCTTTTGCACATAGAATTGAATAATCGAGTTAGGACCCATTAGCTTTTCCTATTTATGACATAATCAATGCTCGTGCCAAATTTCACGTTTCTATGACACTGGAAAGTGAGAAAAATACATTCCGTACGGAATATTTTGACGCTAATTCTTTTGCGCATAGAATTGAATAATCGAGTTGAGACCCATTAGTTTTTCCTATTTTGAACATATACAATGCTCGTGCCAAATTTCAAGTTTCTATGTGAGAAAATTGGATTCCGTACATAAAATTTGGAGGCTAATTCTTTTGCACATAGAATTGAATAATCGAGTTGGACCCATTAGCTTTTCCTATTTATGACATAATCAATGCTCGTGCCAAATTTCACGTTTCTATGACACTGGAAAGTGAGAAAAATACATTCCGTACGTTAAATTTTGACGCTAATTCTTTTGCGCATAGAATTGAATAATCGAGTTGGGACCCATTAGTTTTTCCTATTTAGAACATATTCAATGCCCGTGCCAAATTTTACGTTTCTATGTGAGAAAATTGGATTGTGTACGTAAAATTTGGACGCTAATTCTTTTGCGCATAGAATTGAATAATCGAGTTGGGACCCATTAGCTTTTCCTATTTATGACATAATCAATGGTCGTGCCAAATTTCAAGTTTCTATGTGAGAAAATTGGATTCCGTACGTAAAATTTGGAGGCTAATTCTTTTGCACATAGAATTGAATAATCGAGTTGGGACCCATTAGCTTTTCCTATTTATGACATAATCAATGCTCGAGCCAAATTTCAAGTTTCTATGTGAGAAAATTGGATTCCGTACGTAAAATTTGGAGGCTAATTCTTTTGCACATAGAGTTGAAAAATCGAGTTGGGACCCATTAGCTTTTCCTACTTATGACTTAATCAATGCTCGTGCCAAATTTCAAGTTTCTATGTGAGAAAATTGGATTCCGTACGTAAAATTTGGAGGCTAATTCTTTTGCACATAGAATTGAATAATCGAGTTGGGACCCATTAGCTTTTCCTATTTATGACATAATCAATGCCCGTGCCAAATTTTAAGTTTCTATGTGAGAAAATTACATTCCGTACGTAACATTTGGACGCTAATTCTTTTGCGCATAGAATTAAATAATGGAGTTGGGACCCATTAGCTTTTCCTATTTATGACATAATCAATGCCCGGGCCAAATTTTAAGTTTCTATGTGAGAAAATTACATTCCATACGTAAAACTTGGACGCTAATTCTTTTGTGCCTAGAATTAAATAACGGAGTTGGGACCCTTTAGCTTTTCCTATTTATGACATAATCAATGCCCGTGCCAAATTTCAAGTTTCTATGTGAGAAAATTGGATTCCGTACATAAAATTTTGACGCTAATTCTTTTGCACATAGAATTGAATAATCGAGTTAGGACCCATTAGCTTTTCCTATTTATGACATAATCAATGCTCGTGCCAAATTTCACATTTCTATGACACTGGAAAGTGAGAAAAATACATTCCGTACGGAAAATTTTGACGCTAATTCTTTTGCACATAGAATTGAATAATCGAGTTAGGACCCATTAGCTTTTCCTATTTATGACATAATCAATGCTCGTGCCAAATTTCACGTTTCTATGACACTGGAAAGTGAGAAAAATACATTCCGTACGGAATATTTTGACGCTAATTCTTTTGCGCATAGAATTGAATAATCGAGTTGAGACCCATTAGTTTTTCCTATTTTGAACATATACAATGCTCGTGCCAAATTTCAAGTTTCTATGTGAGAAAATTGGATTCCGTACATAAAATTTGGAGGCTAATTCTTTTGCACATAGAATTGAATAATCGAGTTGGACCCATTAGCTTTTCCTATTTATGACATAATCAATGCTCGAGCCAAATTTCAAGTTTCTATGTGAGAAAATTGGATTCCGTACGTAAAATTTGGAGGCTAATTCTTTTGCACATAGAGTTGAAAAATCGAGTTGGGACCCATTAGCTTTTCCTATTTATGACATAATCAATGCTCGTGCCAAATTTCAAGTTTCTATGTGAGAAAATTGGATTCCGTACGTAAAATTTGGAGGCTAATTCTTTTGCACATAGAATTGAATAATCGAGTTGGGACCCATTAGCTTTTCCTATTTATGACATAATCAATGCTCGTGCCAAATTTCAAGTTTCTATGTGAGAAAATTGGATTCCGTACATAAAATTTGGAGGCTAATTCTTTTGCACATAGAATTGAATAATCGAGTTGGACCCATTAGCTTTTCCTATTTATGACATAATCAATACTCGTGCCAAATTTCACGTTTCTATGACACTGGAAAGTGAGAAAAATACATTCCGTACGTTAAATTTTGACGCTAATTCTTTTGCGCATAGAATTGAATAATCGAGTTGGGACCCATTAGTTTTTCCTATTTAGAACTTATTCAATGCCCGTGCCAAATTTTACGTTTCTATGTGAGAAAATTGGATTGTGTACGTAAAATTTGGACGCTAATTCTTTTGCGCATAGAATTGAATAATCGAGTTGGGACCCATTAGTTTTTCCTATTTATGACATAATCAATGCTCGTGCCAAATTTCAAGTTTCTATGTGAGAAAATTGGATTCCGTACGTAAAATTTGGAGGCTAATACTTTTGCACATAGAATTGAATAATCGAGTTGGGACCCATTAGCTTTTCCTATTTATGACATAATCAATGCTCGAGCAAAATTTCAAGTTTCTATGTGAGAAAATTGGATTCCGTACGTAAAATTTGGAGGCTAATTCTTTTGCACATAGAGTTGAAAAATCGAGTTGGGACCCATTAGCTTTTCCTATTTATGACATAATCAATGCTCGTGCCAAATTTCAAGTTTCTATGTGAGAAAATTGGATTCCGTACGTAAAATTTGGAGGCTAATTCTTTTGCACATAGAATTGAATAATCGAGTTGGGACCCATTAGCTTTTCCTATTTATGACATAATCAATGCTCGTGCCAAATTTCAAGTTTCTATGTGAGAAAATTGGATTCCGTACATAAAATTTGGAGGCTAATTCTTTTGCGCATAGAATTAAATAACGGAGTTGGGACCCATTAGCTTTTCCTATTTATGACATAATCAATGCTCGTGCCAAATTTCAAGTTTCTATGTGAGAAAATTGGATTGTGTATGTAAAATTTAGACGCTATTTCTTTTGCACATATAATTGAATAATCTAGTTAGGACCCATTAGCTTTTCCTATTTATGACATAATCAATGCCCGTGCCAAATTTTAAGTTTCTATGTGAGAAAATTACATTCCATACGTAAAACTTGGACGCTAATTCTTTTGTGCCTAGAATTAAATAACGGAGTTGGGACCCTTTAGCTTTTCCTATTTATGACATAATCAATGCTCGTGCCAAATTTCAAGTTTCTATGTGAGAAAATTGGATTCCGTACATAAAATTTTGACGCTAATTCTTTTGCACATAGAATTGAATAATCGAGTTAGGACCCATTAGCTTTTCCTATTTATGACAATCAATGCTCGTGCCAAATTTCACATTTCTATGACACTGGAAAGTGAGAAAAATACATTCCGTACGGAAAATTTTGACGCTAATTCTTTTGCGCATAGAATTGAATAATCGAGTTGAGACCCATTAGTTTTTCCTATTTTGAACATATGCAATGCCCGTGCCAAATTTTAAGTTTCTATGTGAGAAAATTGGATTCTATACGTAAAATTTGGACGCTAATTCTTTTGCGCATAGAATTGAATAATCGAGTTGGGACCCATTAGCTTTTCCTATTTATGACATAATCAATGCTCGTGCCAAATTTCACGTTTCTAGGACACTGGAAAGTGAGAAAAAAACTTTCCATACGTAAAATTTTGACGCTAATTCTTTTGCACATAGAATTGAATAATCGAGTTAGTACCCATTAGCTTTTCCTATTTATGACATAATCAATGCTTGTGCCAAATTTCACGTTTCTATGACACTGGAAAGTGAGAAAAATACATTCCGTACGGAATATTTTGACGCTAATTCTTTTGCGCATAGAATTGAATAATCGAGTTGAGACCCATTAGTTTTTCCTATTTTGAACATATACAATGCTCGTGCCAAATTTCAAGTTTCTATGTGAGAAAATTGGATTCCGTACATAAAATTTGGAGGCTAATTCTTTTGCACATAGAATTGAATAATCGAGTTGGACCCATTAGCTTTTCCTATTTATGACATAATCAATGCTCGTGCCAAATTTCACGTTTCTATGACACTGGAAAGTGAGAAAAATACATTCCGTACGTTAAATTTTGACGCTAATTCTTTTGCGCATAGAATTGAATAATCGAGTTGGGACCCATTAGTTTTTCCTATTTAGAACATATTCAATGCCCGTGCCAAATTTTACGTTTCTATGTGAGAAAATTGGATTGTGTACGTAAAATTTGGACGCTAATTCTTTTGCGCATAGAATTGAATAATCGAGTTGGGACCCATTAGCTTTTCCTATTTATGACATAATCAATGGTCGTGCCAAATTTCAAGTTTCTATGTGAGAAAATTGGATTCCGTACGTAAAATTTGGAGGCTAATTCTTTTGCACATAGAATTGAATAATCGAGTTGGGACCCATTAGCTTTTCCTATTTATGACATAATCAATGCTCGAGCCAAATTTCAAGTTTCTATGTGAGAAAATTGGATTCCGTACGTAAAATTTGGAGGCTAATTCTTTTGCACATAGAGTTGAAAAATCGAGTTGGGACCCATTAGCTTTTCCTACTTATGACTTAATCAATGCTCGTGCCAAATTTCAAGTTTCTATGTGAGAAAATTGGATTCCGTACGTAAAATTTGGAGGCTAATTCTTTTGCACATAGAATTGAATAATCGAGTTGGGACCCATTAGCTTTTCCTATTTATGACATAATCAATGCCCGTGCCAAATTTTAAGTTTCTATGTGAGAAAATTACATTCCGTACGTAACATTTGGACGCTAATTCTTTTGCGCATAGAATTAAATAACGGAGTTGGGACCCATTAGCTTTTCCTATTTATGACATAATCAATGCCCGGGCCAAATTTTAAGTTTCTATGTGAGAAAATTACATTCCATACGTAAAACTTGGACGCTAATTCTTTTGTGCCTAGAATTAAATAACGGAGTTGGGACCCTTTAGCTTTTCCTATTTATGACATAATCAATGCCCGTGCCAAATTTCAAGTTTCTATGTGAGAAAATTGGATTCCGTACATAAAATTTTGACGCTAATTCTTTTGCACATAGAATTGAATAATCGAGTTAGGACCCATTAGCTTTTCCTATTTATGACATAATCAATGCTCGTGCCAAATTTCACATTTCTATGACACTGGAAAGTGAGAAAAATACATTCCGTACGGAAAATTTTGACGCTAATTCTTTTGCACATAGAATTGAATAATCGAGTTAGGACCCATTAGCTTTTCCTATTTATGACATAATCAATGCTCGTGCCAAATTTCACGTTTCTATGACACTGGAAAGTGAGAAAAATACATTCCGTACGGAATATTTTGACGCTAATTCTTTTGCGCATAGAATTGAATAATCGAGTTGAGACCCATTAGTTTTTCCTATTTTGAACATATACAATGCTCGTGCCAAATTTCAAGTTTCTATGTGAGAAAATTGGATTCCGTACATAAAATTTGGAGGCTAATTCTTTTGCACATAGAATTGAATAATCGAGTTGGACCCATTAGCTTTTCCTATTTATGACATAATCAATGCTCGAGCCAAATTTCAAGTTTCTATGTGAGAAAATTGGATTCCGTACGTAAAATTTGGAGGCTAATTCTTTTGCACATAGAGTTGAAAAATCGAGTTGGGACCCATTAGCTTTTCCTATTTATGACATAATCAATGCTCGTGCCAAATTTCAAGTTTCTATGTGAGAAAATTGGATTCCGTACGTAAAATTTGGAGGCTAATTCTTTTGCACATAGAATTGAATAATCGAGTTGGGACCCATTAGCTTTTCCTATTTATGACATAATCAATGCTCGTGCCAAATTTCAAGTTTCTATGTGAGAAAATTGGATTCCGTACATAAAATTTGGAGGCTAATTCTTTTGCACATAGAATTGAATAATCGAGTTGGACCCATTAGCTTTTCCTATTTATGACATAATCAATACTCGTGCCAAATTTCACGTTTCTATGACACTGGAAAGTGAGAAAAATACATTCCGTACGTTAAATTTTGACGCTAATTCTTTTGCGCATAGAATTGAATAATCGAGTTGGGACCCATTCGTTTTTCCTATTTAGAACTTATTCAATGCCCGTGCCAAATTTTACGTTTCTATGTGAGAAAATTGGATTGTGTACGTAAAATTTGGACGCTAATTCTTTTGCGCATAGAATTGAATAATCGAGTTGGGACCCATTAGTTTTTCCTATTTATGACATAATCAATGCTCGTGCCAAATTTCAAGTTTCTATGTGAGAAAATTGGATTCCGTACGTAAAATTTGGAGGCTAATACTTTTGCACATAGAATTGAATAATCGAGTTGGGACCCATTAGCTTTTCCTATTTATGACATAATCAATGCTCGAGCAAAATTTCAAGTTTCTATGTGAGAAAATTGGATTCCGTACGTAAAATTTGGAGGCTAATTCTTTTGCACATAGAGTTGAAAAATCGAGTTGGGACCCATTAGCTTTTCCTATTTATGACATAATCAATGCTCGTGCCAAATTTCAAGTTTCTATGTGAGAAAATTGGATTCCGTACGTAAAATTTGGAGGCTAATTCTTTTGCACATAGAATTGAATAATCGAGTTGGGACCCATTAGCTTTTCCTATTTATGACATAATCAATGCTCGTGCCAAATTTCAAGTTTCTATGTGAGAAAATTGGATTCCGTACATAAAATTTGGAGGCTAATTCTTTTGCGCATAGAATTAAATAACGGAGTTGGGACCCATTAGCTTTTCCTATTTATGACATAATCAATGCTCGTGCCAAATTTCAAGTTTCTATGTGAGAAAATTGGATTGTGTATGTAAAATTTAGACGCTATTTCTTTTGCACATATAATTGAATAATCTAGTTAGGACCCATTAGCTTTTCCTATTTATGACATAATCAATGCCCGTGCCAAATTTCAAGTTTCTATGTGAGAAAATTACATTCCATACGTAAAACTTGGACGCTAATTCTTTTGTGCCTAGAATTAAATAACGGAGTTGGGACGCTTTAGCTTTTCCTATTTATGACATAATCAATGCTCGTGCCAAATTTCAAGTTTCTATGTGAGAAAATTGGATTCCGTACATAAAATTTTGACGCTAATTCTTTTGCACATAGAATTGAATAATCGAGTTAGGACCCATTAGCTTTTCCTATTTATGACAATCAATGCTCGTGCCAAATTTCACATTTCTATGACACTGGAAAGTGAGAAAAATACATTCCGTACGGAAAATTTTGACGCTAATTCTTTTGCGCATAGAATTGAATAATCGAGTTGAGACCCATTAGTTTTTCCTATTTTGAACATATGCAATGCCCGTGCCAAATTTTAAGTTTCTATGTGAGAAAATTGGATTCTATACGTAAAATTTGGACGCTAATTCTTTTGCGCATAGAATTGAATAATCGAGTTGGGACCCATTAGCTTTTCCTATTTATGACATAATCAATGCTCGTGCCAAATTTCACGTTTCTAGGACACTGGAAAGTGAGAAAAATACTTTCCATACGTAAAATTTTGACGCTAATTCTTTTGCACATAGAATTGAATAATCGAGTTAGTACCCATTAGCTTTTCCTATTTATGACATAATCAATGCTTGTGCCAAATTTCACGTTTCTATGACACTGGAAAGTGAGAAAAATACATTCCGTACGGAATATTTTGACGCTAATTCTTTTGCGCATAGAATTGAATAATCGAGTTGAGACCCATTAGTTTTTCCTATTTTGAACATATACAATGCCCGTGCCAAATTTTAAGTTTCTATGTGAGAAAATTGGATTCTGTACGTAAAATTTGGACGCTAATTCTTTTGCGCATAGAATTAAATAATCGAGTTGGGACCCATTAGCTTTTCCTATTTATGACATAATCAATGCTCGTGCCAAATTTCAAGTTTCTATGTGAGAAAATTGGATTCCGTACATAAAATTTGGAGGCTAATTCTTTTGCACATAGAATTGAATAATCGAGTTGGGACCCATTAGCTTTTCCTATTTATGACATAATCAATGCTCGTGCCAAATTTCACGTTTCTATGACACTGGAAAGTGAGAAAAATACATTCCATACGTATAATTTTGACGCTAATTCTTTTGCACATAGAATTGAATAATCGAGTTAGGACCCATTAGCTTTTCCTATTTATGACATAATCAATGCTCGTGCCAAATTTCACGTTTCTATGACACTGGAAAGTGAGAAAAATACATTCCGTACGTAAAATTTTGACGCTAATTCTTTTGCGCATAGAATTGAATAATCGAGTTGGGACCCATTAGTTTTTCCTATTTAGAACATATTCAATGCCCGTGCCAAAGTTTACGTTTCTATGTGAGAAAATTGGATTGTGTACGTAAAATTTGGACGCTAATTCTTTTGCGCATAGAATTGAATAATCGAGTTGGGACCCATTAGCTTTTCCTATTTATGACATAATCAATGCTCGTGCCAAATTTCAAGTTTCTATGTGAGAAAATTGGATTCCGTACGTAAAATTTGGAGGCTAATTCTTTTGCACATAGAATTGAATAATCGAGTTGGGACCCATTAGCTTTTCCTATTTATGACATAATCAATGCTCGTGCCAAATTTCAAGTTTCTATGTGAGAAAATTGGATTCCGTACGTAAAATTTGAAGGCTAATTCTTTTGCACATAGAATTGAATAGTCGAGTTAGGACCCATTAGCTTTTCTTATTTATGACATAATCAATGCCCGTGCCAAATTTTAAGTTTCTATGTGAGAAAATTACATTCCGTACGTAACATTTGGACGCTAATTCTTTTGCGCATAGAATTAAATAACGGAGTTGGGACCCATTAGCTTTTCCTATTTATGACATGATCAATGCCCGGGCCAAATTTTAAGTTTCTATGTGAGAAAATTACATTCCATACGTAAAACTTGGACTCTAATTCTTTTGTGCCTAGAATTAAATAACGGAGTTGGGACCCTTTAGCTTTTCCTATTTATGACATAATCAATGCCCGTGCCAAATTTCAAGTTTCTATGTGAGAAAATTGGATTCCGTACATAAAATTTTGACGCTAATTCTTTTGCACATAGAATTGAATTATCGAGTTAGGACCCATTAGCTTTTCCTATTTATGACATAATCAATGCTCGTGCCAAATTTCACATTTCTATGACACTGGAAAGTGAGAAAAATACATTCCGTACGGAAAATTTTGACGCTAATTCTTTTGCGCATAGAATTGAATAATCGAGTTGAGACCCATTAGTTTTTCCTATTTTGAACATATACAATGCCCGTGCCAAATTTTAAGTTTCTATGTGAGAAAATTGGATTCTATACGTAAAATTTGGACGCTAATTCTTTTGCGCATAGAATTGAATAATCGAGTTGGGACCCATTAGCTTTTACTATTTATGACATAATCAATGCTCCTGCCAAATTTCACGTTTCTATGACACTGGAAAGTGAGAAAAATACATTCCATACGTAAAATTTTGACGCTAATTCTTTTGCACATAGAATTGAATAATCGAGTTAGGACCCATTAGCTTTTCCTATTTATGACATAATCAATGCTCGTGCCAAATTTCACGTTTCTATGACACTGGAAAGTGAGAAAAATACATTCCGTACGGAAAATTTTGACGCTAATTCTTTTGCGCATAGAATTGAATAATCGAGTTGAGACCCATTAGTTTTTCCTATTTTGAACATATACAATGCTCGTGCCAAATTTTAAGTTTCTATGTGAGAAAATTGGATTCTGTACGTAAAATTTTGACGCTAATTCTTTTGCACATAGAATTGAATAATCGAGTTGGACCCATTAGCTTTTCCTATTTATGACATAATCAATGCTCGTGCCAAATTTCACGTTTCTATGACACTGGAAAGTGAGAAAAATACATTCCGTACGTTAAATTTTGACGCTTATTCTTTTGCGCATAGAATTGAATAATCGAGTTGGGACCCATTAGTTTTTCCTATTTAGAACATATTCAATGCCCGTGCCAAATTTTACGTTTCTATGTGAGAAAATTGGATTGTGTACGTAAAATTTGGACGCTAATTCTTTTGCGCATAGAATTGAATAATCGAGTTGGGACCCATTAGCTTTTCCTATTTATGACATAATCAATGCTCGTGCCATATTTCAAGTTTCTATGTGAGAAAATTGGATTCCGTACGTAAAATTTGGAGGCTAATTCTTTTGCACATAGAGTTGAAAAATCGAGTTGGGACCCATTAGCTTTTCCTATTTATGACATAATCAATGCTCGTGCCAAATTTCAAGTTTCTATGTGAGAAAATTGGATTCCGTACATAAAATTTGGAGGCTAATTCTTTTGCACATAGAATTGAATAATCGAGTTGGGACCCATTAGCTTTTCCTATTTATGACATAATCAATGCTCGTGCCAAATTTCACGTTTCTATGACACTGGAAAGTGAGAAAAATACATTCCATACGTATAATTTTGACGCTAATTCTTTTGCACATAGAATTGAATAATCGAGTTAGGACCCATTAGCTTTTCCTATTTATGACATAATCAATGCTCGTGCCAAATTTCACGTTTCTATGACACTGGAAAGTGAGAAAAATACATTCCGTACGGAAAATTTTGACGCTAATTCTTTTGCGCATAGAATTGAATAATTGAGTTGAGACCCATTAGTTTTTCCTATTTTGAACATATACAATGCTCGTGCCAAATTTTAAGTTTCTATGTGAGAAAATTGGATTCTGTACGTAAAATTTGGACGCTAATTCTTTTGCGCATAGAATTGAAAAATCGAGTTGGGACCCATTAGCTTTTCCTATTTATGACATAATCAATGCTCGAGCCAAATTTCAAGTTTCTATGTGAGAAAATTGGATTCCGTACGTAAAATTTGGAGGCTAATTCTTTTGCACATAGAATTGAATAATCGAGTTGGGACCCATTAGCTTTTCCTATTTATGACATAATCAATGCTCGTGCCAAATTTCAAGTTTCTATGTGAGAAAATTGGATTCCGTACATAAAATTTGGAGGCTAATTCTTTTGCACATAGAATTGAAAAATCGAGTTGAGACCCATTAGCTTTTCCTATTTATGACAATCAATGCTCGTGCCAAATTTCACGTTTCTATGACACTGGAAAGTGAGAAAAATACATTCCGTACGTTAAATTTTGACGCTAATTCTTTTGCGCATAGAATTGAATAATCGAGTTGGGACCCATTAGTTTTTCCTATTTAGAACATATTCAATGCCCGTGCCAAAGTTTACGTTTCTATGTGAGAAAATTGGATTGTGTACGTAAAATTTGGACGCTAATTCTTTTGCGCATAGAATTGAATAATCGAGTTGGGACCCATTAGCTTTTCCTATTTATGACATAATCAATGCTCGTGCCAAATTTCAAGTTTCTATGTGAGAAAATTGGATTCCGTACGTAAAATTTGGAGGCTAATTCTTTTGCACATAGAATTGAATAATCGAGTTGGGACCCATTAGCTTTTCCTATTTATGACATAATCAATGCTCGTGCCAAATTTCAAGTTTCTATGTGAGAAAATTGGATTCCGTACGTAAAATTTGAAGGCTAATTCTTTTGCACATAGAATTGAATAGTCGAGTTAGGACCCATTAGCTTTTCTTATTTATGACAATCAATGCCCGTGCCAAATTTTAAGTTTCTATGTGAGAAAATTACATTCCGTACGTAACATTTGGACGCTAATTCTTTTGCGCATAGAATTAAATAACGGAGTTGGGACCCATTAGCTTTTCCTATTTATGACATAATCAATGCCCGGGCCAAATTTTAAGTTTCTATGTGAGAAAATTACATTCCATACGTAAAACTTGGACGCTAATTCTTTTGTGCCTAGAATTAAATAATGGAGTTGGGACCCTTTAGCTTTTCCTATTTATGACATAATCAATGCCCGTGCCAAATTTCAAGTTTCTATGTGAGAAAATTGGATTCCGTACATAAAATTTTGACGCTAATTCTTTTGCACATAGAATTGAATTATCGAGTTAGGACCCATTAGCTTTTCCTATTTATGACATAATCAATGCTCGTGCCAAATTTCACATTTCTATGACACTGGAAAGTGAGAAAAATACATTCCGTACGGAAAATTTTGACGCTAATTCTTTTGCGCATAGAATTGAATAATCGAGTTGAGACCCATTAGTTTTTCCTATTTTGAACATATACAATGCCCGTGCCAAATTTTAAGTTTCTATGTGAGAAAATTGGATTCTATACGTAAAATTTGGACGCTAATTCTTTTGCGCATAGAATTGAATAATCGAGTTGGGACCCATTAGCTTTTACTATTTATGACATAATCAATGCTCGAGCCAAATTTCAAGTTTCTATGTGAGAAAATTGGATTCCGTACGTAAAATTTGGAGGCTAATTCTTTTGCACATAGAGTTGAAAAATCGAGTTGGGACCCATTAGCTTTTCCTATTTATGACATAATCAATGCTCGTGCCAAATTTCAAGTTTCTATGTGAGAAAATTGGATTCCGTACGTAAAATTTGGAGGCTAATTCTTTTGCACATAGAATTGAATAATCGAGTTGGGACCCATTAGCTTTTCCTATTTATGACATAATCAATGCTCATGCCAAATTTCAAGTTTCTATGTGAGAAAATTGGATTCCGTACATAAAATTTGGAGGCTAATTCTTTTGCACATAGAATTGAATAATCGAGTTGGACCCATTAGCTTTTCCTATTTATGACATAATCAATACTCGTGCCAAATTTCACGTTTCTATGACACTGGAAAGTGAGAAAAATACATTCCGTACGTTAAATTTTGACGCTAATTCTTTTGCGCATAGAATTGAATAATCGAGTTGGGACCCATTAGTTTTTCCTATTTAGAACATATTCAATGCCCGTGCCAAATTTTACGTTTCTATGTGAGAAAATTGGATTGTGTACGTAAAATTTGGACGCTAATTCTTTTGCGCATAGAATTGAATAATCGAGTTGGGACCCATTAGCTTTTCCTATTTATGACATAATCAATGCTCGTGCCAAATTTCAAGTTTCTATGTGAGAAAATTGGATTCCGTACGTAAAATTTGGAGGCTAATACTTTTGCACATAGAATTGAATAATCGAGTTGGGACCCATTAGCTTTTCCTATTTATGACATAATCAATGCTCGAGCAAAATTTCAAGTTTCTATGTGAGAAAATTGGATTCCGTACGTAAAATTTGGAGGCTAATTCTTTTGCACATAGAGTTGAAAAATCGAGTTGGGACCCATTAGCTTTTCCTATTTATGACATAATCAATGCTCGTGCCAAATTTCAAGTTTCTATGTGAGAAAATTGGATTCCGTACGTAAAATTTGGAGGCTAATTCTTTTGCACATAGAATTAAATAATCGAGTTGGGACCCATTAGCTTTTCCTATTTATGACATAATCAATGCTCGTGCCAAATTTCAAGTTTCTATGTGAGAAAATTGGATTCCGTACATAAAATTTGGAGGCTAATTCTTTTGCGCATAGAATTAAATAACGGAGTTGGGACCCATTAGCTTTTCCTATTTATGACATAATCAATGCTCGTGCCAAATTTCAAGTTTCTATGTGAGAAAATTGGATTGTGTATGTAAAATTTAGACGCTATTTCTTTTGCACATATAATTGAATAATCTAGTTAGGACCCATTAGCTTTTCCTATTTATGACATAATCAATGCCCGTGCCAAATTTTAAGTTTCTATGTGAGAAAATTACATTCCATACGTAAAACTTGGACGCTAATTCTTTTGTGCCTAGAATTAAATAACGGAGTTGGGACCCTTTAGCTTTTCCTATTTATGACATAATCAATGCTCGTGCCAAATTTCAAGTTTCTATGTGAGAAAATTGGATTCCGTATATAAAATTTTGACGCTAATTCTTTTGCACATAGAATTGAATAATCGAGTTAGGACCCATTAGCTTTTCCTATTTATGACAATCAATGCTCGTGCCAAATTTCACATTTCTATGACACTGGAAAGTGAGAAAAATACATTCCGTACGGAAAATTTTGACGCTAATTCTTTTGCGCATAGAATTGAATAATCGAGTTGAGACCCATTAGTTTTTCCTATTTTGAACATATACAATGCCCGTGCCAAATTTTAAGTTTCTATGTGAGAAAATTGGATTCTGTACGTAAAATTTGGACGCTAATTCTTTTGCGCATAGAATTAAATAATCGAGTTGGGACCCATTAGCTTTTCCTATTTATGACATAATCAATGCTTGTGCCAAATTTCACGTTTCTATGACACTGGAAAGTGAGAAAAATACATTCCGTACGGAATATTTTGACGCTAATTCTTTTGCGCATAGAATTGAATAATCGAGTTGAGACCCATTAGTTTTTCCTATTTTGAACATATACAATGCCCGTGCCAAATTTTAAGTTTCTATGTGAGAAAATTGGATTCTGTACGTAAAATTTGGACGCTAATTCTTTTGCGCATAGAATTAAATAATCGAGTTGGGACCCATTAGCTTTTCCTATTTATGACATAATCAATGCTCGTGCCAAATTTCAAGTTTCTATGTGAGAAAATTGGATTCCGTACATAAAATTTGGAGGCTAATTCTTTTGCACATAGAATTGAATAATCGAGTTGGGACCCATTAGTTTTTCCTATTTAGAACATATTCAATGCCCGTGCCAAAGTTTACGTTTCTATGTGAGAAAATTGGATTGTGTACGTAAAATTTGGACGCTAATTCTTTTGCGCATAGAATTGAATAATCGAGTTGGGACCCATTAGCTTTTCCTATTTATGACATAATCAATGCTCGTGCCAAATTTCAAGTTTCTATGTGAGAAAATTGGATTCCGTACGTAAAATTTGGAGGCTAATTCTTTTGCACATAGAATTGAATAATCGAGTTGGGACCCATTAGCTTTTCCTATTTATGACATAATCAATGCTCGTGCCAAATTTCAAGTTTCTATGTGAGAAAATTGGATTCCGTACGTAAAATTTGAAGGCTAATTCTTTTGCACATAGAATTGAATAGTCGAGTTAGGACCCATTAGCTTTTCTTATTTATGACATAATCAATGACCGTGCCAAATTTTAAGTTTCTATGTGAGAAAATTACATTCCGTACGTAACATTTGGACGCTAATTCTTTTGCGCATAGAATTAAATAACGGAGTTGGGACCCATTAGCTTTTCCTATTTATGACATGATCAATGCCCGGGCCAAATTTTAAGTTTCTATGTGAGAAAATTACATTCCATACGTAAAACTTGGACTCTAATTCTTTTGTGCCTAGAATTAAATAACGGAGTTGGGACCCTTTAGCTTTTCCTATTTATGACATAATCAATGCCCGTGCCAAATTTCAAGTTTCTATGTGAGAAAATTGGATTCCGTACATAAAATTTTGACGCTAATTCTTTTGCACATAGAATTGAATAATCGAGTTAGGACCCATTAGCTTTTCCTATTTATGACATAATCAATGCTCGTGCCAAATTTCACGTTTCTATGACACTGGAAAGTGAGAAAAATACATTCCGTACGTTAAATTTTGACGCTAATTCTTTTGCGCATAGAATTGAATAATCGAGTTGGGACCCATTAGTTTTTCCTATTTAGAACATATTCAATGCCCGTGCCAAAGTTTACGTTTCTATGTGAGAAAATTGGATTCTATACGTAAAATTTGGACGCTAATTCTTTTGCACATAGAATTGAATAATCGAGTTGGGACCCATTAGCTTTTACTATTTATGACATAATCAATGCTCGAGCCAAATTTCAAGTTTCTATGTGAGAAAATTGGATTCCGTACGTAAAATTTGGAGGCTAATTCTTTTGCACATAGAGTTGAAAAATCGAGTTGGGACCCATTAGCTTTTCCTATTTATGACATAATCAATGCTCGTGCCAAATTTCAAGTTTCTATGTGAGAAAATTGGATTCCGTACATAAAATTTGGAGGCTAATTCTTTTGCACATAGAATTGAAAAATCGAGTTGAGACCCATTAGCTTTTCCTATTTATGACAATCAATGCTCGTGCCAAATTTCACGTTTCTATGACACTGGAAAGTGAGAAAAATACATTCCGTACGTTAAATTTTGACGCTAATTCTTTTGCGCATGGAATTGAATAATCGAGTTGGGTCCCATTAGTTTTTCCTATTTAGAACATATTCAATGCCCGTGCCAAAGTTTACGTTTCTATGTGAGAAAATTGGATTGTGTACGTAAAATTTGGACGCTAATTCTTTTGCGCATAGAATTGAATAATCGAGTTGGGACCCATTAGCTTTTCCTATTTATGACATAATCAATGCTCGTGCCAAATTTCAAGTTTCTATGTGAGAAAATTGGATTCCGTACGTAAAATTTGGAGGCTAATTCTTTTGCACATAGAATTGAATAATCGAGTTGGGACCCATTAGCTTTTCCTATTTATGACATAATCAATGCTCGTGCCAAATTTCAAGTTTCTATGTGAGAAAATTGGATTCCGTACGTAAAATTTGAAGGCTAATTCTTTTGCACATAGAATTGAATAGTCGAGTTAGGACCCATTAGCTTTTCTTATTTATGACAATCAATGCCCGTGCCAAATTTTAAGTTTCTATGTGAGAAAATTACATTCCGTACGTAACATTTGGACGCTAATTCTTTTGCGCATAGAATTAAATAACGGAGTTGGGACCCATTAGCTTTTCCTATTTATGACATAATCAATGCCCGGGCCAAATTTTAAGTTTCTATGTGAGAAAATTACATTCCATACGTAAAACTTGGACGCTAATTCTTTTGTGCCTAGAATTAAATAATGGAGTTGGGACCCTTTAGCTTTTCCTATTTATGACATAATCAATGCCCGTGCCAAATTTCAAGTTTCTATGTGAGAAAATTGGATTCCGTACATAAAATTTTGACGCTAATTCTTTTGCACATAGAATTGAATTATCGAGTTAGGACCCATTAGCTTTTCCTATTTATGACATAATCAATGCTCGTGCCAAATTTCACATTTCTATGACACTGGAAAGTGAGAAAAATACATTCCGTACGGAAAATTTTGACGCTAATTCTTTTGCGCATAGAATTGAATAATCGAGTTGAGACCCATTAGTTTTTCCTATTTTGAACATATACAATGCCCGTGCCAAATTTTAAGTTTCTATGTGAGAAAATTGGATTCTATACGTAAAATTTGGACGCTAATTCTTTTGCGCATAGAATTGAATAATCGAGTTGGGACCCATTAGCTTTTACTATTTATGACATAATCAATGCTCGAGCCAAATTTCAAGTTTCTATGTGAGAAAATTGGATTCCGTACGTAAAATTTGGAGGCTAATTCTTTTGCTCATAGAGTTGAAAAATCGAGTTGGGACCCATTAGCTTTTCCTATTTATGACATAATCAATGCTCGTGCCAAATTTCAAGTTTCTATGTGAGAAAATTGGATTCCGTACGTAAAATTTGGAGGCTAATTCTTTTGCACATAGAATTGAATAATCGAGTTGGGACCCATTAGCTTTTCCTATTTATGACATAATCAATGCTCGTGCCAAATTTCAAGTTTCTATGTGAGAAAATTGGATTCCGTACATAAAATTTGGAGGCTAATTCTTTTGCACATAGAATTGAATAATCGAGTTGGACCCATTAGCTTTTCCTATTTATGACATAATCAATACTCGTGCCAAATTTCACGTTTCTATGACACTGGAAAGTGAGAAAAATACATTCGGTACGTTAAATTTTGACGCTAATTCTTTTGCGCATAGAATTGAATAATCGAGTTGGGACCCATTAGTTTTTCCTATTTAGAACATATTCAATGCCCGTGCCAAATTTTACGTTTCTATGTGAGAAAATTGGATTGTGTACGTAAAATTTGGACGCTAATTCTTTTGCGCATAGAATTGAATAATCGAGTTGGGACCCATTAGCTTTTCCTATTTATGACATAATCAATGCTCGTGCCAAATTTCAAGTTTCTATGTGAGAAAATTGGATTCCGTACGTAAAATTTGGAGGCTAATACTTTTGCACATAGAATTGAATAATCGAGTTGGGACCCATTAGCTTTTCCTATTTATGACATAATCAATGCTCGAGCAAAATTTCAAGTTTCTATGTGAGAAAATTGGATTCCGTACGTAAAATTTGGAGGCTAATTCTTTTGCACATAGAGTTGAAAAATCGAGTTGGGACCCATTAGCTTTTCCTATTTATGACATAATCAATGCTCGTGCCAAATTTCAAGTTTCTATGTGAGAAAATTGGATTCCGTACGTAAAATTTGGAGGCTAATTCTTTTGCACATAGAATTGAATAATCGAGTTGGGACCCATTAGCTTTTCCTATTTATGACATAATCAATGCTCGTGCCAAATTTCAAGTTTCTATGTGAGAAAATTGGATTCCGTACATAAAATTTGGAGGCTAATTCTTTTGCACATAGAATTGAATAATCGAGTTGGACCCATTAGCTTTTCCTATTTATGACATAATCAATACTCGTGCCAAATTTCACGTTTCTATGACACTGGAAAGTGAGAAAAATACATTCGGTACGTTAAATTTTGACGCTAATTCTTTTGCGCATAGAATTGAATAATCGAGTTGGGACCCATTAGTTTTTCCTATTTAGAACATATTCAATGCCCGTGCCAAATTTTACGTTTCTATGTGAGAAAATTGGATTGTGTACGTAAAATTTGGACGCTAATTCTTTTGCGCATAGAATTGAATAATCGAGTTGGGACCCATTAGCTTTTCCTATTTATGACATAATCAATGCTCGTGCCAAATTTCAAGTTTCTATGTGAGAAAATTGGATTCCGTACGTAAAATTTGGAGGCTAATACTTTTGCACATAGAATTGAATAATCGAGTTGGGACCCATTAGCTTTTCCTATTTATGACATAATCAATGCTCGAGCAAAATTTCAAGTTTCTATGTGAGAAAATTGGATTCCGTACGTAAAATTTGGAGGCTAATTCTTTTGCACATAGAGTTGAAAAATCGAGTTGGGACCCATTAGCTTTTCCTATTTATGACATAATCAATGCTCGTGCCAAATTTCAAGTTTCTATGTGAGAAAATTGGATTCCGTACGTAAAATTTGGAGGCTAATTCTTTTGCACATAGAATTAAATAATCGAGTTGGGACCCATTAGCTTTTCCTATTTATGACATAATCAATGCTCGTGCCAAATTTCAAGTTTCTATGTGAGAAAATTGGATTCCGTACATAAAATTTGGAGGCTAATTCTTTTGCGCATAGAATTAAATAACGGAGTTGGGACCCATTAGCTTTTCCTATTTATGACATAATCAATGCTCGTGCCAAATTTCAAGTTTCTATGTGAGAAAATTGGATTGTGTATGTAAAATTTAGACGCTATTTCTTTTGCACATAGAATTGAATAATCTAGTTAGGACCCATTAGCTTTTCCTATTTATGACATAATCAATGCCCGTGCCAAATTTTAAGTTTCTATGTGAGAAAATTACATTCCATACGTAAAACTTGGACGCTAATTCTTTTGTGCCTAGAATTAAATAACGGAGTTGGGACCCTTTAGCTTTTCCTATTTATGACATAATCAATGCTCGTGCCAAATTTCAAGTTTCTATGTGAGAAAATTGGATTCCGTATATAAAATTTTGACGCTAATTCTTTTGCACATAGAATTGAATAATCGAGTTAGGACCCATTAGCTTTTCCTATTTATGACAATCAATGCTCGTGCCAAATTTCACATTTCTATGACACTGGAAAGTGAGAAAAATACATTCCGTACGGAAAATTTTGACGCTAATTCTTTTGCGCATAGAATTGAATAATCGAGTTGAGACCCATTAGTTTTTCCTATTTTGAACATATACAATGCCCGTGCCAAATTTTAAGTTTCTATGTGAGAAAATTGGATTCTGTACGTAAAATTTGGACGCTAATTCTTTTGCGCATAGAATTAAATAATCGAGTTGGGACCCATTAGCTTTTCCTATTTATGACATAATCAATGCTTGTGCCAAATTTCACGTTTCTATGACACTGGAAAGTGAGAAAAATACATTCCGTACGGAATATTTTGACGCTAATTCTTTTGCGCATAGAATTGAATAATCGAGTTGAGACCCATTAGTTTTTCCTATTTTGAACATATACAATGCCCGTGCCAAATTTTAAGTTTCTATGTGAGAAAATTGGATTCTGTACGTAAAATTTGGACGCTAATTCTTTTGCGCATAGAATTAAATAATCGAGTTGGGACCCATTAGCTTTTCCTATTTATGACATAATCAATGCTCGTGCCAAATTTCAAGTTTCTATGTGAGAAAATTGGATTCCGTACATAAAATTTGGAGGCTAATTCTTTTGCACATAGAATTGAATAATCGAGTTGGGACCCATTAGTTTTTCCTATTTAGAACATATTCAATGCCCGTGCCAAAGTTTACGTTTCTATGTGAGAAAATTGGATTGTGTACGTAAAATTTGGACGCTAATTCTTTTGCGCATAGAATTGAATAATCGAGTTGGGACCCATTAGCTTTTCCTATTTATGACATAATCAATGCTCGTGCCAAATTTCAAGTTTCTATGTGAGAAAATTGGATTCCGTACGTAAAATTTGGAGGCTAATTCTTTTGCACATAGAATTGAATAATCGAGTTGGGACCCATTAGCTTTTCCTATTTATGACATAATCAATGCTCGTGCCAAATTTCAAGTTTCTATGTGAGAAAATTGGATTCCGTACGTAAAATTTGAAGGCTAATTCTTTTGCACATAGAATTGAATAGTCGAGTTAGGACCCATTAGCTTTTCTTATTTATGACATAATCAATGCCCGTGCCAAATTTTAAGTTTCTATGTGAGAAAATTACATTCCGTACGTAACATTTGGACGCTAATTCTTTTGCGCATAGAATTAAATAACGGAGTTGGGACCCATTAGCTTTTCCTATTTATGACATGATCAATGCCCGGGCCAAATTTTAAGTTTCTATGTGAGAAAATTACATTCCATACGTAAAACTTGGACTCTAATTCTTTTGTGCCTAGAATTAAATAACGGAGTTGGGACCCTTTAGCTTTTCCTATTTATGACATAATCAATGCCCGTGCCAAATTTCAAGTTTCTATGTGAGAAAATTGGATTCCGTACATAAAATTTTGACGCTAATTCTTTTGCACATAGACTTGAATAATCGAGTTAGGACCCATTAGCTTTTCCTATTTATGACATAATCAATGCTCGTGCCAAATTTCACGTTTCTATGACACTGGAAAGTGAGAAAAATACATTCCGTACGTTAAATTTTGACGCTAATTCTTTTGCGCATAGAATTGAATAATCGAGTTGGGACCCATTAGTTTTTCCTATTTAGAACATATTCAATGCCCGTGCCAAAGTTTACGTTTCTATGTGAGAAAATTGGATTCTATACGTAAAATTTGGACGCTAATTCTTTTGCGCATAGAATTGAATAATCGAGTTGGGACCCATTAGCTTTTACTATTTATGACATAATCAATGCTCGAGCCAAATTTCAAGTTTCTATGTGAGAAAATTGGATTCCGTACGTAAAATTTGGAGGCTAATTCATTTGCACATAGAGTTGAAAAATCGAGTTGGGACCCATTAGCTTTTCCTATTTATGACATAATCAATGCTCGTGCCAAATTTCAAGTTTCTATGTGAGAAAATTGGATTCCGTACGTAAAATTTGGAGGCTAATTCTTTTGCACATAGAATTGAATAATCGAGTTGGGACCCATTAGCTTTTCCTATTTATGACATAATCAATGCTCGTGCCAAATTTCAAGTTTCTATGTGAGAAAATTGGATTCCGTACATAAAATTTGGAGGCTAATTCTTTTGCACATAGAATTGAATAATCGAGTTGGACCCATTAGCTTTTCCTATTTATGACATAATCAATACTCGTGCCAAATTTCACGTTTCTATGACACTGGAAAGTGAGAAAAATACATTCCGTACGTTAAATTTTGACGCTAATTCTTTTGCGCATAGAATTGAATAATCGAGTTGGGACCCATTAGTTTTTCCTATTTAGAACATATTCAATGCCCGTGCCAAATTTTACGTTTCTATGTGAGAAAATTGGATTGTGTACGTAAAATTTGGACGCTAATTCTTTTGCGCATAGAATTGAATAATCGAGTTGGGACCCATTAGCTTTTCCTATTTATGACATAATCAATGCTCGTGCCAAATTTCAAGTTTCTATGTGAGAAAATTGGATTCCGTACGTAAAATTTGGAGGCTAATACTTTTGCACATAGAATTGAATAATCGAGTTGGGACCCATTAGCTTTTCCTATTTATGACATAATCAATGCTCGAGCAAAATTTCAAGTTTCTATGTGAGAAAATTGGATTCCGTACGTAAAATTTGGAGGCTGATTCTTTTGCACATAGAGTTGAAAAATCGAGTTGGGACCCATTAGCTTTTCCTATTTATGACATAATCAATGCTCGTGCCAAATTTCAAGTTTCTATGTGAGAAAATTGGATTCCGTACGTAAAATTTGGAGGCTAATTCTTTTGCACATAGAATTAAATAATCGAGTTGGGACCCATTAGCTTTTCCTATTTATGACATAATCAATGCTCGTGCCAAATTTCAAGTTTCTATGTGAGAAAATTGGATTCCGTACATAAAATTTGGAGGCTAATTCTTTTGCGCATAGAATTAAATAACGGAGTTGGGACCCATTAGCTTTTCCTATTTAAGACATAATCAATGCCCGGGCCAAATTTCAAGTTTCTATGTGAGAAAATTGGATTGTGTATGTAAAATTTAGACGCTATTTCTTTTGCACATATAATTGAATAATCTAGTTAGGACCCATTAGCTTTTCCTATTTATGACATAATCAATGCCCGTGCCAAATTTTAAGTTTCTATGTGAGAAAATTACATTCCATACGTAAAACTTGGACGCTAATTCTTTTGTGCCTAGAATTAAATAACGGAGTTGGGACCCTTTAGCTTTTCCTATTTATGACATAATCAATGCTCGTGCCAAATTTCAAGTTTCTATGTGAGAAAATTGGATTCCGTACATAAAATTTTGACGCTAATTCTTTTGCACATAGAATTGAATAATCGAGTTAGGACCCATTAGCTTTTCCTATTTATGACAATCAATGCTCGTGCCAAATTTCACATTTCTATGACACTGGAAAGTGAGAAAAATACATTCCGTACGGAAAATTTTGACGCTAATTCTTTTGCGCATAGAATTGAATAATCGAGTTGAGACCCATTAGTTTTTCCTATTTTGAACATATACAATGCCCGTGCCAAATTTTAAGTTTCTATGTGAGAAAATTGGATTCTGTACGTAAAATTTGGACGCTAATTCTTTTGCGCATAGAATTAAATAATCGAGTTGGGACCCATTAGCTTTTCCTATTTATGACATAATCAATGCTCGTGCCAAATTTCAAGTTTCTATGACACTGGAAAGTGAGAAAAATACTTTCCATACGTAAAATTTTGACGCTAATTCTTTTGCACATAGAATTGAATAATCGAGTTAGTACCCATTAGCTTTTCCTATTTATGACATAATCAATGCTTGTGCCAAATTTCACGTTTCTATGACACTGGAAAGTGAGAAAAATACATTCCGTACGGAATATTTTGACGCTAATTCTTTTGCGCATAGAATTGAATAATCGAGTTGAGACCCATTAGTTTTTCCTATTTTGAACATATACAATGCCCGTGCCAAATTTTAAGTTTCTATGTGAGAAAATTGGATTCTGTACGTAAAATTTGGACGCTAATTCTTTTGCGCATAGAATTAAATAATCGAGTTGGGACCCATTAGCTTTTCCTATTTATGACATAATCAATGCTCGTGCCAAATTTCAAGTTTCTATGTGAGAAAATTGGATTCCGTACATAAAATTTGGAGGCTAATTCTTTTGCACATAGAATTGAATAATCGAGTTGGGACCCATTAGTTTTTCCTATTTAGAACATATTCAATGCCCGTGCCAAAGTTTACGTTTCTATGTGAGAAAATTGGATTGTGTACGTAAAATTTGGACGCTAATTCTTTTGCGCATAGAATTGAATAATCGAGTTGGGACCCATTAGCTTTTCCTATTTATTTTTTTTTTTTTTTATAAATCAATGTTTATTGGTTTTGTGAGAATTACAGAAACAAAAACAGTCAGAAGTAATAATAAGAGGTACAAACAGCATTCCAATATACTTTTCGTGTCACCTTGGTTATCCCAGTTGGAGACAACCAAAGTGGCTAAAAACGATTCAGAGGGAAAGGAACTTTACTAGAATCAAACTCTATGAACCTCTTCTATGAAAAAGAAGAGAATGAAAAGGGAGGCTGTGGCAACCGCGCTGATAGCCCTGAATATATAAACAGCCACCTGCTGTTTTCTGACGCACAGGACGAATAACGGTACAAATAGGATAAGTTGGGGGGGGAGAGGGAGGAGGAAGATGGTGCTCTCCAGGATAGGCCGGTCCCGGAATGTCAGTTTGAAATGCTGCCCAAAGGGTTTTTCACCGGACACCATCAGGTGCCGAGAAGATCAACTCGGGAGCAACATGGGCGACAGGGGGGGGAGGGGGGAGGTTTCAAGAGAGGCATACATGGTATGGATGGGGTGCCTGTCCGCCGTAACCCTTACGCTTCCTCTATGGCTCAACCCTGAATCGCTCTCCTGATGGCCCGCCAGGGCCCCCAGATCTCTAGGAACCTGTCATGCGTTCCATTGGACCAGCTTGAAAGTTCTTCTAGGTTTGCTAGCATATTGACTCTGGCCCTCCAAAGAGTTAACGTGGGAGGGACCTTCTGCTTCCACATCACTGGAATAAGGGATCTAGCTGTATCCACCAGGAGAGCGATCAGTCTATGCTTGGTCGGGCGAAAGGTAGGGGTAGGTCTCCACAGGAAGACCACATCAGGGGAGAGCACCAAATCGGGGGAGATCTTTTTCATCTCACCCGCCACGCTGCTCCAGAAGGGAGCTATAATCGGACAGTCCCACCATATGTGGAGATAAGAACCCGTGGAGCTCCCACACCTCCAACACTCATTCCCTGCCACCAGCTTGTGATCGTGTAGCCATTGCGGGGTCCTGTACCACCGCGCCAGGAGTTTATAATGGGACTCCTGGGCGGTAACACAAGCGGAGAGCCCAAATGCTGTTTTTAAAATCGATCTGGTCTCACTATCAGATAGAGTGATGCGAAGTTCTATCTCCCAGGAGATGAGGAAGGCAGGTTTCGTCCGGAAAGGGCGAGATACGTAGTTCTTGCGAATGTGAGCTATTTTTCTCAGGGAGGGAGTGGAGAGGTTACTAATCGCGGTTTCAAAATGGGTAAGTGGCCTGGAGGAGATGCAGGTTTTCCTGAAATCATTTAGGGTTCTCACCATATGGGTCAGAGTCAGGAAGGGGAGGGGGCGATTAGGTAGGAGCTCATTTAGGGTAGTGAGGGGTGCTTCCTGGGTGAGGGCGAATACATCTTGAAAGTGTTTTTCAGAAAGCATCCTCCAAGCCCGTGTCGAGCATGAGTCCAAAGGAAGATTCATATATTTGTAAAGGGCAGATAGTGGTGTGCGTGGGGAAGGGGGAGGCGCCAGAGTTTTCCCTAGGGCGCCCCATGATTCCATCGCCCCCTCCAAAAGGGGTTTTTTTCTGCGAACCTTACACCTCCTGTTCTCTGGGAACCAGAGGTCCTCCACCAAGGTAGGGCCATAGGACCCTTTTGCTAAGCGCTGAATCAATGGGTCTCTATTTGGATGTGTGAGTTCTATCCAGTGATTCAATAGGTTAGCTAGATAGAATTCACGCGGACAGGGTAGGTCCACTCCTCCCTCCGTGCGCCCCCTAGTCAGAAGGCTGTAGGCCAGTCTGGGTTTTTTTCCCATCCAGAGATATCTGGAGAAAAGTGAGCGGAGCGTCTTAAAGAAGCTGGGTGGGAGATATATAGGGAGGAGCCTCATCTTATAGACGATAATGGGGATAATATAGGTCTTCAAGATGTTCCTACGGCCTAACCAAGAAATAAAGGGGAGATCGTAAGAACGTAATAGCTTCTTGATTTTCGTTAGGGTGGGGAGGAAATTTATCGCAAACAGGTCCTCCGCCTTCTTCGTTAATTTTATACCCAAGAAGTCAATGGCCGAGTCGGACCACGAAAAGGGGGATATTTTCTTGATAGCCTTGAATCGGGAAGTGGGAATTGAAACGTTTAGGGCAACGGATTTAGTAAAATTAATTTTAAAATTAGAAAGGTCTCCGAAGGTCTCCAGTAGGGAGGTAAGGCGAGGAAGCCCCTCCTCCGGGTTAGTAATAAGAAAGACGATATCGTCGGCATATGCTGCCGTCGACAGGACCTCGTTCTCGATTCTCAAACCCTGTACAAGCGGGTCTAGTCTGATCTTTTGGAGGAGTGGCTCCAGAGCGAGTATAAAGAGGGTGGGGGAGAGGGGACACCCCTGCCTAGTACCGTTTTTTATATCAAATGGTGGGGAGAGAGAATTATTAATCTTAAGCCTTGCGTGGGGCATTGCGTAAAGAGAAAAAATTGCCGATACAAATTTGGGGGGAATGTTAAAATGGAGCAAGACTTGTTCCATGTACAGCCAATTCACGCGGTCAAACGCCTTTTCGGCGTCCGTGCCTACTAAGGCGAGTGGTATGTTATGGGTTTGAGAGAATCTGGCTGCATATAGGAGCCTTAAGCAATTATCTCGTCCCTCTCTACCCCCTACAAAGCCTGTTTGTTCTGGGCTGACTAGGGAAGTAACGTGTTTCTCTAGGCGTTTTGTTAAGATTTTGGCCCATAATTTCATGTCGAAATTAATCAGGGAGATGGGACGGTAGCTCCCACAGGACTCAGGGTCCTTGTTATCTTTATGCACCAGGGTAATGTGCGCTTCCTGCGCTTGTCTAGGCAGGGGGGTCCCACTCAGGAGAGAATTATAAAGCTCAGTTAGTTTGGGGATAAGGGAAGCACCAAGGGATTTGTAGTATATAAGGGGGAGGCCGTCCGGGCCCGGGCTCTTGCCGGGTGGAGACGAATTTAGAAGGTCGCCCACCTCTTGTGGAGTGATCGGAGACAAAAAGGATGCAGCTTCATCCTCTTGGATTTTGGGGAGATTTAAGTCTATGAGAAAATGGTCAATTTGTTTTTTAACGATGGGAATGTTTTCAGCGGAGAGGGGGTCCCGTAGATTATAGAGGCAAGAATAGAAAGCTTGAAATTCTTTGGCAATTTCGGGGGTGGAGGTGACACGCTGACCTGAGGGGGATTTAATGGCCTTTATGAGATTTCTTGTTTGGGCTTTTTTAATGAGGGACGACGTAAACCTACTACCTTTGTTTCCTTGCGCGTATGAAATGTGTTTGAGGTAGAGATATTTTTTATTAAATTTAGCTTCTAGGAGAAGTTTAAGTTCTGTGCGAAGGAAACCAAGTTTTTCAGCAGATGCTTTACACTGGGAGAGTTTAGTCAGGCGCTCTAACTTGGCAATTTGAGAAAGTAGGTCGTCAATGTCCTTTTGCTGCTTCTTCTTTGCCCTGGAGCCAGCGGCAATCAGAAGTCCTCTCATAAAGGCCTTATGGGCCTCCCACACTGTCGGGACTGACAAGTCCTCTGAGGTGTTAAGTTGGAAGAATTCCTCTAGAGCTTTGCTTAACTGGGATCTGTCTTCCGCTGAATCAAGGAGAGATGGGTTAAGCCTCCACCTCCACTCACGCGGGAGGGAATTTGGAAGGTGGAGAGTCAGGTGGACTGGGGCGTGGTCCGATATGGCCATGGCGTCTATCATAGCTTTTTTTGAGTGTTGCAACAGGGAGGAGGAGACGAAAATGTAGTCTAAACGCTGGAAGGAGGAGTGGACCTGCGAGAAAAAAGTATAATCCTTGGTGGATGGGTTAAGACATCTCCAGGCATCAACTATGTTTAGCTGTGAAATGCACCTAATGAGTTTGCTCAACTTTTTCTGCGAGATTTGGGATTTCCCTGACGAGGAGTCCATATCAGGGGATAGAGTGAGGTTAAAGTCCCCTCCTAAAATGACCTGGCCACTAGCGAAGTGTTTGAGTATTTCTAATTGAGTTGTAAGCCATACTATCTGGTCTTTATTGGGGGCATAGAGATTTGCAAGGGTCACTTTATTTTCGTTAAGGCGTCCTCTCAGAAAGAGAACCCTGCCCTCCTCATCTGCGTAGCGAGCCTCACAAAAAAAATTAAGAGATTTGTGTATTAACGTTGACACACCTTTGGAAGCGGAGGAGGGGTGGGAGCTATGAAAAGCCATCGGGAACTGACCTCCAGGGAGGGATAAGCATCTGTCCCCTTTAAAATGGGTCTCCTGTAGGAACACTACCCCTGAGCCATACCTTTTCAGAAGAAGGGCCACGTGGTGTCTCTTGTTTGGGGAATTCAAGCCGTTGACGTTAAAGGTCGAGAACTGGAGAGGTCCTGTCATCCCGATCTCGTGGGCGGGCAGATGATTTCCTAACTAGGAGAGGAAAAGAGCAAGCAAATTACACAGGTGTAGGCCTAAATATCAAATCCAGGGGGGATCCCCTGGGCGAGCACCGGGTTAGAGGTAAGGAGTGGGGAGAGGAGGGGGAAAGGGGATGGAGCAAAATAGGAGGTAGACACAAGAGGAAAGAGCGGGTAGGGAGGTAGGTTGCAAACCACAACCTAAAATAGAGGGTTAAGGTCAACGGTTCCTAAAATTAAGGAGACCGCTGAGGTGGGGGGCGAGTTGTTTGGGCCCTACAAAGGAGGTCCAACAACTACTTTGGTATCGGCCTAACCAGATAGGCGCCCGCAGAGGCCCCGACACCAACAGGTAGAAATAGGGAGCATATAATCGCTACTAAAGGAGGAAAAACAGCGTTAGTGCA
Source organism: Eleutherodactylus coqui (assembly GCA_035609135.1). Lineage (NCBI taxonomy): Eukaryota > Metazoa > Chordata > Amphibia > Anura > Eleutherodactylidae > Eleutherodactylus > Eleutherodactylus coqui. The sequence goes on along the minus strand of CM069412.1, from coordinate 53,938,404 downwards.
AATAATCTGCTTAAAACAGCAACAACGAACAATGTGATCAAAATAGGCGATAGCCCAAGATCTTCAATAACGAGAAGTGAATGTCAACTTGGAGACACATCACAAAAAGTCGCAATCACCCGGAGGGTCCGAACTGGATAAGTGTGAAGCCAGGTCGGCGTCCGGTGGGAGGCATAGGGGCAACAGGAGGGTCTTTGGCCTTCTTCTTTTTGTTTCTGGGCGACTTAAGGTTACTCGCCACCTGCCAGGATTCTGGGAGGGAAAGCTTTGGAAGCTTAGGGAACTCCGGGAGGGGGAGCCAGTTTGGCAGCTCTATTGGGTCCATCTCAAGGTGCTCCCAGCAATTACTGAGGTCGTCTGGAGTACGAATCAATAATCTGCGGCCGTTGTATGATATATTAATGCCGAAAGGGAAGAGCCACGCGTAGCGAATGTCTCTTGCTCTGAGGGCTTCCAGAAGAGGTCGCATAATTCGCCTCTTTGTAAGAGTAGCAGGGGATAGATCCTGGAAAATTTGGATTGAAGAGTCCCCGTATGTTAAATTTTTGTGTTGTCTGGCAGCTTTCAGGATGGCAGACGTGTCCTGGAAGGTGAGGAGCCTGCAGATAACATCCCTGGGGGGCTCTGCAGGCGGGGGAAGGGGTCTAAGAGCGCGGTGGATGCGTTCCACAGAAATTGTCGCCGCTCTGTCTTGCCCAAGTAGCTGGCCAAATATTTCAATGGCAACTTTAGACAGGGCCTCCGCTGCCCAGGATTCAGAGATTCCCTTGAAACGGATATTGCACCTCCGGTTACGATTCTCCAGGTCCTCCTGGAGAATGAGGGCTTTATTTAAATTGTCGTGCTGTTCCTTTAAGACTTTAGCCATGGCCAGGGCATGAGATGTAGCAGAGGCAGAGGCAGACTCCAGCTCCTCAACTCTGCCACCCATCTGCCTTATGTCAGCTTTTATCTCTGTTAGCTCGTTTATGAGGGGGGACAGAGCCTTTGAGATAAGCTCCTTCATAAATCCCCGGGACACAGGGCTGGAATCCTCTTCATCAGAGAACTCTCCCTCCCCCTCCTTACTGTAGGCAGATGCAGCCTCCGAGGCCGGCACTATCTTGATGGAAGGGTGGGGGGAGCGGGAGCTGTGCTCCTTCAGAAAGCGCTGCATCCCTGTCTGGCTTTTGGAGGTCCTGGGTGTGCAGGCTTGTTCTCCACCTTTGTCCCTTACAGGTTTGGGCATTTTGATGCTGCTATCAATGCTGTGGGTCCCCTGTGGGCGCCTCGCTGAGGGAGCTCTGGTCTCAAGCGGCCATCTTGCTCAGGAGTTAGGCCACGCCCCCCAGCTTTTCCTATTTATGACATAATCAATGCTCGTGCCAAATTTCAAGTTTCTATGTGAGAAAATTGGATTCCGTACATAAAATTTGGAGGCTAATTCTTTTGCACATAGAATTGAATAATCGAGTTGGGACCCATTAGCTTTTCCTATTTATGACATAATCAATGCTCGTGCCAAATTTCAAGTTTCTATGTGAGAAAATTGGATTCCGTACGTAAAATTTGAAGGCTAATTCTTTTGCACATAGAATTGAATAGTCGAGTTAGGACCCATTAGCTTTTCTTATTTATGACATAATCAATGCCCGTGCCAAATTTTAAGTTTCTATGTGAGAAAATTACATTCCGTACGTAACATTTGGACGCTAATTCTTTTGCGCATAGAATTAAATAACGGAGTTGGGACCCATTAGCTTTTCCTATTTATGACATGATCAATGCCCGGGCCAAATTTTAAGTTTCTATGTGAGAAAATTACATTCCATACGTAAAACTTGGACTCTAATTCTTTTGTGCCTAGAATTAAATAACGGAGTTGGGACCCTTTAGCTTTTCCTATTTATGACATAATCAATGCCCGTGCCAAATTTCAAGTTTCTATGTGAGAAAATTGGATTCCGTACATAAAATTTTGACGCTAATTCTTTTGCACATAGAATTGAATTATCGAGTTAGGACCCATTAGCTTTTCCTATTTATGACATAATCAATGCTCGTGCCAAATTTCACATTTCTATGACACTGGAAAGTGAGAAAAATACATTCCGTACGGAAAATTTTGACGCTAATTCTTTTGCGCATAGAATTGAATAATCGAGTTGAGACCCATTAGTTTTTCCTATTTTGAACATATACAATGCCCGTGCCAAATTTTAAGTTTCTATGTGAGAAAATTGGATTCTATACGTAAAATTTGGACGCTAATTCTTTTGCGCATAGAATTGAATAATCGAGTTGGGACCCATTAGCTTTTACTATTTATGACATAATCAATGCTCCTGCCAAATTTCACGTTTCTATGACACTGGAAAGTGAGAAAAATACATTCCATACGTAAAATTTTGACGCTAATTCTTTTGCACATAGAATTGAATAATCGAGTTAGGACCCATTAGCTTTTCCTATTTATGACATAATCAATGCTCGTGCCAAATTTCACGTTTCTATGACACTGGAAAGTGAGAAAAATACATTCCGTACGGAAAATTTTGACGCTAATTCTTTTGCGCATAGAATTGAATAATCGAGTTGAGACCCATTAGTTTTTCCTATTTTGAACATATACAATGCTCGTGCCAAATTTTAAGTTTCTATGTGAGAAAATTGGATTCTGTACGTAAAATTTTGACGCTAATTCTTTTGCACATAGAATTGAATAATCGAGTTGGACCCATTAGCTTTTCCTATTTATGACATAATCAATGCTCGTGCCAAATTTCACGTTTCTATGACACTGGAAAGTGAGAAAAATACATTGCGTACGTTAAATTTTGACGCTTATTCTTTTGCGCATAGAATTGAATAATCGAGTTGGGACCCATTAGTTTTTCCTATTTAGAACATATTCAATGCCCGTGCCAAATTTTACGTTTCTATGTGAGAAAATTGGATTGTGTACGTAAAATTTGGACGCTAATTCTTTTGCGCATAGAATTGAATAATCGAGTTGGGACCCATTAGCTTTTCCTATTTATGACATAATCAATGCTCGTGCCATATTTCAAGTTTCTATGTGAGAAAATTGGATTCCGTACGTAAAATTTGGAGGCTAATTCTTTTGCACATAGAGTTGAAAAATCGAGTTGGGACCCATTAGCTTTTCCTATTTATGACATAATCAATGCTCGTGCCAAATTTCAAGTTTCTATGTGAGAAAATTGGATTCCGTACATAAAATTTGGAGGCTAATTCTTTTGCACATAGAATTGAATAATCGAGTTGGGACCCATTAGCTTTTCCTATTTATGACATAATCAATGCTCGTGCCAAATTTCACGTTTCTATGACACTGGAAAGTGAGAAAAATACATTCCATACGTATAATTTTGACGCTAATTCTTTTGCACATAGAATTGAATAATCGAGTTAGGACCCATTAGCTTTTCCTATTTATGACATAATCAATGCTCGTGCCAAATTTCACGTTTCTATGACACTGGAAAGTGAGAAAAATACATTCCGTACGGAAAATTTTGACGCTAATTCTTTTGCGCATAGAATTGAATAATTGAGTTGAGACCCATTAGTTTTTCCTATTTTGAACATATACAATGCTCGTGCCAAATTTTAAGTTTCTATGTGAGAAAATTGGATTCTGTACGTAAAATTTGGACGCTAATTCTTTTGCGCATAGAATTGAAAAATCGAGTTGGGACCCATTAGCTTTTCCTATTTATGACATAATCAATGCTCGAGCCAAATTTCAAGTTTCTATGTGAGAAAATTGGATTCCGTACGTAAAATTTGGAGGCTAATTCTTTTGCACATAGAATTGAATAATCGAGTTGGGACCCATTAGCTTTTCCTATTTATGACATAATCAATGCTCGTGCCAAATTTCAAGTTTCTATGTGAGAAAATTGGATTCCGTACATAAAATTTGGAGGCTAATTCTTTTGCACATAGAATTGAAAAATCGAGTTGAGACCCATTAGCTTTTCCTATTTATGACAATCAATGCTCGTGCCAAATTTCACGTTTCTATGACACTGGAAAGTGAGAAAAATACATTCCGTACGTTAAATTTTGACGCTAATTCTTTTGCGCATAGAATTGAATAATCGAGTTGGGACCCATTAGTTTTTCCTATTTAGAACATATTCAATGCCCGTGCCAAAGTTTACGTTTCTATGTGAGAAAATTGGATTGTGTACGTAAAATTTGGACGCTAATTCTTTTGCGCATAGAATTGAATAATCGAGTTGGGACCCATTAGCTTTTCCTATTTATGACATAATCAATGCTCGTGCCAAATTTCAAGTTTCTATGTGAGAAAATTGGATTCCGTACGTAAAATTTGGAGGCTAATTCTTTTGCACATAGAATTGAATAATCGAGTTGGGACCCATTAGCTTTTCCTATTTATGACATAATCAATGCTCGTGCCAAATTTCAAGTTTCTATGTGAGAAAATTGGATTCCGTACGTAAAATTTGAAGGCTAATTCTTTTGCACATAGAATTGAATAGTCGAGTTAGGACCCATTAGCTTTTCTTATTTATGACATAATCAATGCCCGTGCCAAATTTTAAGTTTCTATGTGAGAAAATTACATTCCATACGTAACATTTGGACGCTAATTCTTTTGTGCCTAGAATTAAATAATGGAGTTGGGACCCTTTAGCTTTTCCTATTTATGACATAATCAATGCCCGTGCCAAATTTCAAGTTTCTATGTGAGAAAATTGGATTCCGTACATAAAATTTTGACGCTAATTCTTTTGCACATAGAATTGAATTATCGAGTTAGGACCCATTAGCTTTTCCTATTTATGACATAATCAATGCTCGTGCCAAATTTCACGTTTCTATGACACTGGAAAGTGAGAAAAATACATTCCGTACGGAATATTTTGACGCTAATTCTTTTGCGCATTGAATTGAATAATCGAGTTGAGACCCATTAGTTTTTCCTATTTTGAACATATACAATGCTCGTGCCAAATTTCAAGTTTCTATGTGAGAAAATTGGATTCCGTACATAAAATTTGGAGGCTAATTCTTTTGCACATAGAATTGAATAATCGAGTTGGACCCATTAGCTTTTCCTATTTATGACATAATCAATGCTCGTGCCAAATTTCACGTTTCTATGACACTGGAAAGTGAGAAAAATACATTCCGTACGTTAAATTTTGACGCTTATTCTTTTGCGCATAGAATTGAATAATCGAGTTGGGACCCATTTGTTTTTCCTATTTAGAACATATTCAATGCCCGTGCCAAATTTTAAGTTTCTATGTGAGAAAATTGGATTGTGTACGTAAAATTTGGACGCTAATTCTTTTGCGCTTAGAATTGAATAATCGAGTTGGGACCCATTAGCTTTTCCTATTTATGACATAATCAATGCTCGTGCCAAATTTCAAGTTTCTATGTGAGAAAATTGGATTCCGTACGTAAAATTTGGAGGCTAATTCTTTTGCACATAGAATTGAATAATCGAGTTGGGACCCATTAGCTTTTCCTATTTATGACATAATCAATGCTCGAGCCAAATTTCAAGTTTCTATGTGAGAAAATTGGATTCCGTACGTAAAATTTGGAGGCTAATTCTTTTGCACATAGAATTGAATAATCGAGTTGGGACCCATTAGCTTTTCCTATGTATGACATAATCAATGCTCGTGCCAAATTTCAAGTTTCTATGTGAGAAAATTGGATTCCGTACTTAAAATTTGGAGGCTAATTCTATTGCACATAGAATTGAATAATCGATATGGGACCCATTAGCTTTTCCTATTTATGACATAATCAATGCTCGTGCCAAATTTCACGTTTCTATGACACTGGAAAGTGAGAAAAATACATTCCTTACGGAAAATTTTGACGCTAATTCTTTTGCACATAGAATTGAATAATCGAGTTAGGACCCATTAGCTTTTCCTATTTATGACATAATCAATGCTCGTGCCAAATTTCACGTTTCTATGACACTGGAAAGTGAGAAAAATACATTCCTTACGGAAAATTTTGACGCTAATTCTTTTGCGCATAGAATTGAATAATCGAGTTGAGACCCATTAGTTTTTCCTATTTTGAACATATACAATGCCCGTGCCAAATTTTAAGTTTCTATGTGAGAAAATTGGATTCTGTACGTAAAATTTGGACGCTAATTCTTTTGCGCATAGAATTGAATAATCGATTTGGGACCCATTAGCTTTTCCTATTTATGACATAATCAATGCTCGAGCCAAATTTCAAGTTTCTATGTGAGAAAATTGGATTCTGTACGTAAAATTTGGAGGCTAATTCTTTTGCACATAGAGTTGAAAAATCGAGTTGGGACCCATTAGCTTTTCCTATTTATGACATAATCAATGCTCGTGCCAAATTTCAAGTTTCTATGTGAGAAAATTGGATTCCGTACATAAAATTTGGAGGCTAATTCTTTTGCACATAGAATTGAATAATCGAGTTGGACCCATTAGCTTTTCCTATTTATGACATAATCAATGCTCGTGCCAAATTTCACGTTTCTATGACACTGGAAAGTGAGAAAAATACATTCCATACCTATAATTTTGATGCTAATTCTTTTGCACATAGAATTGAATAATCGAGTTAGGACCCATTAGCTTTTCCTATTTATGACATAATCAATGCTCGTGCCAAATTTCACGTTTCTATGACACTGGAAAGTGAGAAAAATACATTCCGTACGGAAAATTTTGACGCTAATTCTTTTGCGCATAGAATTGAATAATTGAGTTGAGACCCATTAGTTTTTCCTATTTTGAACATATACAATGCTCGTGCCAAATTTTAAGTTTCTATGTGAGAAAATTGGATTCTGTACGTAAAATTTGGACGCTAATTCTTTTGCGCATAGAATTGAAAAATCGAGTTGGGACCCATTAGCTTTTCCTATTTATGACATAATCAATGCTCGAGCCAAATTTCAAGTTTCTATGTGAGAAAATTGGATTCCGTACGTAAAATTTGGAGGCTAATTCTTTTGCACATAGAATTGAATAATCGAGTTGGGACCCATTAGCTTTTCCTATTTATGACATAATCAATGCTCGTGCCAAATTTCAAGTTTCTATGTGAGAAAATTGGATTCCGTACATAAAATTTGGAGGCTAATTCTTTTGCACATAGAATTGAATAATCGAGTTGGACCCATTAGCTTTTCCTATTTATGACATAATCAATGCTCGTGCCAAATTTCACGTTTCTATGACACTGGAAAGTGAGAAAAATACATTCCATACCTATAATTTTGATGCTAATTCTTTTGCACATAGAATTGAATAATCGAGTTAGGACCCATTAGCTTTTCCTATTTATGACATAATCAATGCTCGTGCCAAATTTCACGTTTCTATGACACTGGAAAGTGAGAAAAATACATTCCGTACGGAAAATTTTGACGCTAATTCTTTTGCGCATAGAATTGAATAATTGAGTTGAGACCCATTAGTTTTTCCTATTTTGAACATATACAATGCTCGTGCCAAATTTTAAGTTTCTATGTGAGAAAATTGGATTCTGTACGTAAAATTTGGACGCTAATTCTTTTGCGCATAGAATTGAAAAATCGAGTTGGGACCCATTAGCTTTTCCTATTTATGACATAATCAATGCTCGAGCCAAATTTCAAGTTTCTATGTGAGAAAATTGGATTCCGTACGTAAAATTTGGAGGCTAATTCTTTTGCACATAGAATTGAATAATCGAGTTGGGACCCATTAGCTTTTCCTATTTATGACATAATCAATGCTCGTGCCAAATTTCAAGTTTCTATGTGAGAAAATTGGATTCCGTACATAAAATTTGGAGGCTAATTCTTTTGCACATAGAATTGAAAAATCGAGTTGAGACCCATTAGCTTTTCCTATTTATGACATAATCAATGCTCGTGCCAAATTTCACGTTTCTATGACACTGGAAAGTGAGAAAAATACATTCCGTACGTTACATTTTGACGCTAATTCTTTTGCGCATAGAATTGAATAATCGAGTTGGGACCCATTAGTTTTTCCTATTTAGAACATATTCAATGCCCGTGCCAAAGTTTACGTTTCTATGTGAGAAAATTGGATTGTGTACGTAAAATTTGGACGCTAATTCTTTTGCGCATAGAATTGAATAATCGAGTTGGGACCCATTAGCTTTTCCTATTTATGACATAATCAATGCTCGTGCCAAATTTCAAGTTTCTATGTGAGAAAATTGGATTCCGTACGTAAAATTTGGAGGCTAATTCTTTTGCACATAGAATTGAATAATCGAGTTGGGACCCATTAGCTTTTCCTATTTATGACATAATTAATGCTCGTGCCAAATTTCAAGTTTCTATGTGAGAAAATTGGATTCCGTACGTAAAATTTGAAGGCTAATTCTTTTGCACATAGAATTGAATAGTCGAGTTAGGACCCATTAGCTTTTCTTATTTATGACATAATCAATGCCCGTGCCAAATTTTAAGTTTCTATGTGAGAAAATTGGATTCCGTACGTAAAATTTGGAGGCTAATTCTTTTGCACATAGAATTGAATAATCGAGTTGGGACCCATTAGCTTTTCCTATTTATGACATAATCAATGCTCGTGCCAAATTTCAAGTTTCTATGTGAGAAAATTGGATTCCGTACATAAAATTTGGAGGCTAATTCTTTTGCACATAGAATTGAAAAATCGAGTTGGGACCCATTAGCTTTTCCTATTTATGACATAATCAATGCTCGTGCCAAATCTCACGTTTCTATGACACTGGAAAGTGAGAAAAATACATTCCGTACGTTAAATTTTGACGCTAATTCTTTTGCGCATAGAATTGAATAATCGAGTTGGGACCCATTAGTTTTTCCTATTTAGAACATATTCAATGCCCGTGCCAAATTTTAAGTTTCTATGTGAGAAAATTACATTCCATACGTAAAACTTGGACGCTAATTCTTTTGTGCCTAGAATTAAATAACGGAGTTGGGACCCTTTAGCTTTTCCTATTTATGACATAATCAATGCCCGGGTCAAATTTTATGTTTCTATGTGAGAAAATTGGATTCCGTACATAAAATTTTGACGCTAATTCTTTTGCACATAGAATTGAATAATCGAGTTAGGACCCATTAGCTTTTCCTATTTATGACATAATCAATGCTCGTGCCAAATTTCACATTTCTATGACACTGGAAAGTGAGAAAAATACATTCCGTACGGAAAATTTTGACGCTAATTCTTTTGCACATAGAATTGAATAATCGAGTTAGGACCCATTAGCTTTTCCTATTTATGACATAATCAATGCTCATGCCAAATTTCACGTTTCTATGACACTGGAAAGTGAGAAAAATACATTCCCTACGAAATATTTTGACGCTAATTCTTTTGCGCATAGAATTTTAATAATCGAGTTGAGACCCATTAGTTTTTCCTATTTTGAACATATACAATGCCCGTGCCAAATTTTAAGTTTCTATGTGAGAAAATTGGATTCTGTACGTAAAATTTGGACGCTAATTCTTTTGCGCATAGAATTGAATAATCGAGTTGAGACCCATTAGTTTTTCCTATTTTGAACATATACAATGCTCGTGCCAAATTTCAAGTTTCTATGTGAGAAAATTGGATTCCGTACATAAAATTTGGAGGCTAATTCTTTTGCACATAGAATTGAATAATCGAGTTGGGACCCATTAGCTTTTCCTATTTATGACATAATCAATGCTCGTGCCAAATTTCACGTTTCTATGACACTGGAAAGTGAGAAAAATACATTCCGTACGGAAAATTTTGACGCTAATTCTTTTGCGCATAGAATTGAATAATTGAGTTGAGACCCATTAGTTTTTCCTATTTTGAACATATACAATGCTCGTGCCAAATTTTAAGTTTCTATGTGAGAAAATTGGATTCTGTACGTAAAATTTGGACGCTAATTCTTTTGCGCATAGAATTGAAAAATCGAGTTGGGACCCATTAGCTTTTCCTATTTATGACATAATCAATGCTCGAGCCAAATTTCAAGTTTCTATGTGAGAAAATTGGATTCCGTACGTAAAATTTGGAGGCTAATTCTTTTGCACATAGAATTGAATAATCGAGTTGGGACCCATTAGCTTTTCCTATTTATGACATAATCAATGCTCGTGCCAAATTTCAAGTTTCTATGTGAGAAAATTGGATTCCGTACATAAAATTTGGAGGCTAATTCTTTTGCACATAGAATTGAAAAATCGAGTTGAGACCCATTAGCTTTTCCTATTTATGACATAATCAATGCTCGTGCCAAATTTCACGTTTCTATGACACTGGAAAGTGAGAAAAATACATTCCGTACGTTACATTTTGACGCTAATTCTTTTGCGCATAGAATTGAATAATCGAGTTGGGACCCATTAGTTTTTCCTATTTAGAACATATTCAATGCCCGTGCCAAAGTTTACGTTTCTATGTGAGAAAATTGGATTGTGTACGTAAAATTTGGACGCTAATTCTTTTGCGCATAGAATTGAATAATCGAGTTGGGACCCATTAGCTTTTCCTATTTATGACATAATCAATGCTCGTGCCAAATTTCAAGTTTCTATGTGAGAAAATTGGATTCCGTACGTAAAATTTGGAGGCTAATTCTTTTGCACATAGAATTGAATAATCGAGTTGGGACCCATTAGCTTTTCCTATTTATGACATAATTAATGCTCGTGCCAAATTTCAAGTTTCTATGTGAGAAAATTGGATTCCGTACGTAAAATTTGAAGGCTAATTCTTTTGCACATAGAATTGAATAGTCGAGTTAGGACCCATTAGCTTTTCTTATTTATGACATAATCAATGCCCGTGCCAAATTTTAAGTTTCTATGTGAGAAAATTGGATTCCGTACGTAAAATTTGGAGGCTAATTCTTTTGCACATAGAATTGAATAATCGAGTTGGGACCCATTAGCTTTTCCTATTTATGACATAATCAATGCTCGTGCCAAATTTCAAGTTTCTATGTGAGAAAATTGGATTCCGTACATAAAATTTGGAGGCTAATTCTTTTGCACATAGAATTGAAAAATCGAGTTGGGACCCATTAGCTTTTCCTATTTATGACATAATCAATGCTCGTGCCAAATCTCACGTTTCTATGACACTGGAAAGTGAGAAAAATACATTCCGTACGTTAAATTTTGACGCTAATTCTTTTGCGCATAGAATTGAATAATCGAGTTGGGACCCATTAGTTTTTCCTATTTAGAACATATTCAATGCCCGTGCCAAATTTTAAGTTTCTATGTGAGAAAATTACATTCCATACGTAAAACTTGGACGCTAATTCTTTTGTGCCTAGAATTAAATAACGGAGTTGGGACCCTTTAGCTTTTCCTATTTATGACATAATCAATGCCCGGGTCAAATTTTATGTTTCTATGTGAGAAAATTGGATTCCGTACATAAAATTTTGACGCTAATTCTTTTGCACATAGAATTGAATAATCGAGTTAGGACCCATTAGCTTTTCCTATTTATGACATAATCAATGCTCGTGCCAAATTTCACATTTCTATGACACTGGAAAGTGAGAAAAATACATTCCGTACGGAAAATTTTGACGCTAATTCTTTTGCACATAGAATTGAATAATCGAGTTAGGACCCATTAGCTTTTCCTATTTATGACATAATCAATGCTCATGCCAAATTTCACGTTTCTATGACACTGGAAAGTGAGAAAAATACATTCCCTACGAAATATTTTGACGCTAATTCTTTTGCGCATAGAATTTTAATAATCGAGTTGAGACCCATTAGTTTTTCCTATTTTGAACATATACAATGCCCGTGCCAAATTTTAAGTTTCTATGTGAGAAAATTGGATTCTGTACGTAAAATTTGGACGCTAATTCTTTTGCGCATAGAATTGAATAATCGAGTTGAGACCCATTAGTTTTTCCTATTTTGAACATATACAATGCTCGTGCCAAATTTCAAGTTTCTATGTGAGAAAATTGGATTCCGTACATAAAATTTGGAGGCTAATTCTTTTGCACATAGAATTGAATAATCGAGTTGGGACCCATTAGCTTTTCCTATTTATGACATAATCAATGCTCGTGCCAAATTTCAAGTTTCTATGTGAGAAAATTGGATTCCGTACATAAAATTTGGAGGCTAATTCTTTTGCGCATAGAATTAAATAACGGAGTTGGGACCCATTAGCTTTTCCTATTTATGACATAATCAATGCTCGTGCCAAATTTCAAGTTTCTATGTGAGAAAATTGGATTGTGTATGTAAAATTTAGACGCTATTTCTTTTGCACATAGAATTGAATAATCTAGTTAGGACCCATTAGCTTTTCCTATTTATGACATAATCAATGCTCGTGCCAAATTTCAAGTTTCTATGTGAGAAAATTGGATTCCGTACGTAAAATTTGGAGGCTAATTCTTTTGCACATAGAATTGAATAATCGAGTTGGGACCCATTAGCTTTTCCTATTTATGACATAATCAATGCTCGAGCCAAATTTCAAGTTTCTATGTGAGAAAATTGGATTCCGTACGTAAAATTTGGAGGCTAATTCTTTTGCACATAGAATTGAATAATCGAGTTGGGACCCATTAGCTTTTCCTATGTATGACATAATCAATGCTCGTGCCAAATTTCAAGTTTCTATGTGACAAAATTGGATTCCGTACTTAAAATTTGGAGGCTAATTCTATTGCACATAGAATTGAATAATCGATATGGGACCCATTAGCTTTTCCTATTTATGACATAATCAATGCTCGTGCCAAATTTCACGTTTCTATGACACTGGAAAGTGAGAAAAATACATTCCTTACGGAAAATTTTGACGCTAATTCTTTTGCACATAGAATTGAATAATCGAGTTAGGACCCATTAGCTTTTCCTATTTATGACATAATCAATGCTCGTGCCAAATTTCACGTTTCTATGACACTGGAAAGTGAGAAAAATACATTCCTTACGGAAAATTTTGACGCTAATTCTTTTGCGCATAGAATTGAATAATCGAGTTGAGACCCATTAGTTTTTCCTATTTTTAACATATACAATGCCCGTGCCAAATTTTAAGTTTCTATGTGAGAAAATTGGATTCTGTACGTAAAATTTGGACGCTAATTCTTTTGCGCATAGAATTGAATAATCGAGTTGGGACCCATTAGCTTTTCCTATTTATGACATAATCAATGCTCGAGCCAAATTTCAAGTTTCTATGTGAGAAAATTGGATTCCGTACGTAAAATTTGGAGGCTAATTCTTTTGCACATAGAGTTGAAAAATCGAGTTGGGACCCATTAGCTTTTCCTATTTATGACATAATCAATGCTCGTGCCAAATTTCAAGTTTCTATGTGAGAAAATTGGATTCCGTACATAAAATTTGGAGGCTAATTCTTTTGCACATAGAATTGAATAATCGAGTTGGACCCATTAGCTTTTCCTATTTATGACATAATCAATGCTCGTGCCAAATTTCACGTTTCTATGACACTGGAAAGTGAGAAAAATACATTCCGTACGTTAAATTTTGACGCTAATTCTTTTGCGCATAAAATTGAATAATCGAGTTGGGACCCATTAGCTTTTCCTATTTATGACATAATCAATGCTCGTGCCAAATTTCAAGTTTCTATGTGAGAAAATTGGATTGTGTATGTAAAATTTAGACGCTATTTCTTTTGCACATAGAATTGAATAATCTAGTTAGGACCCATTAGCTTTTCCTATTTATGACATAATCAATGCCCGTGCCAAATTTTAAGTTTCTATGTGAGAAAATTACATTCCATACGTAAAACTTGGACGCTAATTCTTTTGTGCCTAGAATTAAATAACGGAGTTGGGACCCTTTAGCTTTTCCTATTTATGACATAATCAATGCTCGTGCCAAATTTCAAGTTTCTATGTGAGAAAATTGGATTCCGTACATAAAATTTTGACGCTAATTCTTTTGCGCATAGAATTGAATAATCGAGTTAGGACCCATTAGCTTTTCCTATTTATGACATAATCAATGCTCGTGCCAAATTTCACATTTCTATGACACTGGAAAGTGAGAAAAATACATTCCGTACGGAAAATTTTGACGCTAATTCTTTTGCGCATAGAATTGAATAATCGAGTTGAGACCCATTAGTTTTTCCTATTTTGAACATATACAATACCCGTGCCAAATTTTAAGTTTCTATGTGAGAAAATTGGACTCTATACGTAAAATTTGGACGCTAATTCTTTTGCGCATAGAATTGAATAATCGAGTTGGGACCCATTAGCTTTTCCTATTTATGACATAATCAATGCTCGTGCCAAATTTCAAGTTTCTATGTGAGAAAATTGGATTCCGTACGTAAAATTTGGAGGCTAATTCTTTTGCACATAGAATTGAATACTCGAGTTGGGACCCATTAGCTTTTCCTATTTATGACATAATCAATGCTCGTGCCAAATTTCAAGTTTCTATGTGAGAAAATTGGATTCCGTACGTAAAATTTGAAGGCTAATTCTTTTGCACATAGAATTGAATAATCGAGTTAGGACCCATTAGCTTTTCTTATTTATGACATAATCAATGCCCGTGCCAGATTTTAAGTTTCTATGTGAGAAAATTACATTCCGTACGTAACATTTGGACGCTAATTCTTTTGTGCATAGAATTAAATAACGGAGTTGGGACCCATTAGCTTTTCCTATTTATGACATAATCAATGCTCGTGCCAAATTTCAAGTTTCTATGTGAGAAAATTGGATTCTGTATGTAAAATTTAGACGCTATTTCTTTTGCACATAGAATTGAATAATCTAGTTAGGACCCATTAGCTTTTCCTATTTATGACATAATCAATGCCCGTGCCAAATTTTAAGTTTCTATGTGAGAAAATTACATTCCATACGTAAAACTTGGACGCTAATTCTTTTGTGCCTAGAATTAAATAACGGAGTTGGGACCCTTTAGCTTTTCCTATTTATGACATAATCAATGCCCGTGCCAAATTTCAAGTTTCTATGTGAGAAAATTGGATTCCGTACATAAAATTTTGACGCTAATTCTTTTGCACATAGAATTGAATAATCGAGTTAGGACCCATTAGCTTTTCCTATTTATGACATAATCAATGCTCGTGCCAAATTTCACATTTCTATGACACTGGAAAGTGAGAAAAATACATTCCGTACGGAAAATTTTGACGCTAATTCTTTTGCACATAGAATTGAATAATCGAGTTAGGACCCATTAGCTTTTCCTATTTATGACATAATCAATGCTCATGCCAAATTTCACGTTTCTATGACACTGGAAAGTGAGAAAAATACATTCCGTACGGAATATTTTGACGCTAATTCTTTTGCGCATAGAATTGAATAATCGAGTTGAGACCCATTAGTTTTTCCTATTTTGAACATATACAATGCCCGTGCCAAATTTTAAGTTTCTATGTGAGAAAATTGGATTCTGTACGTAAAATTTGGACGCTAATTCTTTTGCGCATAGAATTGAATAATCGAGTTGAGACCCATTAGTTTTTCCTATTTTGAACATATACAATGCTCGTGCCAAATTTCAAGTTTCTATGTGAGAAAATTGGATTCCGTACATAAAATTTGGAGGCTAATTCTTTTGCACATAGAATTGAATAATCGAGTTGGGACCCATTAGCTTTTCCTATTTATGACATAATCAATGCTCGTGCCAAATTTCAAGTTTCTATGTGAGAAAATTGGATTCCGTACATAAAATTTGGAGGCTAATTCTTTTGCGCATAGAATTAAATAACGGAGTTGGGACCCATTAGCTTTTCCTATTTATGACATAATCAATGCTCGTGCCAAATTTCAAGTTTCTATGTGAGAAAATTGGATTGTGTATGTAAAATTTAGACGCTATTTCTTTTGCACATAGAATTGAATAATCTAGTTAGGACCCATTAGCTTTTCCTATTTATGACATAATCAATGCCCGTGCCAAATTTTAAGTTTCTATGTGAGAAAATTACATTCCATACGTAAAACCTGGACGCTAATTCTTTTGTGCCTAGAATTAAATAACGGAGTTGGGACCCTTTAGCTTTTCCTATTTATGACATAATCAATGCTCGTGCCAAATTTCAAGTTTCTATGTGAGAAAATTGGATTCCGTACATAAAATTTTGACGCTAATTCTTTTGCGCATAGAATTGAATAATCGAGTTAGGACCCATTAGCTTTTCCTATTTATGACATAATCAATGCTCGTGCCAAATTTCACATTTCTATGACACTGGAAAGTGAGAAAAATACATTCCGTACGGAAAATTTTGACGCTAATTCTTTTGCGCATAGAATTGAATAATCGAGTTGAGACCCATTAGTTTTTCCTATTTTGAACATATACAATGCCCGTGCCAAATTTTAAGTTTCTATGTGAGAAAATTGGACTCTATACGTAAAATTTGGACGCTAATTCTTTTGCGCATAGAATTGAATAATCGAGTTGGGACCCATTAGCTTTTCCTATTTATGACATAATCAATGCTCGTGCCAAATTTCAAGTTTCTATGTGAGAAAATTGGATTCCGTACGTAAAATTTGGAGGCTAATTCTTTTGCACATAGAATTGAATACTCGAGTTGGGACCCATTAGCTTTTCCTATTTATGACATAATCAATGCTCGTGCCAAATTTCAAGTTTCTATGTGAGAAAATTGGATTCCGTACGTAAAATTTGAAGGCTAATTCTTTTGCACATAGAATTGAATAATCGAGTTAGGACCCATTAGCTTTTCTTATTTATGACATAATCAATGCCCGTGCCAGATTTTAAGTTTCTATGTGAGAAAATTACATTCCGTACGTAACATTTGGACGCTAATTCTTTTGTGCATAGAATTAAATAACGGAGTTGGGACCCATTAGCTTTTCCTATTTATGACATAATCAATGCTCGTGCCAAATTTCAAGTTTCTATGTGAGAAAATTGGATTCTGTATGTAAAATTTAGACGCTATTTCTTTTGCACATAGAATTGAATAATCTAGTTAGGACCCATTAGCTTTTCCTATTTATGACATAATCAATGCCCGTGCCAAATTTTAAGTTTCTATGTGAGAAAATTACATTCCATACGTAAAACTTGGACGCTAATTCTTTTGTGCCTAGAATTAAATAACGGAGTTGGGACCCTTTAGCTTTTCCTATTTATGACATAATCAATGCCCGTGCCAAATTTCAAGTTTCTATGTGAGAAAATTGGATTCCGTACATAAAATTTTGACGCTAATTCTTTTGCACATAGAATTGAATAATCGAGTTAGGACCCATTAGCTTTTCCTATTTATGACATAATCAATGCTCGTGCCAAATTTCACATTTCTATGACACTGGAAAGTGAGAAAAATACATTCCGTACGGAAAATTTTGACGCTAATTCTTTTGCACATAGAGTTGAATAATCGAGTTAGGACCCATTAGCTTTTCCTATTTATGACATAATCAATGCTCGTGCCAAATTTCACGTTTCTATGACACTGGAAAGTGAGAAAAATACATTCCGTACGGTATATTTTGACGCTAATTCTTTTGCGCATAGAATTGAATAATCGAGTTGAGACCCATTAGTTTTTCCTATTTTGAACATATAGAATGCCCGTGCCAAATTTTAAGTTTCTATGTGAGAAAATTGGATTCTGTACGTAAAATTTGGACGCTAATTCTTTTGCGCATAGAATTAAATAATCGAGTTGGGACCCATTAGCTTTTCCTATTTATGACATAATCAATGCTCGTGCCAAATTTCAAGTTTCTATGTGAGAAAATTGGATTCCGTACATAAAATTTGGAGGCTAATTCTTTTGCACATAGAATTGAATAATCGAGTTGGGACCCATTAGCTTTTCCTATTTATGACATAATCAATGCTCGTGCCAAATTTCAAGTTTCTATGTGAGAAAATTGGATTCCGTACATAAAATTTGGAGGCTAATTCTTTTGCACATAGAATTGAATAATCGAGTTGGACCCATTAGCTTTTCCTATTTATGACATAATCAATGCTCGTGCCAAATTTCACGTTTCTATGTGAGAAAATTGGATTCTGTATGTAAAATTTAGACGCTATTTCTTTTGCACATAGAATTGAATAATCGAGTTAGGACCCATTAGCTTTTCTTATTTATGACATAATCAATGCCCGTGCCAAATTTTAAGTTTCTATGTGAGAAAATTACATTCCGTACGTAAAATTTGGACGCTAATTCTTTTGCGCATAGAATTAAATAACGGAGTTGGGACCCATTAGCTTTTCCTATTTATGACATAATCAATGCTCGTGCCAAATTTCAAGTTTCTATGTGAGAAAATTGGATTCTGTATGTAAAATTTAGACGCTATTTCTTTTGCACATAGAATTGAATAATCTAGTTAGGACCCATTAGCTTTTCCTATTTATGACATAATCAATGCCCGTGCCAAATTTTAAGTTTCTATGTGAGAAAATTGGATTCCGTACATAAAATTTGGAGGCTAATTCTTTTGCACATAGAATTGAATAATCGAGTTGGACCCATTAGCTTTTCCTATTTATGACATAATCAATGCTCGTGCCAAATTTCACGTTTCTATGACACTGGAAAGTGAGAAAAATACATTCCGTACGTTAAATTTTGACGCTAATTCTTTTGCGCATAGAATTGAATAATCGAGTTGGGACCCATTAGTATTTCCTATTTAGAACATATACAATGCCCGTGCCAAATTTTACGTTTCTATGTGAGAAAATTGGATTCTGTACGTAAAATTTGGACGCTAATTCTTTTGCGCATAGAATTGAATAATCGAGTTGGGACCCATTAGCTTTTCCTATTTATGACATAATCAATGCTCGTGCCAAATTTCAAGTTTCTATGTGAGAAAATTGGATTCCGTACGTAAAATTTGGAGGCTAATTCTTTTGCACATAGAATTGAATAATCGAGTTAGGACCCATTAGCTTTTCTTATTTATGACATAATCAATGCCCGTGCCAAATTTTAAGTTTCTATGTGAGAAAATTACATTCCGTACGTAAAATTTGGACGCTAATTCTTTTGCGCATAGAATTAAATAACGGAGTTGGGACCCATTAGCTTTTCCTATTTATGACATAATCAATGCTCGTGCCAAATTTCAAGTTTCTATGTGAGAAAATTGGATTCTGTATGTAAAATTTAGACGCTATTTCTTTTGCGCATAGGATTGAATAATCGAATTGGGACCCATTAGCTTTTCCTATGTATGACATAATCAATGCTCGTGCCAAATTTCAAGTTTCTATGTGAGAAAATTGGATTCCGTACGTAAAATTTGAAGGCTAATTCTTTTGCACATAGAATTGAATAGTCGAGTTAGGACCCATTAGCTTTTCTTATTTATGACATAATCAATGCCCGTGCCAAATTTTAAGTTTCTATGTGAGAAAATTACATTCCGTACGTAACATTTGGACGCTAATTCTTTTGCGCATAGAATTAAATAACGGAGTTGGGACCCATTAGCTTTTCCTATTTATGACATAATCAATGCTCGTGCCAAATTTCAAGTTTCTATGTGAGAAAATTGGATTCTGTATGTAAAATTTAGACGCTATTTCTTTTGCGCATAGGATTGAATAATCGAGTTGGGACCCATTAGCTTTTCCTATGTATGACATAATCAATGCTCGTGCCAAATTTCAAGTTTCTATGTGAGAAAATTGGATTCCGTACGTAAAATTTGAAGGCTAATTCTTTTGCACATAGAATTGAATAGTCGAGTTAGGACCCATTAGCTTTTCTTATTTATGACATAATCAATGCCCGTGCCAAATTTCAAGTTTCTATGTGAGAAAATTACATTCCGTACGTAACATTTGGATGCTAATTCTTTTGCGCATAGAATTAAATAACGGAGTTGGGACCCATTAGCTTTTCCTATTTATGACATAATCAATGCTTGTGCCAAATTTCAAGTTTCTATGTGAGAAAATTGGATTCTGTATGTAAAATTTAGACGCTATTTCTTTTGCACATAGAATTGAATAATCTACTTAGGACCCATTAGCTTTTCCTATTTATGACATAATCAATGCCCGTGCCAAATTTTAAGTTTCTATGTGAGAAAATTACATTCCATACGTAAAACTTGGACGCTAATTCTTTTGTGCCTAGAATTAAATAACGGAGTTGGGACCCTTTAGCTTTTCCTATTTATGACATAATCAATGCCCGTGCCAAATTTCAAGTTTCTATGTGAGTAAATTGGATTCCGTACATAAAATTTTGACGCTAATTCTTTTGCACATAGAATTGAATTATCGAGTTAGGACCCATTAGCTTTTCCTATTTATGACATAATCAATGCTCGTGCCAAATTTCACATTTCTATGACACTGGAAAGTGAGAAAAATACATTCCGTACGGAAAATTTTGACGCTAATTCTTTTGCGCATAGAATTGAATAATCGAGTTGAGACCCATTAGTTTTTCCTATTTTGAACATATGCAATGCCCGTGCCAAATTTTAAGTTTCTATGTGAGAAAATTGGATTCTATACGTAAAATTTGGACGCTAATTCTTTTGCGCATAGAATTAAATAATCGAGTTGGGACCCATTAGCTTTTCCTATTTATGACATAATCAATGCTCGTGCCAAATTTCAAGTTTCTATGTGAGAAAATTGGATTCCGTACATAAAATTTGGAGGCTAATTCTTTTGCACATAGAATTGAATAATCGAGTTGGGACCCATTAGCTTTTCCTATTTATGACATAATCAATGCTCGTGCCAAATTTCAAGTTTCTATGTGAGAAAATTGGATTCCGTACATAAAATTTGGAGGCTAATTCTTTAGTGCCTAGAATTAAATAACGGAGTTGGGACCCATTAGCTTTTCCTATTTATGACATAATCAATGCTCGTGCCAAATTTCAAGTTTCTATGTGAGAAAATTGCATTCCGTACGTAAAATTTGGATGCTACTTCTATTGCACATAGAATTGAATAATCGAGTTGGACCCATTAGCTTTTCCTATTTATGACATAATCAATGCTCGTGCCAAATTTCACGTTTCTATGACACTGGAAAGTGAGAAAAATACATTCCGTACGTTAAATTTTGACGCTAATTCTTTTGCTCATAGAATTGAATAATCGAGTTGGGACCCATTAGTTTTTCCTATTTAGAACATATTCAATGCCCGTGCCAAATTTTACGTTTCTATGTGAGAAAATTGGATTGTGTACGTAAAATTTGGACGCTAATTCTTTTGCGCATAGAATTGAATAATCGAGTTGGGACCCATTAGCTTTTCCTATTTATGACATAATCAATGCTCGTGCCAAATTTCAAGTTTCTATGTGAGAAAATTGGATTGCGTACGTAAAATTTGGAGGCTAATTCTTTTGCACATAGAATTGAATAATCGAGTTGGGACCCATTAGCTTTTCCTATTTATGACATAATCAATGCTCGTGCCAAATTTCAAGTTTCTATGTGAGAAAATTGGATTCCGTACGTAAAATTTGAAGGCTAATTCTTTTGCACATAGAATTGAATAATCGAGTTAGGACCCATTAGCTTTTCTTATTTATGACATAATCAATGCCCGTGCCAGATTTTAAGTTCCTATGTGAGAAAATTACATTCCGTACGTAACATTTGGACGCTAATTCTTTTGTGCATAGAATTAAATAACGGAGTTGGGACCCATTAGCTTTTCCTATTTATGACATAATCAATGCTCGTGCCAAATTTCAAGTTTCTATGTGAGAAAATTGGATTCTGTATGTAAAATTTAGACGCCATTTCTTTTGCACATAGAATTGAATAATCTAGTTAGGACCCATTAGCTTTTCCTATTTATGACATAATCAATGCCCGTGCGAAATTTTAAGTTTCTATGTGAGAAAATTACATTCCATACGTAAAACTTGGACGCTAATTCTTTTGTGCCTAGAATTAAATAACGGAGTTGGGACCCTTTAGCTTTTCCTATTTATGACATAATCAATGCCCGTGCCAAATTTCAAGTTTCTATGTGAGAAAATTGGATTCCGTACATAAAATTTTGACGCTAATTCTTTTGCACATAGAATTGAATAATCGAGTTAGGACCCATTAGCTTTTCCTATTTATGACATAATCAATGCTCGTGCCAAATTTCACATTTCTATGACACTGGAAAGTGAGAAAAATACATTCCGTACGGAAAATTTTGACGCTAATTCTTTTGCACATAGAATTGAATAATCGAGTTAGGACCCATTAGCTTTTCCTATTTATGACATAATCAATGCTCGTGCCAAATTTCACGTTTCTATGACACTGGAAAGTGAGAAAAATACTTTCCGTACGGTATATTTTGACGCTAATTCTTTTGCGCATAGAATTGAATAATCGAGTTGAGACCCATTAGTTTTTCCTATTTTGAACATATACAATGCCCGTGCCAAATTTTAAGTTTCTATGTGAGAAAATTGGATTCTGTACGTAAAATTTGGACGCTAATTCTTTTGCGCATAGAATTAAATAATCGAGTTGGGACCCATTAGCTTTTCCTATTTATGACATAATCAATGCTCGTGCCAAATTTCAAGTTTCTATGTGAGAAAATTGGATTCCGTACGTAAAATTTGGAGGCTAATTCTTTTGCCCATAGAGTTGAAAAATCGAGTTGGGACCCATTAGCTTTTCCTATTTATGACATAATCAATGCTCGTGCCAAATTTCAAGTTTCTATGTGAGAAAATTGGATTCCGTACATAAAATTTGGAGGCTAATTCTTTTGCACTTAGAATTGAATAATCGAGTTGGGACCCATTAGCTTTTCCTATTTATGACATAATCAATGCTCGTGCCAAATTTCACGTTTTTATGACACTGGAAAGTGAGAAAAATACATTCCATACGTAAAATTTTGACGCTAATTCTTTTGCACATAGAATTGAATAATCGAGTTGGGACCCATTAGCTTTTCCTATTTATGACATAATCAATGCTCGTGCCAAATTTCACGTTTCTATGACACTGGAAAGTGAGAAAAATACATTCCGTACGGAATATTTTGACGCTAAATCTTTTGCGCATAGAATTGAATAATCGAGTTGAGACCCATTAGTTTTTCCTATTTTGAACATATACAATGCCCGTGCCAAATTTTAAGTTTCTATGTGAGAAAATTGGATTCTATACGTAAAATTTGGACGCTAATTCTTTTGTGCCTAGAATTAAAAAACGGAGTTGGGACCCTTTAGCTTTTCCTATTTATGACATAATCAATGCCCGTGCCAAATTTTAAGTTTCTATTTGAGAAAATTACATTCCGTACGTAAAACTTGGACGCTAATTCTTTAGTGCCTAGAATTAAATAACGGAGTTGGGACCCATTAGCTTTTCCTATTTATGACATAATCAATGCTCGTGCCAAATTTCAAGTTTCTATGTGAGAAAATTGGATTCTGTATGTAAAATTTAGACGCTATTTCTTTTGCGCATAGGATTGAATAATCGAATTGGGACCCATTAGCTTTTCCTATGTATGACATAATCAATGCTCGTGCCAAATTTCAAGTTTCTATGTGAGAAAATTGGATTCCGTACGTAAAATTTGAAGGCTAATTCTTTTGCACATAGAATTGAATAGTCGAGTTAGGACCCATTAGCTTTTCTTATTTATGACATAATCAATGCCCGTGCCAAATTTTAAGTTTCTATGTGAGAAAATTACATTCCGTACGTAACATTTGGACGCTAATTCTTTTGCGCATAGAATTAAATAACGGAGTTGGGACCCATTAGCTTTTCCTATTTATGACATAATCAATGCTCGTGCCAAATTTCAAGTTTCTATGTGAGAAAATTGGATTCTGTATGTAAAATTTAGACGCTATTTCTTTTGCGCATAGGATTGAATAATCGAGTTGGGACCCATTAGCTTTTCCTATGTATGACATAATCAATGCTCGTGCCAAATTTCAAGTTTCTATGTGAGAAAATTGGATTCCGTACGTAAAATTTGAAGGCTAATTCTTTTGCACATAGAATTGAATAGTCGAGTTAGGACCCATTAGCTTTTCTTATTTATGACATAATCAATGCCCGTGCCAAATTTCAAGTTTCTATGTGAGAAAATTACATTCCGTACGTAACATTTGGATGCTAATTCTTTTGCGCATAGAATTAAATAACGGAGTTGGGACCCATTAGCTTTTCCTATTTATGACATAATCAATGCTTGTGCCAAATTTCAAGTTTCTATGTGAGAAAATTGGATTCTGTATGTAAAATTTAGACGCTATTTCTTTTGCACATAGAATTGAATAATCTACTTAGGACCCATTAGCTTTTCCTATTTATGACATAATCAATGCCCGTGCCAAATTTTAAGTTTCTATGTGAGAAAATTACATTCCATACGTAAAACTTGGACGCTAATTCTTTTGTGCCTAGAATTAAATAACGGAGTTGGGACCCTTTAGCTTTTCCTATTTATGACATAATCAATGCCCGTGCCAAATTTCAAGTTTCTATGTGAGTAAATTGGATTCCGTACATAAAATTTTGACGCTAATTCTTTTGCACATAGAATTGAATTATCGAGTTAGGACCCATTAGCTTTTCCTATTTATGACATAATCAATGCTCGTGCCAAATTTCACATTTCTATGACACTGGAAAGTGAGAAAAATACATTCCGTACGGAAAATTTTGACGCTAATTCTTTTGCGCATAGAATTGAATAATCGAGTTGAGACCCATTAGTTTTTCCTATTTTGAACATATGCAATGCCCGTGCCAAATTTTAAGTTTCTATGTGAGAAAATTGGATTCTATACGTAAAATTTGGACGCTAATTCTTTTGCGCATAGAATTAAATAATCGAGTTGGGACCCATTAGCTTTTCCTATTTATGACATAATCAATGCTCGTGCCAAATTTCAAGTTTCTATGTGAGAAAATTGGATTCCGTACATAAAATTTGGAGGCTAATTCTTTTGCACATAGAATTGAATAATCGAGTTGGGACCCATTAGCTTTTCCTATTTATGACATAATCAATGCTCGTGCCAAATTTCAAGTTTCTATGTGAGAAAATTGGATTCCGTACATAAAATTTGGAGGCTAATTCTTTAGTGCCTAGAATTAAATAACGGAGTTGGGACCCATTAGCTTTTCCTATTTATGACATAATCAATGCTCGTGCCAAATTTCAAGTTTCTATGTGAGAAAATTGCATTCCGTACGTAAAATTTGGATGCTACTTCTATTGCACATAGAATTGAATAATCGAGTTGGACCCATTAGCTTTTCCTATTTATGACATAATCAATGCTCGTGCCAAATTTCACGTTTCTATGACACTGGAAAGTGAGAAAAATACATTCCGTACGTTAAATTTTGACGCTAATTCTTTTGCTCATAGAATTGAATAATCGAGTTGGGACCCATTAGTTTTTCCTATTTAGAACATATTCAATGCCCGTGCCAAATTTTACGTTTCTATGTGAGAAAATTGGATTGTGTACGTAAAATTTGGACGCTAATTCTTTTGCGCATAGAATTGAATAATCGAGTTGGGACCCATTAGCTTTTCCTATTTATGACATAATCAATGCTCGTGCCAAATTTCAAGTTTCTATGTGAGAAAATTGGATTGCGTACGTAAAATTTGGAGGCTAATTCTTTTGCACATAGAATTGAATAATCGAGTTGGGACCCATTAGCTTTTCCTATTTATGACATAATCAATGCTCGTGCCAAATTTCAAGTTTCTATGTGAGAAAATTGGATTCCGTACGTAAAATTTGAAGGCTAATTCTTTTGCACATAGAATTGAATAATCGAGTTAGGACCCATTAGCTTTTCTTATTTATGACATAATCAATGCCCGTGCCAGATTTTAAGTTCCTATGTGAGAAAATTACATTCCGTACGTAACATTTGGACGCTAATTCTTTTGTGCATAGAATTAAATAACGGAGTTGGGACCCATTAGCTTTTCCTATTTATGACATAATCAATGCTCGTGCCAAATTTCAAGTTTCTATGTGAGAAAATTGGATTCTGTATGTAAAATTTAGACGCCATTTCTTTTGCACATAGAATTGAATAATCTAGTTAGGACCCATTAGCTTTTCCTATTTATGACATAATCAATGCCCGTGCGAAATTTTAAGTTTCTATGTGAGAAAATTACATTCCATACGTAAAACTTGGACGCTAATTCTTTTGTGCCTAGAATTAAATAACGGAGTTGGGACCCTTTAGCTTTTCCTATTTATGACATAATCAATGCCCGTGCCAAATTTCAAGTTTCTATGTGAGAAAATTGGATTCCGTACATAAAATTTTGACGCTAATTCTTTTGCACATAGAATTGAATAATCGAGTTAGGACCCATTAGCTTTTCCTATTTATGACATAATCAATGCTCGTGCCAAATTTCACATTTCTATGACACTGGAAAGTGAGAAAAATACATTCCGTACGGAAAATTTTGACGCTAATTCTTTTGCACATAGAATTGAATAATCGAGTTAGGACCCATTAGCTTTTCCTATTTATGACATAATCAATGCTCGTGCCAAATTTCACGTTTCTATGACACTGGAAAGTGAGAAAAATACATTCCGTACGGTATATTTTGACGCTAATTCTTTTGCGCATAGAATTGAATAATCGAGTTGAGACCCATTAGTTTTTCCTATTTTGAACATATACAATGCCCGTGCCAAATTTTAAGTTTCTATGTGAGAAAATTGGATTCTGTACGTAAAATTTGGACGCTAATTCTTTTGCGCATAGAATTAAATAATCGAGTTGGGACCCATTAGCTTTTCCTATTTATGACATAATCAATGCTCGTGCCAAATTTCAAGTTTCTATGTGAGAAAATTGGATTCCGTACGTAAAATTTGGAGGCTAATTCTTTTGCCCATAGAGTTGAAAAATCGAGTTGGGACCCATTAGCTTTTCCTATTTATGACATAATCAATGCTCGTGCCAAATTTCAAGTTTCTATGTGAGAAAATTGGATTCCGTACATAAAATTTGGAGGCTAATTCTTTTGCACTTAGAATTGAATAATCGAGTTGGGACCCATTAGCTTTTCCTATTTATGACATAATCAATGCTCGTGCCAAATTTCACGTTTCTATGACACTGGAAAGTGAGAAAAATACATTCCATACGTAAAATTTTGACGCTAATTCTTTTGCACATAGAATTGAATAATCGAGTTGGGACCCATTAGCTTTTCCTATTTATGACATAATCAATGCTCGTGCCAAATTTCACGTTTCTATGACACTGGAAAGTGAGAAAAATACATTCCGTACGGAATATTTTGACGCTAAATCTTTTGCGCATAGAATTGAATAATCGAGTTGAGACCCATTAGTTTTTCCTATTTTGAACATATACAATGCCCGTGCCAAATTTTAAGTTTCTATGTGAGAAAATTGGATTCTATACGTAAAATTTGGACGCTAATTCTTTTGTGCCTAGAATTAAAAAACGGAGTTGGGACCCTTTAGCTTTTCCTATTTATGACATAATCAATGCCCGTGCCAAATTTTAAGTTTCTATTTGAGAAAATTACATTCCGTACGTAAAACTTGGACGCTAATTCTTTAGTGCCTAGAATTAAATAACGGAGTTGGGACCCATTAGCTTTTCCTATTTATGACATAATCAATGCTCGTGCCAAATTTCAAGTTTCTATGTGAGAAAATTGGATTCCGTACGTAAAATTTGGATGCTACTTCTTTTGCACATAGAATTGAATAATCGAGTTGGGACCCATTAGCTTTTCCTATTTATGACATAATCAATGCTCGTGCCAAATTTCACGTTTCTATGACATGGGAAAGTGAGAAAAATACATTCCATACGTAAAATTTTGACGCTAATTCTTTTGCACATAGAATTGAATAATCGAGTTGGGACCCATTAGCTTTTCCTATTTATGACATAATCAATGCTCGTGCCAAATTTCACGTTTCTATGACACTGGAAAGTGAGAAAAATACATTCCGTACGGAATATTTGACGCTAATTCTTTTGCGCATAGAATTGAATAATCGAGTTGAGACCCATTAGTTTTTCCTATTTTGAACATATACAATGCCCGTGCCAAATTTCAAGTTTCTATGTGAGAAAATTGGATTCTGTACGTAAAATTTGGACGCTAATTCTTTTGCGCATAGAATTGAATAATCGAGTTGGGACCCATTAGCTTTTCCCATTTATGACATAATCAATGCTCGTGCCAAATTTCAAGTTTCTATGTGAGAAAATTGGATTCCGTACGTAAAATTTGGAGGCTAATTCTTTTGCACATAGAGTTGAAAAATCGAGTTGGGACCCATTAGCTTTTCCTATTTATGACAATCAATGCTCGTGCCAAATTTCAAGTTTCTATGTGAGAAAATTGGATTCCGTACGTAAAATTTGAAGGCTAATTCTTTTGCACATAGAATTGAATAATCGAGTTGGGACCCATTAGCTTTTCCTATTTATGACATAATCAATGCCCGTGCCAAATTTTAAGTTTCTACGTGAGAAAATTACATTCCGTACGTAACATTTGGACGCTAATTCTTTTGCGCATAGAATTAAATAACGGAGTTGGGACCCATTAGCTTTTCCTATTTATGACATAATCAATGCTCGTGCCAAATTTCACGTTTCTATGTGAGAAAATTGGATTCCGTACGTAAAATTTGGATGCTAATTCTTTTGCACATAGAATTGAATAATCGAGTTGGGACCCATTAGCTTTTCCTATTTATGACATAATCAATGCTCGTGCCAAATTTCACGTTTCTATGACACTGGAAAGTGAGAAAAATACATTCCATACGTGAAAATTTTGATGCTAATTCTTTTGCACATAGAATTGAATAATCGAGTTAGGACCCATTAGCTTTTCCTATTTATGACATAATCAATGCTCGTGCCAAATTTCACGTTTCTATGACACTGGAAAGTTAGAAAAATACATTCCGTACGGAAAATTTTGACGCTAATTCTTTTGCGCATAGAATTGAATAATCGAGTTGAGACCCATTAGTTTTTCCTATTTTGAACATATACAATGCCCGTGCCAAATTTTAAGTTTCTATGTGAGAAAATTGGATTCTGTACGTAAAATTTGGACGCTAATACTTTTGCGCATAGAATTGAATAATCGAGTTGAGACCCATTAGTTTTTCCTATTTTGAACATATACAATGCCCGTGCCAAATTTTAAGTTTCTATGTGAGAAAATTGGATTCTGTACGTAAAATTTGGACGCTAATTCTTTTGCGCATAGAATTGAATAATCGAGTTGAGACCCATTAGTTTTTCCTATTTTGAACATATACAATGCCCGTGCCAAATTTTAAGTTTCTATGTGAGAAAATTGGATTCTGTACGTAAAATTTGGAGGCTAATTCTTTTGCACATAGAGTTGAAAAATCGAGTTGGGACCCATTAGCTTTTCCTATTTATGACATAATCAATGCTCGTGCCTAATTTCAAGTTTCTATGTGAGAAAATTGGATTCCGTACATAAAATTTGGAGGCTAATTCTTTTGCACATAGAATTGAATAATCGAGTTGGACCCATTAGCTTTTCCTATTTATGACAATCAATGCTCGTGCCAAATTTCACGTTTCTATGACACTGGAAAGTGAGAAAAATACATTCCGTACGTTAAATTTTGACGCTAATTCTTTTGCGCATAGAATTGAATAATCGAGTTGGGACCCATTAGTTTTTCCTATTTAGAACATATACAATGCCCGTGCCAAATTTTACGTTTCTATGTGAGAAAATTGGATTCTGTACGTAAAATTTGGACGCTAATTCTTTTGCGCATAGAATTGAATAATCGAGTTGGGACCCATTAGCTTTTCCTATTTATGACATAATCAATGCTCGTGCCAAATTTCAAGTTTCTATGTGAGAAAATTGGATTCCGTACGTAAAATTTGGAGGCTAATTCTTTTGCACATAGAATTGAATAATCTAGTTAGGACCCATTAGCTTTTCCTATTTATGACATAATCAATGCCCGTGCCAAATTTTAAGTTTCTATGTGAGAAAATTACATTCCATACGTAAAACTTGGACGCTAATTCTTTTGTGCCTAGAATTAAATAACGGATTTGGGACCCTTTAGCTTTTCCTATTTATGACATAATCAATGCCCGTGCCAAATTTCAAGTTTCTATGTGAGAAAATTGGATTCCGTACATAAAATTTTGACGCTAATTCTTTTGCACATAGAATTGAATAATCGAGTTGGGACCCATTAGCTTTTCCTATTTATGACAATCAATGCTCGTGCCAAATTTCACGTTTCTATGACACTGGAAAGTGAGAAAAATACATTCCATACGTAAAATTTTGACGCTAGTTCTTTTGCACATAGAATTGAATAATCGAGTTAGGACCCATTAGCTTTTCCTATTTATGACATAATCAATGCTCGTGCCAAATTTCACGTTTCTATGACACTGGAAAGTGAGAAAAATACATTCCATACGTAAAATTTTGACGCTAATTCTTTTGCACATAGAATTGAATAATCGAGTTGGGACCCATTAGCTTTTCCTATTTATGACATAATCAATGCTCGTGCCAAATTTCAAGTTTCTATGACACTGGAAAGTGAGAAAAATACATTCCATACGTAAAATTTTGACGCTAATTCTTTTGCACATAGAATTGAATAATCGAGTTAGGACCCATTAGCTTTTCCTATTTATGACATAATCAATGCTCGTGCCAAATTTCACGTTTCTATGACACTGGAAAGTGAGAAAAATACATTCCGTACGGAAAATTTTGACGCTAATTCTTTTGCGCATAGAATTGAATAATCGAGTTGAGACCCATTAGTTTTTCCTATTTTGAACACATGCAATGGCCGTGCCAAATTTTAAGTTTCTATGTGAGAAAATTGGATTCTATACGTAAAATTTGGACGCTAATTCTTTTGTGCCTAGAATTAAAAAACGGAGTTGGGACCCTTTACCTTTTCCTATTTATGACATAATCAATGCCCGTGCCAAATTTCAAGTTTCTACGTGAGAAAATTGGATTCCGTACATAAAATTTGGAGGCTAATTCTTTTGCACATAGAATTGAAAAATCGTGTTGGGACCCATTAGCTTTTCCTGTTTATGACATAATCAATGCCCGTGCCAAATTTTAAGTTTCTATTTGAGAAAATTACATTCCGTACGTAACATTTGGACGCTAATTCTTTTGCGCATAGAATTAAATAACGGAGTTGGGACCCATTAGCTTTTTCTGTTTATGACATAATCAATGCTCGTGCCAAATTTCACATTTCTATGACACTGGAAAGTTAGAAAAATGAATTCCGTACGGAAAATTTTGACGCTAATTCTTTTGCGCATAGAATTGAATAATCGAGTTGAGACCCATTAGTTTTTTTCTATTTTGAACATATACAATGCCCCGTGCCAAATTTTAAGTTTCTATGGGAGAAAATTGGATTCTGTACGTAAAATTTGGACGCTAATTCTTTTGCGCATAGAATTGAATAATCGAGTTGGGACCCATTAGCTTTTCCTATTTATGACATAATCAATGCTCGTGCCAAATTTCAAGTTTCTATGTGAGAAAATTGGATTCCGTACGTAAAATTTGGAGGCTAATTCTTTTGCACATAGAATTGAATAATCGAGTTGGGACCCATTAGCTTTTCCTATTTATGACATAATCAATGCCCGTGCCAAATTTTAAGTTTCTATGTGAGAAAATTGGATTCCGTACATAAAATTTGGAGGCTAATTCTTTTGCACATAGAATTGAAAAATCGAGTTGGGACCCATTAGCTTTTCCTATTTATGACATAATAAATGCTTGTGCCAAATTTCACGTTTCTATGACACTGGAAAGTGAGAAAAATACATTCCGTACGTTAAATTTTGACGCTAATTCTTTTGCGCATAGAATTGAATAATCGAGTTGGGACCCATTAGTTTTTCCTATTTAGAACATATTCAATGCCCGTGCCAAATTTTACATTTCTATGTGAGAAAATTGGATTGTGTACGTAAAATTTGGACGCTAATTCTTTTGCGCGTAGAATTGAATAATCGAGTTGGGACCCATTAGCTTTTCCTATTTATGACATAATCAATGCTCGTGCCAAATTTCAAGTTTCTATGTGAGAAAATTGGATTCCGTACGTAAAATTTGGAGGCTAATTCTTTTGCACATAGAATTGAATAATCGAGTTGGGACCCATTAGCTTTTCCTATTTATGACATAATCAATGCTCGTGCCAAATTTCAAGTTTCTATGTGAGAAAATTGGATTCCGTACGTAAAATTTGAAGGCTAATTCTTTTGCACATAGAATTGAATAGTCGAGTTAGGACCCATTAGCTTTTCTTATTTATGACATAATAAATGCCCGTGCCAAATTTTAAGTTTCTATTTGAGAAAATTACATTCCGTACGTAACATTTGGACGCTAATTCTTTTGCGCATAGAATTAAATAACGGAGTTGGGACCCATTAGCTTTTTCTATTTATGACATAATCAATGCTCGTGCCAAATTTCAAGTTTCTATGTGAGAAAATTGGATTCCGTACGTAAAATTTGGATGCTAATTCTTTTGCAAATAGAATTGAATAATCGAGTTGGGACCCATTAGCTTTTCCTATTTATGACATAATCAATGCTCGTGCCAAATTTCACGTTTCTATGACACTGGAAAGTGAGAAAAATACATTCCATACGTGAAAATTTTGACGCTAATTCTTTTGCACATAGAATTGAATATTCGAGTTAGGACCCATTAGCTATTCCTATTTATGACATAATCAATGCTCGTGCCAAATTTCACGTTTCTATGACACTGGAAAGTTAGAAAA
The DNA here is from genome assembly GCA_035609135.1 of Eleutherodactylus coqui. Lineage (NCBI taxonomy): Eukaryota > Metazoa > Chordata > Amphibia > Anura > Eleutherodactylidae > Eleutherodactylus > Eleutherodactylus coqui. The sequence goes on along the minus strand of CM069412.1, from coordinate 53,905,504 downwards.
ATACATTCCGTACGGAAAATTTTGACGCTAATTCTTTTGCGCATAGAATTGAATAATCGAGTTGAGACCCATTAGTTTTTTTCTATTTTGAACATATACAATGCCCCGTGCCAAATTTTAAGTTTCTATGTGAGAAAATTGGATTCTGTACGTAAAATTTGGACGCTAATTCTTTTGCGCATAGAATTGAATAATCGAGTTGGGACCCATTAGCTTTTCCTATTTATGACATAATCAATGCTCGTGCCAAATTTCAAGTTTCTATGTGAGAAAATTGGATTCCGTACGTAAAATTTGAAGGCTAATTCTTGTGCACATAGAATTGAATAGTCGAGTTAGGACCCATTAGCTTTTCTTATTTATGACAAAATCAATGCCCGTGCCAAATTTTAAGTTTCTATGTGAGAAAATTGGATTCCGTACGTAAAATTTGGAGACTAATTCTTTTGCACATAGAATTGAATAATCGAGTTGGGACCCATTAGCTTTTACTATTTATGACATAATCAATGCTCGTGCCAAATTTCAAGTTTCTATGTGAGAAAATTGGATTCCGTACATAAAATTTGGAGGCTAATTCTTTTGCACATAGAATTGAAAAATCGAGTTGGGACCCATTAGCTTTTCCTATTTATGACATAATAAATGCTCGTGCCATATTTCACGTTTCTATGACACTGCAAAGTGAGAAAAATACATTCCGTACGTTAAATTTTGACGCTAATTCTTTTGCGCATAGAATTGAATAATCGAGTTGGGACCCATTAGTTTTTCCTATTTAGAACATATTCAATGCCCGTGCCAAATTTTACATTTCTATGTGAGAAAATTGGATTGTGTACGTAAAATTTGGACGCTAATTCTTTTGCGCATAGAATTGAATAATCGAGTTGGGACCCATTAGCTTTTCCTATTTATGACATAATCAATGCTCGTGCCAAATTTCAAGTTTCTATGTGAGAAAATTGGATTCCGTACGTAAAATTTGGAGGCTAATTCTTTTGCACATAGAATTGAATAATCGAGTTGGGACCCATTAGCTTTTCCTATTTATGACATAATCAATGCTCGTGCCAAATTTCAAGTTTCTATGTGAGAAAATTGGATTCCGTACGTAAAATTTGAAGGCTAATTCTTTTGCACATAGAATTGAATAGTCGAGTTAGGACCCATTAGCTTTTCTTATTTATGACATAATCAATGCCCGTGCCAAATTTTAAGTTTCTATGTGAGAAAATTACATTCCGTACGTAACATTTGGACGCTAATTCTTTTGCGCATAGAAATAAATAACGGAGTTGGGACCCATTAGCTTTTCCTATTTATGACATAATCAATGCTTGTGCCAAATTTCAAGTTTCTATGTGAGAAAATTGGATTCTGTATGTAAAATTTAGACGCTATTTCTTTTGCACATAGAATTGAATAATCTAGTTAGGACCCATTAGCTTTTCCTATTTATGACAAAATCAATGCCCGTGCCAAATTTTAAGTTTCTATGTGAGAAAATTACATTCCATACGTAAAACTTGGACGCTAATTCTTTTGTGCCTAGAATTAAATAACGGAGTTGGGACCCTTTAGCTTTTCCTATTTATGACATAATCAATGCCCGTGCCAAATTTCAAGTTTCTATGTGAGTAAATTGGATTCCGTACATAAAATTTTGACGCTAATTCTTTTGCACATAGAATTGAATTATCGAGTTAGGACCCATTAGCTTTTCCTATTTATGACATAATCAATGCTCGTGCCAAATTTCACGTTTCTATGACACTGGAAAGTGAGAAAAATACATTCCGTACGGAATATTTTGACGCTAATTCTTTTGCGCATAGAATTGAATTATCGAGTTGAGACCCATTAGTTTTTCCTATTTTGAACATATACAATGCCCGTGCCAAATGTTAAGTTTCTATGTGAGAAAATTGGATTCCGTACGTAAAATTTGGACGCTAATTCTTTTGCACATAGAATTGAATAATCGAGTTGGGACCCATTAGCTTTTCCTATTTATTACATAATCAATGCTCGTGCCAAATTTCAAGTTTCTATGTGAGAAAATTGGATTCCGTACATAAAATTTGGAGGCTAATTCTTTTGCACATAGAATTGAATAATCGAGTTGGACCCATTAGCTTTTCCTATTTATGACATAATCAATGCTCGTGCCAAATTTCACGTTTCTATGACACTGGAAAGTGAGAAAAATACATTCCGTACGTTAAATTTTGACGCTAATTCTTTTGCGCATAGAATTGAATAATCGAGTTGGGACCCATTAGTTTTTCCTATTTAGAACATATTCAATGCCCGTGCCAAATTTTACGTTTCTATGTGAGAAAATTGGATTGTGTACGTAAAATTTGGACGCTAATTCTTTTGCGCATAGAATTGAATAATCGAGTTGGGACCCATTAGCTTTTCCTATTTTGAACATATACAATGCCCGTGCCAAATTTTAAGTTTCTATGTGAGAAAATTGGATTCTGTACGTAAAATTTGGACGCTAATTCTTTTGCGCATAGAATTAAATAATCGAGTTTGGACCCATTAGCTTTTCCTATTCATGACATAATCAATGCTCGTGCCAAATTTCAAGTTTCTATGTGAGAAAATTTGATTCCGTACGTAAAATTTGGAGGCTAATTCTTTTGCACATAGAGTTGAAAAATCGAGTTGGGACTCATTAGCTTTTCCTATTTATGACATAATCAATGCTCGTGCCAAATTTCAAGTTTCTAAGTGAGAAAATTGGATTCCGTACATAAAATTTGGAGGCTAATTCTTTTGCACATAGAATTGAATAATCGAGTTGGGACCCATTAGCTTTTCCTATTTATGACATAATCAATGCTCCTGCCAAATTTCACGTTTCTATGACACTGGAAAGTGAGAAAAATACATTCCATACGTATAATTTTGATGCTAATTCTTTTGCACATAGAATTGAATAATCGAGTTAGGACCCATTAGCTTTTCCTATTTATGACATAATCAATGCTCGTGCCAAATTTCACGTTTCTATGACACTGGAAAGTGAGAAAAATACATTCCGTACGGAAAATTTTGACGCTAATTCTTTTGCGCATAGAATTGAATAATTGAGTTGAGACCCATTAGTTTTTCCTATTTTGAACATATACAATGCTCGTGCCAAATTTTAAGTTTCTATGTGAGAAAATTGGATACTGTACGTAAAATTTGGACGCTAATTCTTTTGCGCATAGAATTGAAAAATCGAGTTGGGACCCATTAGCTTTTCCTATTTATGACATAATCAATGCTCGAGCTAAATTTCAAGTTTCTATGTGAGAAAATTGGATTCCGTACATAAAATTTGGAGGCTAATTCTTTTGCACATAGAATTGAATAATCGAGTTGGGACCCATTAGCTTTTCCTATTTATGACATAATCAATGCTCGTGCCAAATTTCAAGTTTCTATGTGAGAAAATTGGATTCCGTACGTAAAATTTGAAGGCTAATTCTTTTGCACATAGAATTGAATAGTCGAGTTAGGACCCATTAGCTTTTCCTATTTATGACATAATCAATGCTTGTGCCAAATTTCAAGTTTCTATGTGAGAAAATTGGATTCTGTATGTAAAATTTAGACGCTATTTCTTTTGCACATAGAATTGAATAATCTAGTTAGGACCCATTAGCTTTTCCTATTTATGAGATAATCAATGCCCGTGCCAAATTTTAAGTTTCTATGTGAGAAAATTACATTCCATACGTAAAACTTGGACGCTGATTCTTTTGTGCCTAGAATTAAATAACGGAGTTGGGACCCTTTAGCTTTTCCTATTTATGACATAATCAATGCCCGTGCCAAATTTCAAGTTTCTATGTGAGTAAATTGGATTCCGTACATAAAATTTTGACGCTAATTCTTTTGCACATAGAATTGAATTATCGAGTTAGGACCCATTAGCTTTTCCTATTTATGACATAATCAATGCTCGTGCCAAATTTCACATTTCTATGACACTGGAAAGTGAGAAAAATACATTCCGTACGTTAAATTTTGACGCTAATTCTTTTGCGCATAGAATTGAATAATCGAGTTGGGACCCATTAGTTTTTCCTATTTAGAACATATTCAATGCCCGTGCCAAATTTTACGTTTCTATGTGAGAAAATTGGATTGTGTACGTAAAATTTGGACGCTAATTCTTTTGCGCATAGAATTGAATAATCGAGTTGGGACCCATTAGCTTTTCCTATTTATGACATAATCAATGCTCGTGCCAAATTTCAAGTTTCTATGTGAGAAAATTGGATTCCGTACGTAAAATTTGGAGGCTAATTCTTTTGCACATAGAATTGAATACTCGAGTTGGGACCCATTAGCTTTTCCTATTTATGACATAATCAATGCTCGTGCCAAATTTCAAGTTTCTATGTGAGAAAATTGGATTCCGTACGTAAAATTTGAAGGCTAATTCTTTTGCACATAGAATTGAATAATCAAGTTAGGACACATTAGCTTTTCTTATTTATGACATAATCAATGCCCGTGCCAGATTTTAAGTTTCTATGTGAGAAAATTACATTCCGTACGTAACATTTGGACGCTAATTCTTTTGTGCATAGAATTAAATAACGGAGTTGGGACCCATTAGTTTTTCCTATTTTGAACATATACAATGCCCGTGCCAAATTTTAAGTTTCTATGTGAGAAAATTGGATTCTATACGTAAAATTTGGACGCTAATTCTTTTGCGCATAGAATTGAATAATCGAGTTGGGACCCATTAGCTTTTCCTATTTATGACACAATCAATGCTCGTGCCAAATTTCACGTTTCTATGACACTGGAAAGTGAGAAAAATACATTCCATACGTAAAATTTTGACGCTAATTCTTTTGCACATAGAATTGAATAATCGAGTTAGGACCCATTAGCTTTTCCTATTTATGACATAATCAATGCTCGTGCCAAATTTCACGTTTCTATGACACTGGAAAGTGAGAAAAATACATTCCGTACGGAATATTTTGACGCTAATTCTTTTGCGCATAGAATTGAATAATCGAGTTGAGACCCATTAGTTTTTCCTATTTTGAACATATACAATGCCCGTGCCAAATTTTAAGTTTCTATGTGAGAAAATTGGATTCTGTACATAAAATTTGGACGCTAATTCTTTTGCGCATAGAATTAAATAATCGAGTTGGGACCCATTAGCTTTTCCTATTTATGACATAATCAATGCTCGTGCCAAATTTCAAGTTTCTATGTGAGAAAATTGGATTCCGTACGTAAAATTTGGACGCTAATTCTTTTGCACATAGAGTTGAAAAATCGAGTTGGGACCCATTAGCTTTTCCTATTTATGACATAATCAATGCTCGTGCCAAATTTCAAGTTTCTATGTGAGAAAATTGGATTCCGTACATAAAATTTGGAGGCTAATTCTTTTGCACATAGAATTGAATAATCGAGTTGGGACCCATTAGCTTTTCCTATTTATGACATAATCAATGCTCGTGCCAAATTTCAAGTTTCTATGTGAGAAGATTGGATTCCGTACATAAAATTTGGAGGCTAATTCTTTTGCACATAGAATTGAATAATCGAGTTGGACCCATTAGCTTTTCCTATTTATGACATAATCAATGCTCGTGCCAAATTTCACGTTTCTATGACACTGGAAAGTGAGAAAAATACATTCCGTACGTTAAATTTTGACGCTAATTCTTTTGCGCATAGAATTGAATAATCGAGTTGGGACCCATTAGTTTTTCCTATTTTGAACATATTCAATGCCCGTGCCAAATTTTACATTTCTATGTGAGAAAATTGGATTGTGTACGTAAAATTTGGACGCTAATTCTTTTGTGCATAGAATTGAATAATCGAGTTGGGACCCATTAGCTTTTCCTATTTATGACATAATCAATGCTCGTGCCAAATTTCAAGTTTCTATGTGAGAAAATTGGATTCCGTACGTAAAATTTGGAGGCTAATTCTTTTGCACATAGAATTGAATAATCGAGTTGGGACCCATTAGCTTTTCCTATTTATGACATAATCAATGCTCGTGCCAAATTTCAAGTTTCTATGTGAGAAAATTGGATTCCGTACGTAAAATTTGAAGGCTAATTCTTTTGCACATAGAATTGAATAATCGAGTTAGGACCCATTAGCTTTTCCTATTTATGACACAATCAATGCTCGTGCCAAATTTCACGTTTCTATGTGAGAAAATTGGATTCCGTACGTAAAATTTGAAGGCTAATTCTTTTGCACATAGAATTGAATAATCGAGTTAGGACCCATTAGCTTTTCCTATTTATGACACAATCAATGCTCGTGCCAAATTTCACGTTTCTATGACACTGGAAAGTGAGAAAAATACATTCCATACGTAAAATTTTGACGCTAATTCTTTTGCACATAGAATTGAATAATCGAGTTAGGACCCATTAGCTTTTCCTATTTATGACACAATCAATGCTCGTGCCAAATTTCACGTTTCTATGACACTGGAAAGTGAGAAAAATACATTCCATACGTAAAATTTTGACGCTAATTCTTTTGCACATAGAATTGAATAATCGAGTTAGGACCCATTAGCTTTTCCTATTTATGACATAATCAATGCTCGTGCCAAATTTCACGTTTCTATGACACTGGAAAGTGAGAAAAATACATTCCGTACGGAATATTTTGACGCTAATTCTTTTGCGCATAGAATTGAATAATCGAGTTGAGACCCATTAGTTTTTCCTATTTTGAACATATACAATGCCCGTGCCAAATTTTAAGTTTCTATGTGAGAAAATTGGATTCTGTACATAAAATTTGGACGCTAATTCTTTTGCGCATAGAATTAAATAATCGAGTTGGGACCCATTAGCTTTTCCTATTTATGACATAATCAATGCTCGTGCCAAATTTCAAGTTTCTATGTGAGAAAATTGGATTCCGTACGTAAAATTTGGACGCTAATTCTTTTGCACATAGAGTTGAAAAATCGAGTTGGGACCCATTAGCTTTTCCTATTTATGACATAATCAATGCTCGTGCCAAATTTCAAGTTTCTATGTGAGAAAATTGGATTCCGTACGTAAAATTTGGAGGCTAATTCTTTTGCACATAGAATTGAATACTCGAGTTGGGACCCATTAGCTTTTCCTATTTATGACATAATCAATGCTCGTGCCAAATTTCAAGTTTCTATGTGAGAAAATTGGATTCCGTACGTAAAATTTGAAGGCTAATTCTTTTGCACATAGAATTGAATAATCAAGTTAGGACACATTAGCTTTTCTTATTTATGACATAATCAATGCCCGTGCCAGATTTTAAGTTTCTATGTGAGAAAATTACATTCCGTACGTAACATTTGGACGCTAATTCTTTTGTGCATAGAATTAAATAACGGAGTTGGGACCCATTAGTTTTTCCTATTTTGAACATATACAATGCCCGTGCCAAATTTTAAGTTTCTATGTGAGAAAATTGGATTCTATACGTAAAATTTGGACGCTAATTCTTTTGCGCATAGAATTGAATAATCGAGTTGGGACCCATTAGCTTTTCCTATTTATGACACAATCAATGCTCGTGCCAAATTTCACGTTTCTATGACACTGGAAAGTGAGAAAAATACATTCCATACGTAAAATTTTGACGCTAATTCTTTTGCACATAGAATTGAATAATCGAGTTAGGACCCATTAGCTTTTCCTATTTATGACATAATCAATGCTCGTGCCAAATTTCACGTTTCTATGACACTGGAAAGTGAGAAAAATACATTCCGTACGGAATATTTTGACGCTAATTCTTTTGCGCATAGAATTGAATAATCGAGTTGAGACCCATTAGTTTTTCCTATTTTGAACATATACAATGCCCGTGCCAAATTTTAAGTTTCTATGTGAGAAAATTGGATTCTGTACATAAAATTTGGACGCTAATTCTTTTGCGCATAGAATTAAATAATCGAGTTGGGACCCATTAGCTTTTCCTATTTATGACATAATCAATGCTCGTGCCAAATTTCAAGTTTCTATGTGAGAAAATTGGATTCCGTACGTAAAATTTGGACGCTAATTCTTTTGCACATAGAGTTGAAAAATCGAGTTGGGACCCATTAGCTTTTCCTATTTATGACATAATCAATGCTCGTGCCAAATTTCAAGTTTCTATGTGAGAAAATTGGATTCCGTACATAAAATTTGGAGGCTAATTCTTTTGCACATAGAATTGAATAATCGAGTTGGGACCCATTAGCTTTTCCTATTTATGACATAATCAATGCTCGTGCCAAATTTCAAGTTTCTATGTGAGAAGATTGGATTCCGTACATAAAATTTGGAGGCTAATTCTTTTGCACATAGAATTGAATAATCGAGTTGGACCCATTAGCTTTTCCTATTTATGACATAATCAATGCTCGTGCCAAATTTCACGTTTCTATGACACTGGAAAGTGAGAAAAATACATTCCGTACGTTAAATTTTGACGCTAATTCTTTTGCGCATAGAATTGAATAATCGAGTTGGGACCCATTAGTTTTTCCTATTTTGAACATATTCAATGCCCGTGCCAAATTTTACATTTCTATGTGAGAAAATTGGATTGTGTACGTAAAATTTGGACGCTAATTCTTTTGCGCATAGAATTGAATAATCGAGTTGGGACCCATTAGCTTTTCCTATTTATGACATAATCAATGCTCGTGCCAAATTTCAAGTTTCTATGTGAGAAAATTGGATTCCGTACGTAAAATTTGGAGGCTAATTCTTTTGCACATAGAATTGAATAATCGAGTTGGGACCCATTAGCTTTTCCTATTTATGACATAATCAATGCTCGTGCCAAATTTCAAGTTTCTATGTGAGAAAATTGGATTCCGTACGTAAAATTTGAAGGCTAATTCTTTTGCACATAGAATTGAATAATCGAGTTAGGACCCATTAGCTTTTCCTATTTATGACACAATCAATGCTCGTGCCAAATTTCACGTTTCTATGTGAGAAAATTGGATTCCGTACGTAAAATTTGAAGGCTAATTCTTTTGCACATAGAATTGAATAATCGAGTTAGGACCCATTAGCTTTTCCTATTTATGACACAATCAATGCTCGTGCCAAATTTCACGTTTCTATGACACTGGAAAGTGAGAAAAATACATTCCATACGTAAAATTTTGACGCTAATTCTTTTGCACATAGAATTGAATAATCGAGTTAGGACCCATTAGCTTTTCCTATTTATGACACAATCAATGCTCGTGCCAAATTTCACGTTTCTATGACACTGGAAAGTGAGAAAAATACATTCCATACGTAAAATTTTGACGCTAATTCTTTTGCACATAGAATTGAATAATCGAGTTAGGACCCATTAGCTTTTCCTATTTATGACATAATCAATGCTCGTGCCAAATTTCACGTTTCTATGACACTGGAAAGTGAGAAAAATACATTCCGTACGGAATATTTTGACGCTAATTCTTTTGCGCATAGAATTGAATAATCGAGTTGAGACCCATTAGTTTTTCCTATTTTGAACACATACAATGCCCGTGCCAAATTTTAAGTTTCTATGTGAGAAAATTGGATTCTGTACATAAAATTTGGACGCTAATTCTTTTGCGCATAGAATTAAATAATCGAGTTGGGACCCATTAGCTTTTCCTATTTATGACATAATCAATGCTCGTGCCAAATTTCAAGTTTCTATGTGAGAAAATTGGATTCCGTACGTAAAATTTGGACGCTAATTCTTTTGCACATAGAGTTGAAAAATCGAGTTGGGACCCATTAGCTTTTCCTATTTATGACATAATCAATGCTCGTGCCAAATTTCAAGTTTCTATGTGAGAAAATTGGATTCCGTACATAAAATTTGGAGGCTAATTCTTTTGCACATAGAATTGAATAATCGAGTTGGGACCCATTAGCTTTTCCTATTTATGACATAATCAATGCTCGTGCCAAATTTCAAGTTTCTATGTGAGAAGATTGGATTCCGTACATAAAATTTGGAGGCTAATTCTTTTGCACATAGAATTGAATAATCGAGTTGGACCCATTAGCTTTTCCTATTTATGACATAATCAATGCTCGTGCCAAATTTCACGTTTCTATGACACTGGAAAGTGAGAAAAATACATTCCGTACGTTAAATTTTGACGCTAATTCTTTTGCGCATAGAATTGAATAATCGAGTTGGGACCCATTAGTTTTTCCTATTTTGAACATATTCAATGCCCGTGCCAAATTTTACATTTCTATGTGAGAAAATTGGATTGTGTACGTAAAATTTGGACGCTAATTCTTTTGCGCATAGAATTGAATAATCGAGTTGGGACCCATTAGCTTTTCCTATTTATGACATAATCAATGCTCGTGCCAAATTTCAAGTTTCTATGTGAGAAAATTGGATTCCGTACGTAAAATTTGGAGGCTAATTCTTTTGCACATAGAATTGAATAATCGAGTTGGGACCCATTAGCTTTTCCTATTTATGACATAATCAATGCTCGTGCCAAATTTCAAGTTTCTATGTGAGAAAATTGGATTCCGTACGTAAAATTTGAAGGCTAATTCTTTTGCACATAGAATTGAATAATCGAGTTAGGACCCATTAGCTTTTCTTATTTATGACATAATCAATGCCCGTGCCAGATTTTAAGTTTCTATGTGAGAAAATTACATTCCGTACGTAACATTTGGACGCTAATTCTTTTGTGCATAGAATTAAATAACGGAGTTGGGACCCATTAGCTTTTCCTATTTATGACATAATCAATGCTCGTGCCAAATTTCAAGTTTCTATGTGAGAAAATTGGATTCTGTATGTAAAATTTAGACGCTATTTCTTTTGCACATAGAATTGAATAATCTAGTTAGGACCCATTAGCTTTTCCTATTTATGACATAATCAATGCCCGTGCCAAATTTTAAGTTTCTATGTGAGAAAATTACATTCCATACGTAAAACTTGGACGCTAATTCTTTTGTGCCTAGAATTAAATAACGGAGTTGGGACCCTTTAGCTTTTCCTATTTATGACATAATCAATGCCCGTGCCAAATTTCAAGTTTCTATGTGAGAAAATTGGATTCCGTACATAAAATTTTGACGCTAATTCTTTTGCGCATAGAATTGAATAATCGAGTTGGGACCCATTAGTTTTTCCTATTTAGAACATATTCAATGCCCGTGCCAAATTTTACGTTTCTATGTGAGAAAATTGGATTGTGTACGTAAAATTTGGACGCTAATTCTTTTGCGCATAGAATTGAATAATCGAGTTGGGACCCATTAGCTTTTCCTATTTATGACATAATCAATGCTCGTGCCAAATTTCAAGTTTCTATGTGAGAAAATTGGATTCCGTACATAAAATTTGGAGGCTAATTCTTTTGCACATAGAATTGAATAATCGAGTTGGGACCCATTAGCTTTTCCTATTTATGACATAATCAATGCTTGTGCCAAATTTCAAGTTTCTATGTGAGAAAATTGGATTCTGTATGTAAAATTTAGACGCTATTTCTTTTGCACATAGAATTGAATAATCTAGTTAGGACCCATTAGCTTTTCCTATTTATGAGATAATCAATGCCCGTGCCAAATTTTAAGTTTCTATGTGAGAAAATTACATTCCATACGTAAAACTTGGACGCTGATTCTTTTGTGCCTAGAATTAAATAACGGAGTTGGGACCCTTTAGCTTTTCCTATTTATGACATAATCAATGCCCGTGCCAAATTTCAAGTTTCTATGTGAGTAAATTGGATTCCGTACATAAAATTTTGACGCTAATTCTTTTGCGCATAGAATTGAATTATCGAGTTAGGACCCATTAGCTTTTCCTATTTATGACATAATCAATGCTCGTGCCAAATTTCACATTTCTATGACACTGGAAAGTGAGAAAAATACATTCCGTACGTTAAATTTTGACGCTAATTCTTTTGCGCATAGAATTGAATAATCGAGTTGGGACCCATTAGTTTTTCCTATTTAGAACATATTCAATGCCCGTGCCAAATTTTACGTTTCTATGTGAGAAAATTTGATTGTGTACGTAAAATTTGGACGCTAATTCTTTTGCGCATAGAATTGAATAATCGAGTTGGGACCCATTAGCTTTTCCTATTTATGACATAATCAATGCTCGTGCCAAATTTCAAGTTTCTATGTGAGAAAGTTGGATTCCGTACGTAAAATTTGGAGGCTAATTCTTTTGCACATAGAATTGAATACTCGAGTTTGGACTCATTAGCTTTTCCTATTTATGACATAATCAATGCTCGTGCCAAATTTCAAGTTTCTATGTGAGAAAATTGGATTCCAAACGTAAAATTTGGAGGCTAATTCTTTTGCACATAGAATTGAATACTCGAGTTGGGACTCATTAGCTTTTCTTATTTATGACATAATCAATGCCCGTGCCAGATTTTAAGTTTCTATGTGAGAAAATTACATTCCGTACGTAACATTTGGACGCTAATTCTTTTGTGCATAGAATTAAATAACAGAGTTGGGACCCATTAGTTTTTCCTATTTTGAACATATACAATGCCCGTGCCAAATTTTAAGTTTCTATGTGAGAAAATTGGATTCTATACGTAAAATTTGGACGCTAATTCTTTTGCGCATAGAATTGAATAATCGAGTTGGGACCCATTAGCTTTTACTATTTATGACATAATCAATGCTCCTGCCAAATTTCACGTTTCTATGACACTGGAAAGTGAGAAAAATACATTCCATACGTAAAATTTTGACGCTAATTCTTTTGCACATAGAATTGAATAATCGAGTTAGGACCCATTAGCTTTTCCTATTTATGACATAATCAATGCTCGTGCCAAATTTCACGTTTCTATGACACTGGAAAGTGAGAAAAATACATTCCGTACGGAATATTTTGACGCTAATTCTTTTGCGCATAGAATTGAATAATCGAGTTGAGACCCATTAGTTTTTCCTATTTTGAACATATACAATGCCCGTGCCAAATTTTAAGTTTCTATGTGAGAAAATTGGATTCTGTACATAAAATTTGGACGCTAATTCTTTTGCGCATAGAATTAAATAATCGAGTTGGGACCCATTAGCTTTTCCTATTTATGACATAATCAATGCTCGTGCCAAATTTCAAGTTTCTATGTGAGAAAATTGGATTCCGTACGTAAAATTTGGACGCTAATTCTTTTGCACATAGAGTTGAAAAATCGAGTTGGGACCCATTAGCTTTTCCTATTTATGACATAATCAATGCTCGTGCCAAATTTCACGTTTCTATGACACTGGAAAGTGAGAAAAATACATTCCGTACGTTAAATTTTGACGCTAATTCTTTTGCGCATAGAATTGAATAATCGAGTTGGGACCCATTAGTTTTTCCTATTTTGAACATATTCAATGCCCGTGCCAAATTTTACGTTTCTATGTGAGAAAATTGGATTGTGTACGTAAAATTTGGACGCTAATTCTTTTGCGCATAGAATTGAATAATCGAGTTGGGACCCATTAGCTTTTCCTATTTATGACATAATCAATGCTCGTGCCAAATTTCAAGTTTCTATGTGAGAAAATTGGATTCCGTACGTAAAATTTGGAGGCTAATTCTTTTGCACATAGAATTGAATAATCGAGTTGGGACCCATTAGCTTTTCCTATTTATGACATAATCAATGCTCGTGCCAAATTTCAAGTTTCTATGTGAGAAAATTGGATTCCGTACGTAAAATTTGAAGGCTAATTCTTTTGCACATAGAATTGAATAATCGAGTTAGGACCCATTAGCTTTTCTTATTTATGACATAATCAATGCCCGTGCCAGATTTTAAGTTTCTATGTGAGAAAATTACATTCCGTACGTAACATTTGGACGCTAATTCTTTTGTGCATAGAATTAAATAACGGAGTTGGGACCCATTAGCTTTTCCTATTTATGACATAATCAATGCTCGTGCCAAATTTCAAGTTTCTATGTGAGAAAATTGGATTCTGTATGTAAAATTTAGACGCTATTTCTTTTGCACATAGAATTGAATAATCTAGTTAGGACCCATTAGCTTTTCCTATTTATGACATAATCAATGCCCGTGCCAAATTTTGAGTTTCTATGTGAGAAAATTACATTCCATACGTAAAACTTGGACGCTAATTCTTTTGTGCCTAGAATTAAATAACGGAGTTGGGACCCTTTAGCTTTTCCTATTTATGACATAATCAATGCCCGTGCCAAATTTCAAGTTTCTATCTGAGAAAATTGGATTCCGTACATAAAATTTTGACGCTAACTCTTTTGCACATAGAATTGAATAATCGAGTTGGGACCCATTAGTTTTTCCTATTTAGAACATATTCAATGCCCGTGCCAAATTTTACGTTTCTATGTGAGAAAATTGGATTGTGTACGTAAAATTTGGACGCTAATTCTTTTGCGCATAGAATTGAATAATCGAGTTGGGACCCATTAGCTTTTCCTATTTATGACATAATCAATGCTCGTGCCAAATTTCAAGTTTCTATGTGAGAAAATTGGATTGCGTACGTAAAATTTGGAGGCTAATTCTTTTGCACATAGAATTGAATAATCGAGTTGGGACCCATTAGCTTTTCCTATTTATGACATAATCAATGCTCGTGCCAAATTTCAAGTTTCTGTGTGAGAAAATTGGATTCCGTACGTAAAATTTGAAGGCTAATTCTTTTGCACATAGAATTGAATAATCGAGTTAGGACCCATTAGCTTTTCTTATTTATGACATAATCAATGCCCGTGCCAGATTTTAAGTTTCTATGTGAGAAAATTACATTCCGTACGTAACATTTGGACGCTAATTCTTTTGTGCATAGAATTAAATAACGGAGTTGGGACCCATTAGCTTTTCCTATTTATGACATAATCAATGCTCGTGCCAAATTTCAAGTTTCTATGTGAGAAAATTGGATTCTGTATGTAAAATTTAGACGCTATTTCTTTTGCACATAGAATTGAATAATCTAGTTAGGACCCATTAGCTTTTCCTATTTATGACATAATCAATGCCCGTGCCAAATTTTGAGTTTCTATGTGAGAAAATTACATTCCATACGTAAAACTTGGACGCTAATTCTTTTGTGCCTAGAATTAAATAACGGAGTTGGGACCCTTTAGCTTTTCCTATTTATGACATAATCAATGCTCGTGCCAAATTTCACGTTTCTATGACACTGGAAAGTGAGAAAAATACATTCCGTACGGTATATTTTGACGCTAATTCTTTTGCGCATAGAATTGAATAATCGAGTTGAGACCCATTAGTTTTTCCTATTTTGAACATATACAATGCCCGTGCCAAATTTTAAGTTTCTATGTGAGAAAATTGGATTCTGTACGTAAAATTTGGACGCTAATTCTTTTGCGCATAGAATTAAATAATCGAGTTGGGATCCATTAGCTTTTCCTATTTATGACATAATCAATGCTCGTGCCAAATTTCAAGTTTCTATGTGAGAAAATTGGATTCCGTACGTAAAATTTGGAGGCTAATTCTTTTGCACATAGAGTTGAAAAATCGAGTTGGGACCCATTAGCTTTTCCTATTTATGACAATCAATGCTCGTGCCAAATTTCAAGTTTCTATGTGAGAAAATTGGATTCCGTACATAAAATTTGGAGGCTAATTCTTTTGCACATAGAATTGAATAATCGAGTTGGGACCCATTAGCTTTTCCTATTTATGACATAATCAATGCTCGTGCCAAATTTCAAGTTTCTATGTGAGAAAATTGGATTCCGTACGTAAAATTTGGAGGCTAATTCTTTTGCACATAGAGTTGAAAAATCGAGTTGGGACCCATTAGCTTTTCCTATTTATGACAATCAATGCTCGTGCCAAATTTCAAGTTTCTATGTGAGAAAATTGGATTCTGTATGTAAAATTTAGACGCTATTTCTTTTGCACATAGAATTGAATAATCTAGTTAGGACCCATTAGCTTTTCCTATTTATGACATAATCAATGCCCGTGCCAAATTTTGAGTTTCTATGTGAGAAAATTACATTCCATACGTAAAACTTGGACGCTAATTCTTTTGTGCCTAGAATTAAATAACGGAGTTGGGACCCTTTAGCTTTTCCTATTTATGACATAATCAATGCTCGTGCCAAATTTCACGTTTCTATGACACTGGAAAGTGAGAAAAATACATTCCGTACGGTATATTTTGACGCTAATTCTTTTGCGCATAGAATTGAATAATCGAGTTGAGACCCATTAGTTTTTCCTATTTTGAACATATACAATGCCCGTGCCAAATTTTAAGTTTCTATGTGAGAAAATTGGATTCTGTACGTAAAATTTGGACGCTAATTCTTTTGCGCATAGAATTAAATAATCGAGTTGGGATCCATTAGCTTTTCCTATTTATGACATAATCAATGCTCGTGCCAAATTTCAAGTTTCTATGTGAGAAAATTGGATTCCGTACGTAAAATTTGGAGGCTAATTCTTTTGCACATAGAGTTGAAAAATCGAGTTGGGACCCATTAGCTTTTCCTATTTATGACAATCAATGCTCGTGCCAAATTTCAAGT
Source organism: Eleutherodactylus coqui (assembly GCA_035609135.1). Taxonomy (NCBI): domain Eukaryota; kingdom Metazoa; phylum Chordata; class Amphibia; order Anura; family Eleutherodactylidae; genus Eleutherodactylus; species Eleutherodactylus coqui. The sequence goes on along the minus strand of CM069412.1, from coordinate 53,888,932 downwards.
TTCTATGTGAGAAAATTGGATTCCGTACATAAAATTTGGAGGCTAATTCTTTTGCACATAGAATTGAATAATCGAGTTGGGACCCATTAGCTTTTCCTATTTATGACATAATCAATGCTCGTGCCAAATTTCACGTTTCTATGACACTGGAAAGTGAGAAAAATACATTCCATACGTAAAATTTTGACGCTAATTCTTTTGCACATAGAATTGAATAATCGAGTTGGGACCCATTAGCTTTTTCTATTTATGACATAATCAATGCTCGTGCCAAATTTCACGTTTCTATGACACAGGAAAGTGAGAAAAATACATTCCGTACGGAATATTTTGACGCTAATTCTTTTGCGCATAGAATTGAATAATCGAGTTGAGACCCATTAGTTTTTCCTATTTTGAACATATACAATGCCCGTGCCAAATTTTAAGTTTCTATGTGAGAAAATTGGATTCTATACTTAAAATTTGGACGCTAATTCTTTTGCGCATAGAATTGAATAATCGAGTTGGGACCCATTAGCTTTTACTATTTATGACATAATCAATGCTCCTGCCAAATTTCACGTTTCTATGACACTGGAAAGTGAGAAAAATACATTCCATACGTAAAATTTTGACGCTAATTCTTTTGCACATAGAATTGAATAATCGAGTTAGGACCCATTAGCTTTTCCTATTTATGACATAATCAATGCTCGTGCCAAATTTCACGTTTCTATGACACTGGAAAGTGAGAAAAATACATTCCGTACGGAATATTTTGACGCTAATTCTTTTGCGCATAGAACTGAATAATCGAGTTGAGACCCATTAGTTTTTCCTATTTTGAACATATACAATGCCCGTGCCAAATTTTAAGTTTCTATGTGAGAAAATTGGATTCTGTACATAAAATTTGGACGCTAATTCTTTTGCGCATAGAATTGAATAATCGAGTTGGGACCCATTAGCTTTTCCTATTTATGACATAATCAATGCTCGTGCCAAATTTCAAGTTTCTATGTGAGAAGATTGGATTCCGTACATAAAATTTGGAGGCTAATTCTTTTGCACATAGAATTGAATAATCGAGTTGGACCCATTAGCTTTTCCTATTTATGACATAATCAATGCTCGTGCCAAATTTCACGTTTCTATGACACTGGAAAGTGAGAAAAATACATTCCGTACGTTAAATTTTGACGCTAATTCTTTTGCGCATAGAATTGAATAATCGAGTTGGGACCCATTAGTTTTTCCTATTTAGAACATATTCAATGCCCGTGCCAAATTTTACGTTTCTATGTGAGAAAATTGGATTGTGTACGTAAAATTTGGACGCTAATTCTTTTGCACATAGAATTGAATAATCGAGTTGGGACCCATTAGCTTTTCCTATTTATGACATAATCAATGCTCGTGCCAAATTTCACGTTTCTATGACACTGGAAAGTGAGAAAAATACATTCCATACGTAAAATTTTGACGCTAATTCTTTTGCACATAGAATTGAATAATCGAGTTGGGACCCATTAGCTTTTTCTATTTATGACATAATCAATGCTCGTGCCAAATTTCACGTTTCTATGACACAGGAAAGTGAGAAAAATACATTCCGTACGGAATATTTTGACGCTAATTCTTTTGCGCATAGAATTGAATAATCGAGTTGAGACCCATTAGTTTTTCCTATTTTGAACATATACAATGCCCGTGCCAAATTTTAAGTTTCTATGTGAGAAAATTGGATTCTATACTTAAAATTTGGACGCTAATTCTTTTGCGCATAGAATTGAATAATCGAGTTGGGACCCATTAGCTTTTACTATTTATGACATAATCAATGCTCCTGCCAAATTTCACGTTTCTATGACACTGGAAAGTGAGAAAAATACATTCCATACGTAAAATTTTGACGCTAATTCTTTTGCACATAGAATTGAATAATCGAGTTAGGACCCATTAGCTTTTCCTATTTATGACATAATCAATGCTCGTGCCAAATTTCACGTTTCTATGACACTGGAAAGTGAGAAAAATACATTCCGTACGGAATATTTTGACGCTAATTCTTTTGCGCATAGAACTGAATAATCGAGTTGAGACCCATTAGTTTTTCCTATTTTGAACATATACAATGCCCGTGCCAAATTTTAAGTTTCTATGTGAGAAAATTGGATTCTGTACATAAAATTTGGACGCTAATTCTTTTGCGCATAGAATTGAATAATCGAGTTGGGACCCATTAGCTTTTCCTATTTATGACATAATCAATGCTCGTGCCAAATTTCAAGTTTCTATGTGAGAAGATTGGATTCCGTACATAAAATTTGGAGGCTAATTCTTTTGCACATAGAATTGAATAATCGAGTTGGACCCATTAGCTTTTCCTATTTATGACATAATCAATGCTCGTGCCAAATTTCACGTTTCTATGACACTGGAAAGTGAGAAAAATACATTCCGTACGTTAAATTTTGACGCTAATTCTTTTGCGCATAGAATTGAATAATCGAGTTGGGACCCATTAGTTTTTCCTATTTAGAACATATTCAATGCCCGTGCCAAATTTTACGTTTCTATGTGAGAAAATTGGATTGTGTACGTAAAATTTGGACGCTAATTCTTTTGCGCATAGAATTGAATAATTGAGTTGGGACCCATTAGCTTTTCCTATTTATGACATAATCAATGCTCGTGCCAAATTTCAAGTTTCTATGTGAGAAAATTGGATTGCGTACGTAAAATTTGGAGGCTAATTCTTTTGCACATAGAATTGAATAATCGAGTTGGGACCCATTAGCTTTTCCTATTCATGACATAATCAATGCTCGTGCCAAATTTCAAGTTTCTATGTGAGAAAATTGGATTCCGTACGTAAAATTTGAAGGCTAATTCTTTTGCACATAGAATTGAATAATCGAGTTAGGACCCATTAGCTTTTCTTATTTATGACATAATCAATGCCCGTGCCAGATTTTAAGTTTCTATGTGAGAAAATTACATTCCGTACGTAACATTTGGACGCTAATTCTTTTGTGCATAGAATTAAATAACGGAGTTGGGACCCATTAGCTTTTCCTATTTATGACATAATCAATGCTCGTGCCAAATTTCAAGTTTCTATGTGAGAAAATTGGATTCTGTATGTAAAATTTAGACGCTATTTCTTTTGCACATAGAATTGAATAATCTAGTTAGGACCCATTAGCTTTTCCTATTTATGACATAATCAATGCCCGTGCCAAATTTTGAGAGTCTATGTGAGAAAATTACATTCCATACGTAAAACTTGGACGCTAATTCTTTTGTGCCTAGAATTAAATAACGGAGTTGGGACCCTTTAGCTTTTCCTATTTATGACATAATCAATGCCCGTGCCAAATTTCAAGTTTCTATGTGAGAAAATTGGATTCCGTACATAAAATTTTGACGCTAACTCTTTTGCACATAGAATTGAATAATCGAGTTAGGACCCATTAGCTTTTCCTATTTATGACATAATCAATGCTCGTGCCAAATTTCACATTTCTATGACACTGGAAAGTGAGAAAAATACATTCCATACGTAAAATTTTGACGCTAATTCTTTTGCACATAGAATTGAATAATCGAGTTAGGACCCATTAGCTTTTCCTATTTATGACATAATCAATGCTCGTGCCAAATTTCACGTTTCTATGACACTGGAAAGTGAGAAAAATACATTCCGTACGGAATATTTTGACGCTAATTCTTTTGCGCATAGAATTGAATAATCGAGTTGAGACCCATTAGTTTTTCCTATTTTGAACATATACAATGCCCGTGCCAAATTTTAAGTTTCTATGTGAGAAAATTGGATTCTGTACATAAAATTTGGACGCTAATTCTTTTGCGCATAGAATTAAATAATCGAGTTGGGACCCATTAGCTTTTCCTATTTATGACATAATCAATGCTCGTGCCAAATTTCAAGTTTCTATGTGAGAAAATTGGATTCCGTACGTAAAATTTGGACGCTAATTCTTTTGCACATAGAGTTGAAAAATCGAGTTGGGACCCATTAGCTTTTCCTATTTATGACATAATCAATGCTCGTGCCAAATTTCACGTTTCTATGACACTGGAAAGTGAGAAAAATACATTCCGTACGTTAAATTTTGACGCTAATTCTTTTGCGCATAGAATTGAATAATCGAGTTGGGACCCATTAGTTTTTCCTATTTTGAACATATTCAATGCCCGTGCCAAATTTTACGTTTCTATGTGAGAAAATTGGATTGTGTACGTAAAATTTGGACGCTAATTCTTTTGCGCATAGAATTGAATAATCGAGTTGGGACCCATTAGCTTTTCCTATTTATGACATAATCAATGCTCGTGCCAAATTTCAAGTTTCTATGTGAGAAAATTGGATTCCGTACGTAAAATTTGGAGGCTAATTCTTTTGCACATAGAATTGAATAATCGAGTTGGGACCCATTAGCTTTTCCTATTTATGACATAATCAATGCTCGTGCCAAATTTCAAGTTTCTATGTGAGAAAATTGGATTCCGTACGTAAAATTTGAAGGCTAATTCTTTTGCACATAGAATTGAATAATCGAGTTAGGACCCATTAGCTTTTCTTATTTATGACATAATCAATGCCCGTGCCAGATTTTAAGTTTCTATGTGAGAAAATTACATTCCGTACGTAAAATTTGGACGCTAATTCTTTTGTGCATAGAATTAAATAACGGAGTTGGGACCCATTAGCTTTTCCTATTTATGACATAATCAATGCTAGTGCCAAATTTCAAGTTTCTATGTGAGAAAATTGGATTCTGTATGTAAAATTTAGACGCTATTTCTTTTGCACATAGAATTGAATAATCTAGTTAGGACCCATTAGCTTTTCCTATTTATGACATAATCAATGCCCGTGCCAAATTTTAAGTTTCTATGTGAGAAAATTACATTCCATACGTAAAACTTGGACGCTAATTCTTTTGTGCCTAGAATTAAATAACGGAGTTGGGACCCTTTAGCTTTTCCTATTTATGACATAATCAATGCCCGTGCCAAATTTCAAGTTTCTATGTGAGAAAATTGGATTCCGTACATAAAATTTTGACGCTAATTCTTTTGCGCATAGAATTGAATAATCGAGTTGGGACCCATTAGTTTTTCCTATTTAGAACATATTCAATGCCCGTGCCAAATTTTACGTTTCTATGTGAGAAAATTGGATTGTGTACGTAAAATTTGGACGCTAATTCTTTTGCGCATAGAATTGAATAATCGAGTTGGGACCCATTAGCTTTTCCTATTTATGACATAATCAATGCCCGTGCCAAATTTTAAGTTTCTATGTGAGAAAATTACATTCCATACGTAAAACTTGGACGCTAATTCTTTTGTGCCTAGAATTAAATAACGGAGTTGGGACCCTTTAGCTTTTCCTATTTATGACATAATCAATGCCCGTGCCAAATTTCAAGTTTCTATGTGAGAAAATTGGATTCCGTACATAAAATTTTGACGCTAACTCTTTTGCACATAGAATTGAATAATCGAGTTAGGACCCATTAGCTTTTCCTATTTATGACATAATCAATGCTCGTGCCAAATTTCACATTTCTATGACACTGGAAAGTGAGAAAAATACATTCCATACGTAAAATTTTGACGCTAATTCTTTTGCACATAGAATTGAATAATCGAGTTAGGACCCATTAGCTTTTCCTATTTATGACATAATCAATGCTCGTGCCAAATTTCACGTTTCTATGACACTGGAAAGTGAGAAAAATACATTCCGTACGGAATATTTTGACGCTAATTCTTTTGCGCATAGAATTGAATAATTGAGTTGAGACCCATTAGTTTTTCCTATTTTGAACATATACAATGCCCGTGCCAAATTTTAAGTTTCTATGTGAGAAAATTGGATTCTGTACATAAAATTTGGACGCTAATTCTTTTGCGCATAGAATTAAATAATCGAGTTGGGACCCATTAGCTTTTCCTATTTATGACATAATCAATGCTCGTGCCAAATTTCAAGTTTCTATGTGAGAAAATTGGATTCCGTACGTAAAATTTGGACGCTAATTCTTTTGCACATAGAGTTGAAAAATCGAGTTGGGACCCATTAGCTTTTCCTATTTATGACATAATCAATGCTCGTGCCAAATTTCACGTTTCTATGACACTGGAAAGTGAGAAAAATACATTCCGTACGTTAAATTTTGACGCTAATTCTTTTGCGCATAGAATTGAATAATCGAGTTGGGACCCATTAGTTTTTCCTATTTTGAACATATTCAATGCCCGTGCCAAATTTTACGTTTCTATGTGAGAAAATTGGATTGTGTACGTAAAATTTGGACGCTAATTCTTTTGCGCATAGAATTGAATAATCGAGTTGGGACCCATTAGCTTTTCCTATTTATGACATAATCAATGCTCGTGCCAAATTTCAAGTTTCTATGTGAGAAAATTGGATTCCGTACGTAAAATTTGGAGGCTAATTCTTTTGCACATAGAATTGAATAATCGAGTTGGGACCCATTAGCTTTTCCTATTTATGACATAATCAATGCTCGTGCCAAATTTCAAGTTTCTATGTGAGAAAATTGGATTCCGTACGTAAAATTTGAAGGCTAATTCTTTTGCACATAGAATTGAATAATCGAGTTAGGACCCATTAGCTTTTCTTATTTATGACATAATCAATGCCCGTGCCAGATTTTAAGTTTCTATGTGAGAAAATTACATTCCGTACGTAACATTTGGACGCTAATTCTTTTGTGCATAGAATTAAATAACGGAGTTGGGACCCATTAGCTTTTCCTATTTATGACATAATCAATGCTCGTGCCAAATTTCAAGTTTCTATGTGAGAAAATTGGATTCTGTATGTAAAATTTAGACGCTATTTCTTTTGCACATAGAATTGAATAATCTAGTTAGGACCCATTAGCTTTTCCTATTTATGACATAATCAATGCCCGTGCCAAATTTTGAGTTTCTATGTGAGAAAATTACATTCCATACGTAAAACTTGGACGCTAATTCTTTTGTGCCTAGAATTAAATAACGGAGTTGGGACCCTTTAGCTTTTCCTATTTATGACATAATCAATGCTCGTGCCAAATTTCACGTTTCTATGACACTGGAAAGTGAGAAAAATACATTCCGTACGGTATATTTTGACGCTAATTCTTTTGCGCATAGAATTGAATAATCGAGTTGAGACCCATTAGTTTTTCCTATTTTGAACATATACAATGCCCGTGCCAAATTTTAAGTTTCTATGTGAGAAAATTGGATTGTGTACGTAAAATTTGGACGCTAATTCTTTTGCGCATAGAATTAAATAATCGAGTTGGGACCCATTAGCTTTTCCTATTTATGACAATCAATGCTCGTGCCAAATTTCAAGTTTCTATGTGAGAAAATTGGATTCCGTACATAAAATTTGGAGGCTAATTCTTTTGCACATAGAATTAAATAATCGAGTTGGGACCCATTAGCTTTTCCTATTTATGACATAATCAATGCTCGTGCCAAATTTCACGTTTCTATGACACTGGAAAGTGAGAAAAATACATTCCATACGTAAAATTTTGACGCTAATTCTTTTGCACATAGAATTGAATAATCGAGTTGGGACCCATTAGCTTTTTCTATTTATGACATAATCAATGCTCGTGCCAAATTTCACGTTTCTATGACACAGGAAAGTGAGAAAAATACATTCCGTACGGAATATTTTGACGCTAATTCTTTTGCGCATAGAATTGAATAATCGAGTTGAGACCCATTAGTTTTTCCTATTTTGAACATATACAATGCCCGTGCCAAATTTTAAGTTTCTATGTGAGAAAATTGGATTCTATACTTAAAATTTGGACGCTAATTCTTTTGCGCATAGAATTGAATAATCGAGTTGGGACCCATTAGCTTTTACTATTTATGACATAATCAATGCTCCTGCCAAATTTCACGTTTCTATGACACTGGAAAGTGAGAAAAATACATTCCATACGTAAAATTTTGACGCTAATTCTTTTGCACATAGAATTGAATAATCGAGTTAGGACCCATTAGCTTTTCCTATTTATGACATAATCAATGCTCGTGCCAAATTTCACGTTTCTATGACACTGGAAAGTGAGAAAAATACATTCCGTACGGAATATTTTGACGCTAATTCTTTTGCGCATAGAACTGAATAATCGAGTTGAGACCCATTAGTTTTTCCTATTTTGAACATATACAATGCCCGTGCCAAATTTTAAGTTTCTATGTGAGAAAATTGGATTCTGTACATAAAATTTGGACGCTAATTCTTTTGCGCATAGAATTAAATAATCGAGTTGGGACCCATTAGCTTTTCCTATTTATGACATAATCAATGCTCGTGCCAAATTTCAAGTTTCTATGTGAGAAGATTGGATTCCGTACATAAAATTTGGAGGCTAATTCTTTTGCACATAGAATTGAATAATCGAGTTGGACCCATTAGCTTTTCCTATTTATGACATAATCAATGCTCGTGCCAAATTTCACGTTTCTATGACACTGGAAAGTGAGAAAAATACATTCCGTACGTTAAATTTTGACGCTAATTCTTTTGCGCATAGAATTGAATAATCGAGTTGGGACCCATTAGTTTTTCATATTTAGAACATATTCAATGCCCGTGCCAAATTTTACGTTTCTATGTGAGAAAATTGGATTGTGTACGTAAAATTTGGACGCTAATTCTTTTGCGCATAGAATTGAATAATCGAGTTGGGACCCATTAGCTTTTCCTATTTATGACATAATCAATGCTCGTGCCAAATTTCAAGTTTCTATGTGAGAAAATTGGATTGCGTACGTAAAATTTGGAGGCTAATTCTTTTGCACATAGAATTGAATAATCGAGTTGGGACCCATTAGCTTTTCCTATTTATGACATAATCAATGCTCGTGCCAAATTTCAAGTTTCTATGTGAGAAAATTGGATTCCGTACGTAAAATTTGAAGGCTAATTCTTTTGCACATAGAATTGAATAATCGAGTTAGGACCCATTAGCTTTTCTTATTTATGACATAATCAATGCCCGTGCCAGATTTTAAGTTTCTATGTGAGAAAATTACATTCCGTACGTAACATTTGGACGCTAATTCTTTTGTGCATAGAATTAAATAACGGAGTTGGGACCCATTAGCTTTTCCTATTTATGACATAATCAATGCTCGTGCCAAATTTCAAGTTTCTATGTGAGAAAATTGGATTCTGTATGTAAAATTTAGACGCTATTTCTTTTGCACATAGAATTGAATAATCTAGTTAGGACCCATTAGCTTTTCCTATTTATGACATAATCAATGCCCGTGCCAAATTTTGAGTTTCTATGTGAGAAAATTACATTCCATACGTAAAACTTGGACGCTAATTCTTTTGTGCCTAGAATTAAATAACGGAGTTGGGACCCTTTAGCTTTTCCTATTTATGACATAATCAATGCCCGTGCCAAATTTCAAGTTTCTATGTGAGAAAATTGGATTCCGTACATAAAATTTTGACGCTAACTCTTTTGCACATAGAATTGAATAATCGAGTTAGGACCCATTAGCTTTTCCTATTTATGACATAATCAATGCTCGTGCCAAATTTCACATTTCTATGACACTGGAAAGTGAGAAAAATACATTCCATACGTAAAATTTTGACGCTAATTCTTTTGCACATAGAATTGAATAATCGAGTTAGGACCCATTAGCTTTTCCTATTTATGACATAATCAATGCTCGTGCCAAATTTCACGTTTCTATGACACTGGAAAGTGAGAAAAATACATTCCGTACGGAATATTTTGATGCTAATTCTTTTGCGCATAGAATTGAATAATCGAGTTGAGACCCATTAGTTTTTCCTATTTTGAACATATACAATGCCCGTGCCAAATTTTAAGTTTCTATGTGAGAAAATTGGATTCTGTACATAAAATTTGGACGCTAATTCTTTTGCGCATAGAATTAAATAATCGAGTTGGGACCCATTAGCTTTTCCTATTTATGACATAATCAATGCTCGTGCCAAATTTCAAGTTTCTATGTGAGAAAATTGGATTCCGTACGTAAAATTTGGACGCTAATTCTTTTGCACATAGAGTTGAAAAATCGAGTTGGGACCCATTAGCTTTTCCTATTTATGACATAATCAATGCTCGTGCCAAATTTCACGTTTCTATGACACTGGAAAGTGAGAAAAATACATTCCGTACGTTAAATTTTGACGCTAATTCTTTTGCGCATAGAATTGAATAATCGAGTTGGGACCCATTAGTTTTTCCTATTTTGAACATATTCAATGCCCGTGCCAAATTTTACGTTTCTATGTGAGAAAATTGGATTGTGTACGTAAAATTTGGACGCTAATTCTTTTGCGCATAGAATTAAATAATCGAGTTGGGACCCATTAGCTTTTCCTATTTATGACATAATCAATGCTCGTGCCAAATTTCAAGTTTCTATGTGAGAAAATTGGATTCCGTACGTAAAATTTGGAGGCTAATTCTTTTGCACATAGAATTGAATAATCGAGTTGGGACCCATTAGCTTTTCCTATTTATGACATAATCAATGCTCGTGCCAAATTTCAAGTTTCTATGTGAGAAAATTGGATTCCGTACGTAAAATTTGAAGGCTAATTCTTTTGCACATAGAATTGAATAATCGAGTTAGGACCCATTAGCTTTTCTTATTTATGACATAATCAATGCCCGTGCCAGATTTTAAGTTTCTATGTGAGAAAATTACATTCCGTACGTAACATTTGGACGCTAATTCTTTTGTGCATAGAATTAAATAACGGAGTTGGGACCCATTAGCTTTTCCTATTTATGACATAATCAATGCTCGTGCCAAATTTCAAGTTTCTATGTGAGAAAATTGGATTCTGTATGTAAAATTTAGACGCTATTTCTTTTGCACATAGAATTGAATAATCTAGTTAGGACCCATTAGCTTTTCCTATTTATGACATAATCAATGCCCGTGCCAAATTTTAAGTTTCTATGTGAGAAAATTACATTCCATACGTAAAACTTGGACGCTAATTCTTTTGTGCCTAGAATTAAATAACGGAGTTGGGACCCTTTAGCTTTTCCTATTTATGACATAATCAATGCCCGTGCCAAATTTCAAGTTTCTATGTGAGAAAATTGGATTCCGTACATAAAATTTTGACGCTAATTCTTTTGCGCATAGAATTGAATAATCGAGTTGGGACCCATTAGTTTTTCCTATTTAGAACATATTTAATGCCCGTGCCAAATTTTACGTTTCTATGTGAGAAAATTGGATTGTGTACGTAAAATTTGGACGCTAATTCTTTTGCGCATAGAATTGAATAATCGAGTTGGGACCCATTAGCTTTTCCTATTTATGACATAATCAATGCCCGTGCCAAATTTTAAGTTTCTATGTGAGAAAATTACATTCCATACGTAAAACTTGGACGCTAATTCTTTTGTGCCTAGAATTAAATAACGGAGTTGGGACCCTTTAGCTTTTCCTATTTATGACATAATCAATGCCCGTGCCAAATTTCAAGTTTCTATGTGAGAAAATTGGATTCCGTACATAAAATTTTGACGCTAACTCTTTTGCACATAGAATTGAATAATCGAGTTAGGACCCATTAGCTTTTCCTATTTATGACATAATCAATGCTCGTGCCAAATTTCACATTTCTATGACACTGGAAAGTGAGAAAAATACATTCCATACGTAAAATTTTGACGCTAATTCTTTTGCACATAGAATTGAATAATCGAGTTAGGACCCATTAGCTTTTCCTATTTATGACATAATCAATGCTCGTGCCAAATTTCACGTTTCTATGACACTGGAAAGTGAGAAAAATACATTCCGTACGGAATATTTTGACGCTAATTCTTTTGCGCATAGAATTGAATAATCGAGTTGAGACCCATTAGTTTTTCCTATTTTGAACATATAGAATGCCCGTGCCAAATTTTAAGTTTCTATGTGAGAAAATTGGATTCTGTACATAAAATTTGGACGCTAATTCTTTTGCGCATAGAATTAAATAATCGAGTTGGGACCCATTAGCTTTTCCTATTTATGACATAATCAATGCTCGTGCCAAATTTCAAGTTTCTATGTGAGAAAATTGGATTCCGTACGTAAAATTTGGACGCTAATTCTTTTGCACATAGAGTTGAAAAATCGAGTTGGGACCCATTAGCTTTTCCTATTTATGACATAATCAATGCTCGTGCCAAATTTCAAGTTTCTATGTGAGAAAATTGGATTCCGTACGTAAAATTTGGAGGCTAATTCTTTTGCACATAGAATTGAATAATCGAGTTGGGACCCATTAGCTTTTCCTATTTATGACATAATCAATGCTCGTGCCAAATTTCAAGTTTCTATGTGAGAAAATTGGATTCCGTACGTAAAATTTGAAGGCTAATTCTTTTGCACATAGAATTGAATAATCGAGTTAGGACCCATTAGCTTTTCTTATTTATGACATAATCAATGCCCGTGCCAGATTTTAAGTTTCTATGTGAGAAAATTACATTCCGTACGTAACATTTGGACGCTAATTCTTTTGTGCATAGAATTAAATAACGGAGTTGGGACCCATTAGCTTTTCCTATTTATGACATAATCAATGCTCGTGCCAAATTTCAAGTTTCTATGTGAGAAAATTGGATTCTGTATGTAAAATTTAGACGCTATTTCTTTTGCACATAGAATTGAATAATCTAGTTAGGACCCATTAGCTTTTCCTATTTATGACATAATCAATGCCCGTGCCAAATTTTGAGTTTCTATGTGAGAAAATTACATTCCATACGTAAAACTTGGACGCTAATTCTTTTGTGCCTAGAATTAAATAACGGAGTTGGGACCCTTTAGCTTTTCCTATTTATGACATAATCAATGCTCGTGCCAAATTTCACGTTTCTATGACACTGGAAAGTGAGAAAAATACATTCCGTACGGTATATTTTGACGCTAATTCTTTTGCGCATAGAATTGAATAATCGAGTTGAGACCCATTAGTTTTTCCTATTTTGAACATATACAATGCCCGTGCCAAATTTTAAGTTTCTATGTGAGAAAATTGGATTCTGTACGTAAAATTTGGACGCTAATTCTTTTGCGCATAGAATTAAATAATCGAGTTGGGATCCATTAGCTTTTCCTATTTATGACATAATCAATGCTCGTGCCAAATTTCAAGTTTCTATGTGAGAAAATTGGATTCCGTACGTAAAATTTGGAGGCTAATTCTTTTGCACATAGAGTTGAAAAATCGAGTTGGGACCCATTAGCTTTTCCTATTTATGACAATCAATGCTCGTGCCAAATTTCAAGTTTCTATGTGAGAAAATTGGATTCCGTACATAAAATTTGGAGGCTAATTCTTTTGCACATAGAATTGAATAATCGAGTTGGGACCCATTAGCTTTTCCTATTTATGACATAATCAATGCTCGTGCCAAATTTCACGTTTCTATGACACTGGAAAGTGAGAAAAATACATTCCATACGTAAAATTTTGACGCTAATTCTTTTGCACATAGAATTGAATAATCGAGTTGGGACCCATTAGCTTTTTCTATTTATGACATAATCAATGCTCGTGCCAAATTTCACGTTTCTATGACACAGGAAAGTGAGAAAAATACATTCCGTACGGAATATTTTGACGCTAATTCTTTTGCGCATAGAATTGAATAATCGAGTTGAGACTAATTAGTTTTTCCTATTTTGAACATATACAATGCCCGTGCCAAATTTTAAGTTTCTATGTGAGAAAATTGGATTCTATACTTAAAATTTGGACGCTAATTCTTTTGCGCATAGAATTGAATAATCGAGTTGGGACCCATTAGCTTTTACTATTTATGACATAATCAATGCTCCTGCCAAATTTCACGTTTCTATGACACTGGAAAGTGAGAAAAATACATTCCATACGTAAAATTTTGACGCTAATTCTTTTGCACATAGAATTGAATAATCGAGTTAGGACCCATTAGCTTTTCCTATTTATGACATAATCAATGCTCGTGCCAAATTTCACGTTTCTATGACACTGGAAAGTGAGAAAAATACATTCCGTACGGAATATTTTGACGCTAATTCTTTTGCGCATAGAACTGAATAATCGAGTTGAGACCCATTAGTTTTTCCTATTTTGAACATATACAATGCCCGTGCCAAATTTTAAGTTTCTATGTGAGAAAATTGGATTCTGTACATAAAATTTGGACGCTAATTCTTTTGCGCATAGAATTAAATAATCGAGTTGGGACCCATTAGCTTTTCCTATTTATGACATAATCAATGCTCGTGCCAAATTTCAAGTTTCTATGTGAGAAAATTGGATTGCGTACGTAAAATTTGGAGGCTAATTCTTTTGCACATAGAATTGAATAATCGAGTTGGGACCCATTAGCTTTTCCTATTTATGACATAATCAATGCTCGTGCCAAATTTCAAGTTTCTATGTGAGAAAATTGGATTCCGTACGTAAAATTTGAAGGCTAATTCTTTTGCACATAGAATTGAATAATCGAGTTAGGACCCATTAGCTTTTCTTATTTATGACATAATCAATGCCCGTGCCAGATTTTAAGTTTCTATGTGAGAAAATTACATTCCGTACGTAACATTTGGACGCTAATTCTTTTGTGCATAGAATTAAATAACGGAGTTGGGACCCATTAGCTTTTCCTATTTATGACATAATCAATGCTCGTGCCAAATTTCAAGTTTCTATGTGAGAAAATTGGATTCTGTATGTAAAATTTAGACGCTATTTCTTTTGCACATAGAATTGAATAATCTAGTTAGGACCCATTAGCTTTTCCTATTTATGACATAATCAATGCCCGTGCCAAATTTTGAGTTTCTATGTGAGAAAATTACATTCCATACGTAAAACTTGGACGCTAATTCTTTTGTGCCTAGAATTAAATAACGGAGTTGGGACCCTTTAGCTTTTCCTATTTATGACATAATCAATGCCCGTGCCAAATTTCAAGTTTCTATGTGAGAAAATTGGATTCCGTACATAAAATTTTGACGCTAACTCTTTTGCACATAGAAATGAATAATCGAGTTAGGACCCATTAGCTTTTCCTATTTATGACATAATCAATGCTCGTGCCAAATTTCACATTTCTATGACACTGGAAAGTGAGAAAAATACATTCCATACGTAAAATTTTGACGCTAATTCTTTTGCACATAGAATTGAATAATCGAGTTAGGACCCATTAGCTTTTCCTATTTATGACATAATCAATGCTCGTGCCAAATTTCACGTTTCTATGACACTGGAAAGTGAGAAAAATACATTCCGTACGGAATATTTTGACGCTAATTCTTTTGCGCATAGAATTGAATAATCGAGTTGAGACCCCTTAGTTTTTCCTATTTTGAACATATACAATGCCCGTGCCAAATTTTAAGTTTCTATGTGAGAAAATTGGATTCTGTACATAAAATTTGGACGCTAATTCTTTTGCGCATAGAATTAAATAATCGAGTTGGGACCCATTAGCTTTTCCTATTTATGACATAATCAATGCTCGTGCCAAATTTCAAGTTTCTATGTGAGAAAATTGGATTCCGTACGTAAAATTTGGACGCTAATTCTTTTGCACATAGAGTTGAAAAATCGAGTTGGGACCCATTAGCTTTTCCTATTTATGACATAATCAATGCTCGTGCCAAATTTCAAGTTTCTATGTCAGAAAATTGGATTCCGTACATAAAATTTGGAGGCTAATTCTTTTGCACATAGAATTGAATAATCGAGTTGGACCCATTAGCTTTTCCTATTTATGACATAATCAATGCTCGTGCCAAATTTCACGTTTCTATGACACTGGAAAGTGAGAAAAATACATTCCGTACGGTATATTTTGACGCTAATTCTTTTGCGCATAGAATTGAATAATCGAGTTGAGACCCATTAGTTTTTCCTATTTTGAACATATACAATGCCCGTGCCAAATTTTAAGTTTCTATGTGAGAAAATTGGATTCTGTACGTAAAATTTGGACGCTAATTCTTTTGCGCATAGAATTAAATAATCGAGTTGGGATCCATTAGCTTTTCCTATTTATGACATAATCAATGCTCGTGCCAAATTTCAAGTTTCTATGTGAGAAAATTGGATTCCGTACATAAAATTTGGAGGCTAATTCTTTTGCACATAGAATTGAATAATCGAGTTGGGACCCATTAGCTTTTCCTATTTATGACATTATCAATGCTCGTGCCAAATTTAAAGTTTCTATGTGAGAAAATTGGATTCCGTACATAAAATATGGAGGCTAATTCTTTTGCACATAGAATTGAATAATCGAGTTGGGACCCATTAGCTTTTCCTATTTATGACATAATCAATGCTCGTGCCAAATTTTAAGTTTCTATGTGAGAAAATTGGATTCCGTACATAAAATTTGGACGCTAATTCTTTTGCGCATAGAATTGAATAATCGAGTTGGGACCCATTAGCTTTTACTATTTATGACATAATCAATGCTCCTGCCAAATTTCACGTTTCTATGACACTGGAAAGTGAGAAAAATACATTCCATACGTAAAATTTTGACGCTAATTCTTTTGCACATAGAATTGAATAATCGAGTTAGGACCCATTAGCTTTTCCTATTTATGACATAATCAATGCTCGTGCCAAATTTCACGTTTCTATGACACTGGAAAGTGAGAAAAATACATTCCGTACGGAATATTTTGACGCTAATTCTTTTGCGCATAGAACTGAATAATCGAGTTGAGACCCATTAGTTTTTCCTATTTTGAACATATACAATGCCCGTGCCAAATTTTAAGTTTCTATGTGAGAAAATTGGATTCTGTACATAAAATTTGGACGCTAATTCTTTTGCGCATAGAATTAAATAATCGAGTTGGGACCCATTAGCTTTTCCTATTTATGACATAATCAATGCTCGTGCCAAATTTCAAGTTTCTATGACACTGGAAAGTGAGAAAAATACATTCCGTACGTTAAATTTTGACGCTAATTCTTTTGCGCATAGAATTGAATAATCGAGTTGGGACCCATTAGTTTTTCCTATTTAGAACATATTCAATGCCCGTGCCAAATTTTACGTTTCTATGTGAGAAAATTGGATTGTGTACGTAAAATTTGGACGCTAATTCTTTTGCGCATAGAATTGAATAATCGAGTTGGGACCCATTAGCTTTTCCTATTTATGACATAATCAATGCTCGTGCCAAATTTCAAGTTTCTATGTGAGAAAATTGGATTGCGTACGTAAAATTTGGAGGCTAATTCTTTTGCACATAGAATTGAATAATCGAGTTGGGACCCATTAGCTTTTCCTATTTATGACATAATCAATGCTCGTGCCAAATTTCAAGTTTCTATGTGAGAAAATTGGATTCCGTACGTAAAATTTGAAGGCTAATTCTTTTGCACATAGAATTGAATAATCGAGTTAGGACCCATTAGCTTTTCTTATTTATGACATAATCAATGCCCGTGCCAGATTTTAAGTTTCTATGTGAGAAAATTACATTCCGTACGTAACATTTGGACGCTAATTCTTTTGTGCATAGAATTAAATAACGGAGTTGGGACCCATTAGCTTTTCCTATTTATGACATAATCAATGCTCGTGCCAAATTTCAAGTTTCTATGTGAGAAAATTGGATTCTGTATGTAAAATTTAGACGCTATTTCTTTTGCACATAGAATTGAATAATCTAGTTAGGACCCATTAGCTTTTCCTATTTATGACATAATCAATGCCCGTGCCAAATTTTGAGTTTCTATGTGAGAAAATTACATTCCATACGTAAAACTTGGACGCTAATTCTTTTGTGCCTAGAATTAAATAACGGAGTTGGGACCCTTTAGCTTTTCCTATTTATGACATAATCAATGCCCGTGCCAAATTTCAAGTTTCTATGTGAGAAAATTGGATTCCGTACATAAAATTTTGACGCTAACTCTTTTGCACATAGAAATGAATAATCGAGTTAGGACCCATTAGCTTTTCCTATTTATGACATAATCAATGCTCGTGCCAAATTTCACATTTCTATGACACTGGAAAGTGAGAAAAATACATTCCATACGTAAAATTTTGACGCTAATTCTTTTGCACATAGAATTGAATAATCGAGTTAGGACCCATTAGCTTTTCCTATTTATGACATAATCAATGCTCGTGCCAAATTTCACGTTTCTATGACACTGGAAAGTGAGAAAAATACATTCCGTACGGAATATTTTGACGCTAATTCTTTTGCGCATAGAATTGAATAATCGAGTTGAGACCCCTTAGTTTTTCCTATTTTGAACATATACAATGCCCGTGCCAAATTTTAAGTTTCTATGTGAGAAAATTGGATTCTGTACATAAAATTTGGACGCTAATTCTTTTGCGCATAGAATTAAATAATCGAGTTGGGACCCATTAGCTTTTCCTATTTATGACATAATCAATGCTCGTGCCAAATTTCAAGTTTCTATGTGAGAAAATTGGATTCCGTACGTAAAATTTGGACGCTAATTCTTTTGCACATAGAGTTGAAAAATCGAGTTGGGACCCATTAGCTTTTCCTATTTATGACATAATCAATGCTCGTGCCAAATTTCAAGTTTCTATGTCAGAAAATTGGATTCCGTACATAAAATTTGGAGGCTAATTCTTTTGCACATAGAATTGAATAATCGAGTTGGACCCATTAGCTTTTCCTATTTATGACATAATCAATGCTCGTGCCAAATTTCACGTTTCTATGACACTGGAAAGTGAGAAAAATACATTCCGTACGGTATATTTTGACGCTAATTCTTTTGCGCATAGAATTGAATAATCGAGTTGAGACCCATTAGTTTTTCCTATTTTGAACATATACAATGCCCGTGCCAAATTTTAAGTTTCTATGTGAGAAAATTGGATTCTGTACGTAAAATTTGGACGCTAATTCTTTTGCGCATAGAATTAAATAATCGAGTTGGGATCCATTAGCTTTTCCTATTTATGACATAATCAATGCTCGTGCCAAATTTCAAGTTTCTATGTGAGAAAATTGGATTCCGTACGTAAAATTTGGAGGCTAATTCTTTTGCACATAGAGTTGAAAAATCGAGTTGGGACCCAATAGCTTTTCCTATTTATGACATAATCAATGCTCGTGCCAAATTTCAAGTTTCTATGTGAGAAAATTGGATTCCGTACATAAAATTTGGAGGCTAATTCTTTTGCACATAGAATTGAATAATCGAGTTGGGACCCATTAGCTTTTCCTATTTATGACATTATCAATGCTCGTGCCAAATTTAAAGTTTCTATGTGAGAAAATTGGATTCCGTACATAAAATATGGAGGCTAATTCTTTTGCACATAGAATTGAATAATCGAGTTGGGACCCATTAGCTTTTCCTATTTATGACATAATCAATGCTCGTGCCAAATTTTAAGTTTCTATGTGAGAAAATTGGATTCCGTACATAAAATTTGGAGGCTAATTCTTTTGCACATAGAATTGAATAATCGAGTTGGGACCCATTAGCTTTTCCTATTTATGACATAATCAATGCTCGTGCCAAATTTCAAGTTTCTATGTCAGAAAATTGGATTCCGTACATAAAATTTGGAGGCTAATTCTTTTGCACATAGAATTGAATAATCGAGTTGGACCCATTAGCTTTTCCTATTTATGACATAATCAATGCTCGTGCCAAATTTCACGTTTCTATGACACTGGAAAGTGAGAAAAATACATTCCGTACGTTAAATTTTGACGCTAATTCTTTTGCGCATAGAATTGAATAATCGAGTTGGGACCCATTAGTTTTTCCTATTTAGAACATATTCAATGCCCGTGCCAAATTTTACGTTTTTTAATGTGAGAAAATTGGATTGTGTACGTAAAATTTGGACGCTAATTCTTTTGCGCATAGAATTGAATAATCGAGTTGGGACCCATTAGCTTTTCCTATTTATGACATAATCAATGCTCGTGCCAAATTTCAAGTTTCTATGTGAGAAAATTGGATTGCGTACGTAAAATTTGGAGGCTTATTCTTTTGCACATAGAATTGAATAATCGAGTTGGGACCCATTAGCTTTTCCTATTTATGACATAATCAATGCTGGTGCCAAATTTCAAGTTTCTATGTGAGAAAATTGGATTCCGTACGTAAAATTTGAAGGCTAATTCTTTTGCACATAGAATTGAATAATCGAGTTAGGACCCATTAGCTTTTCTTATTTATGACATAATCAATGCCCGTGCCAGATTTTAAGTTTCTATGTGAGAAAATTACATTCCGTACGTAACATTTGGACGCTAATTCTTTTGTGCATAGAATTAAATAACGGAGTTGGGACCCATTAGCTTTTCCTATTTATGACATAATCAATGCTCGTGCCAAATTTCAAGTTTCTATGTGAGAAAATTGGATTCTGTATGTAAAATTTAGACGCTATTTCTTTTGCACATAGAATTGAATAATCTAGTTAGGACCCATTAGCTTTTCCTATTTATGACATAATCAATGCCCGTGCCAAATTTTAAGTTTCTATGTGAGAAAATTACATTCCATACGTAAAACTTGGACGCTAATTCTTTTGTGCCTAGAATTAAATAACGGAGTTGGGACCCTTTAGCTTTTCCTATTTATGACAATCAATGCCCGTGCCAAATTTCAAGTTTCTATGTGAGAAAATTGGATTCCGTACATAAAATTTTGACGCTAATTCTTTTGCACATAGAATTGAATAATCGAGTTAGGACCCATTAGCTTTTCCTATTTATGACATAATCAATGCTCGTGCCAAATTTCACGTTTCTATGACACTGGAAAGTGAGAAAAATACATTCCGTACGGTATATTTTGACGCTAATTCTTTTGCGCATAGAATTGAATAATCGAGTTGAGACCCATTAGTTTTTCCTATTTTGAACATATACAATGCCCGTGCCAAATTTTAAGTTTCTATGTGAGAAAATTGGATTCTGTACGTAAAATTTGGACGCTAATTCTTTTGCGCATAGAATTAAATAATCGAGTTGGGATCCATTAGCTTTTCCTATTTATGACATAATCAATGCTCGTGCCAAATTTCAAGTTTCTATGTGAGAAAATTGGATTCCGTACGTAAAATTTGGAGGCTAATTCTTTTGCACATAGAGTTGAAAAATCGAGTTGGGACCCATTAGCTTTTCCTATTTATGACATAATCAATGCTCGTGCCAAATTTCAAGTTTCTATGTGAGAAAATTGGATTCCGTACATAAAATTTGGAGGCTAATTCTTTTGCACATAGAATTGAATAATCGAGTTGGGACCCATTAGCTTTTCCTATTTATGACATTATCAATGCTCGTGCCAAATTTCAAGTTTCTATGTGAGAAAATTGGATTCCGTACATAAAATATGGAGGCTAATTCTTTTGCATATAGAATTGAATAATCGAGTTGGGACCCATTAGCTTTTCCTATTTATGACATAATCAATGCTCGTGCCAAATTTCACGTTTCTATGACACTGGAAAGTGAGAAAAATACATTCCGTACGGAATATTTTGACGCTAATTCTTTTGCGCATAGAATTGAATAATCGAGTTGAGACCCATTAGTTTTTCCTATTTTGAACATATACAATGCCCGTGCCAAATTTTAAGTTTCTACGTGAGAAAATTGGATTCCGTACATAAAATTTGGAGGCTAATTCTTTTGCACATAGAATTGAAAAATCGAGTTGGGACCCATTAGCTTTTCCTATTTATGACATAATCAATGCCTGTGCCAAATTTTAAGTTTCTATTTGAGAAAATTACATTCCGTACGTAAAACTTGGACGCTAATTCTTTAGTGCCTAGAATTAAATAACGGAGTTGGGACCCATTAGCTTTTCCTATTTATGACATGATCAATGCTCGTGCCAAATTTCAAGTTTCTATGTGAGAAAATTGCATTCCGTACGTAAAATTTGGATGCTACTTCTTTTGCACATAGAATTGAATAATCGAGTTGGGACCCATTAGCTTTTCCTATTTATGACATAATCAATGCTCGTGCCAAATTTCACGTTTCTATGACACTGGAAAGTGAGAAAAATACATTCCATACGTAAAATTTTGACGCTAATTCTTTTGCACATAGAATTGAATAATCGAGTTAGGACCCATTAGCTTTTCCTATTTATGACATAATCAATGCTCGTGCCAAATTTCACGTTTCTATGACACTGGAAAGTGAGAAAAATACATTCCGTACGGAAAATTTTGACGCTAATTCTTTTGCGCATAGAATTGAATAATCGAGTTGAGACCCATTAGTTTTTCCTATTTTGAACATATACAATGCCCGTGCCAAATTTTAAGTTTCTATGTGAGAAAATTGGATTCTGTACGTAAAATTTGGACGCTAATTCTTTTGCGCATAGAATTGAATAATCGAGTTGGGACCCATTAGCTTTTCCTATTTATGACATAATCAATGCTCGTGCCAAATTTCAAGTTTCTATGTGAGAAAATTGGATTCCGTACGTAAAATTTGAAGGCTAATTCTTTTGCACATAGAATTGAATAATCGAGTTGGGACCCATTAGCTTTTCCTATTTATGACATAATCAATGCCCGTGCCAAATTTTAAGTTTCTACGTGAGAAAATTGGATTCCGTACGTAACATTTGGACGCTAATTCTTATACGCATAGAATTAAATAACGGAGTTGGGACCCATTAGCTTTTCCTATTTATGACATAATCAATGTTCGTGCCAAATTTCAAGTTTCTATGTGAGAAAATTGGATTCCGTACGTAAAATTTGGATGCTAATTCTTTTGCACATAGAATTGAATAATCGAGTTGGGATCCATTAGCTTTTCCTATTTATGACATAATCAATGCCCGTGCCAAATTTCAAGTTTCTATGTGAGAAAATTGGATTCCGTACATAAAATTTTGACGCTAATTCTTTTGCACATAGAATTGAATAATCGAGTTAGGACCCATTAGCTTTTCCTATTTATGACATAATCAATGCTCGTGCCAAATTTCACGTTTCTATGACACTGGAAAGTGAGAAAAATACATTCCGTACGGTATATTTTGACGCTAATTCTTTTGCGCATAGAATTGAATAATCGAGTTGAGACCCATTAGTTTTTCCTATTTTGAACATATACAATGCCCGTGCCAAATTTTAAGTTTCTATGTGAGAAAATTGGATTCTGTACGTAAAATTTGGACGCTAATTCTTTTGCGCATAGAATTAAATAATCGAGTTGGGATCCATTAGCTTTTCCTATTTATGACATAATCAATGCTCGTGCCAAATTTCAAGTTTCTATGTGAGAAAATTGGATTCCGTACGTAAAATTTGGAGGCTAATTCTTTTGCACATAGAGTTGAAAAATCGAGTTGGGACCCATTAGCTTTTCCTATTTATGACATAATCAATGCTCGTGCCAAATTTCAAGTTTCTATGTGAGAAAATTGGATTCCGTACATAAAATTTGGAGGCTAATTCTTTTGCACATAGAATTGAATAATCGAGTTGGGACCCATTAGCTTTTCCTATTTATGACATTATCAATGCTCGTGCCAAATTTCAAGTTTCTATGTGAGAAAATTGGATTCCGTACATAAAATATGGAGGCTAATTCTTTTGCACATAGAATTGAATAATCGAGTTGGGACCCATTAGCTTTTCCTATTTATGACATAATCAATGCTCGTGCCAAATTTCACGTTTCTATGACACTGGAAAGTGAGAAAAATACATTCCGTACGGAATATTTTGACGCTAATTCTTTTGCGCATAGAATTGAATAATCGAGTTGAGACCCATTAGTTTTTCCTATTTTGAACATATACAATGCCCGTGCCAAATTTTAAGTTTCTACGTGAGAAAATTGGATTCCGTACATAAAATTTGGAGGCTAATTCTTTTGCACATAGAATTGAAAAATCGAGTTGGGACCCATTAGCTTTTCCTATTTATGACATAATCAATGCCTGTGCCAAATTTTAAGTTTCTATTTGAGAAAATTACATTCCGCACGTAAAACTTGGACGCTAATTCTTTAGTGCCTAGAATTAAATAACGGAGTTGGGACCCATTAGCTTTTCCTATTTATGACATGATCAATGCTCGTGCCAAATTTCAAGTTTCTATGTGAGAAAATTGCATTCCGTACGTAAAATTTGGATGCTACTTCTTTTGCACATAGAATTGAATAATCGAGTTGGGACCCATTAGCTTTTCCTATTTATGACATAATCAATGCTCGTGCCAAATTTCACGTTTCTATGACACTGGAAAGTGAGAAAAATACATTCCATACGTAAAATTTTGACGCTAATTCTTTTGCACATAGAATTGAATAATCGAGTTAGGACCCATTAGCTTTTCCTATTTATGACATAATCAATGCTCGTGCCAAATTTCACGTTTCTATGACACTGGAAAGTGAGAAAAATACATTCCGTACGGAAAATTTTGACGCTAATTCTTTTGCGCATAGAATTGAATAATCGAGTTGAGACCCATTAGTTTTTCCTATTTTGAACATATACAATGCCCGTGCCAAATTTTAAGTTTCTATGTGAGAAAATTGGATTCTGTACGTAAAATTTGGACGCTAATTCTTTTGCGCATAGAATTGAATAATCGAGTTGGGACCCATTAGCTTTTCCTATTTATGACATAATCAATGCTCGTGCCAAATTTCAAGTTTCTATGTGAGAAAATTGGATTCCGTACGTAAAATTTGAAGGCTAATTCTTTTGCACATAGAATTGAATAATCGAGTTGGGACCCATTAGCTTTTCCTATTTATGACATAATCAATGCCCGTGCCAAATTTTAAGTTTCTACGTGAGAAAATTGGATTCCGTACGTAACATTTGGACGCTAATTCTTATACGCATAGAATTAAATAACGGAGTTGGGACCCATTAGCTTTTCCTATTTATGACATAATCAATGTTCGTGCCAAATTTCAAGTTTCTATGTGAGAAAATTGGATTCCGTACGTAAAATTTGGATGCTAATTCTTTTGCACATAGAATTGAATAATCGAGTTGGGATCCATTAGCTTTTCCTATTTATGACATAATCAATGCTCGTGCCAAATTTCACGTTTCTATGTGAGAAAATTGGATTCCGTACGTAAAATTTGGATGCTAATTCTTTTGCATATAGAATTGAATAATCGAGTTGGGACCCATTAGCTTTTCCTATTTATGACATAATCAATGCTCGTGCCAAATTTCACGTTTCTATGACACTGGAAAGTGAGAAAAATACATTCCATACGTGAAAATTTTGACGCTAATTCTTTTGCACATAGAATTGAATAATCGAGTTAGGACCCATTAGCTTTTCCTATTTATGACATAATCAATGCTCGTGCCAAATTTCACGTTTCTATGACACTGGAAAGTTAGAAAAATACATTCCGTACGGAAAATTTTGACGCTAATTCTTTTGCGCATAGAATTGAATAATCGAGTTGAGACCCTTTAGTTTTTCCTATTTTGAACATATACAATGCCCGTGCCAAATTTTAAGTTTCTATGTGAGAAAATTGGATTCTGTACGTAAAATTTGGACGCTAATTCTTTTGCACATAGAATTGAATAATCGAGTTGAGACCCATTAGTTTTTCCTATTTTGAACATATACAATGCCCGTGCCAAATTTTAAGTTTCTATGTGAGAAAATTGGATTCTGTACTTAAAATTTGGACGCTAATTCTTTTGCGCATAGAATTGAATAATCGAGTTGAGACCCATTAGTTTTTCCTATTTTGAACATATACAATGCCCGTGCCAAATTTTAAGTTTCTATGTGAGAAAATTGGATTCTGTACGTAAAATTTGGAGGCTAATTCTTTTGCACATAGAGTTGAAAAATCGAGTTGAGACCCATTAGCTTTTCCTATTTATGACATAATCAATGCTCGTGCCAAATTTCAAGTTTCTATGTGAGAAAATTGGATTCCGTACATAAAATTTGGAGGCTAATTCTTTTGCACATAGAATTGAATAATCGAGTTGGACCCATTAGCTTTTCCTATTTATGACATAATCAATGCTCGTGCCAAATTTCACGTTTCTATGACACTGGAAAGTGAGAAAAATACATTCCGTACGTTAAATTTTGACGCTAATTCTTTTGCGCATAGAATTGAATAATCGAGTTGGGACCCATTAGTTTTTCCTATTTAGAACATATTCAATGCCCGTGCCAAATTTTACTTTCTATGTGAGAAAATTGGATTCTGTACGTAAAATTTGGACGCTAATTCTTTTGCGCATAGAATTGAATAATCGAGTTGGGACCCATTAGCTTTTCCTATTTATGACATAATCAATGCTCGTGCCAAATTTCAAGTTTCTATGTGAGAAAATTGGATTCCGTACGTAAAATTTGGAGGCTAATTCTTTTGCACATAGAATTGAATAATCGAGTTAGGACCCATTAGCTTTTCTTATTTATGACATAATCAATGCCCGTGCCAGATTTTAAGTTTCTATGTGAGAAAATTACATTCCGTACGTAACATTTGGACGCTAATTCTTTTGTGCATAGAATTAAATAACGGAGTTGGGACCCATTAGCTTTTCCTATTTATGACATAATCAATGCTCGTGCCAAATTTCAAGTTTCTATGTGAGAAAATTGGATTCTGTATGTAAAATTTAGACGCTATTTCTTTTGCACATAGAATTGAATAATCTAGTTAGGACCCATTAGCTTTTCCTATTTATGACATAATCAATGCCCGTGCCAAATTTTACGTTTCTATGTGAGAAAATTACATTCCATACGTAAAACTTGGACGCTAATTCTTTTGTGCCTAGAATTAAATAACGGAGTTGGGACCCTTTAGCTTTTCCTATTTATGACATAATCAATGCCCGGCCAAATTTCAAGTTTCTATGTGAGAAAATTGGATTCCGTACATAAAATTTTGACGCTAATTCTTTTGCACATAGAATTGAATAATCGAGTTAGGACCCATTAGCTTTTCCTATTTATGACATAATCAATGCTCGTGCCAAATTTCACATTTCTATGACACTGGAAAGTGAGAAAAATACATTCCGTACGGAAAATTTTGACGCTAATTCTTTTGCACATAGAATTGAATAATCGAGTTAGGACCCATTAGCTTTTCCTATTTATGACATAATCAATGCTCGTGCCAAATTTCACGTTTCTATGACACTGGAAAGTGAGAAAAATACATTCCGTACGGTATATTTTGACGCTAATTCTTTTGCGCATAGAATTGAATAATCGAGTTGAGACCCATTAGTTTTTCCTATTTTGAACATATACAATGCCCGTGCCAAATTTTAAGTTTCTATGTGAGAAAATTGGATTCTGTACGTAAAATTTGGACGCTAATTCTTTTGCGCATAGAATTAAATAATCGAGTTGGGATCCATTAGCTTTTCCTATTTATGACATAATCAATGCTCGTGCCAAATTTCAAGTTTCTATGTGAGAAAATTGGATTCCGTACGTAAAATTTGGAGGCTAATTCTTTTGCACATAGAATTGAATAATCGAGTTGGGACCCATTAGCTTTTCCTATTTATGACATAATCAATGCTCGTGCCAAATTTCACGTTTCTATGACACTGGAAAGTGAGAAAAATACATTCCATACGTAAAATTTTGACGCTAATTCTTTTGCACATAGAATTGAATAATCGAGTTGGGACCCATTAGCTTTTCCTATTTATGACATAATCAATGCTCGTGCCAAATTTCACGTTTCTATGACACTGGAAAGTGAGAAAAATACATTCCGTACGGAATATTTTGACGCTAATTCCTTTGCGCATAGAATTGAATAATCGAGTTGAGACCCATTAGTTTTTCCTATTTTGAACATATACAATGCCCGTGCCAAATTTTAAGTTTCTATGTGAGAAAATTGGATTCTATACGTAAAATTTGGACGCTAATTCTTTTGTGCCTAGAATTAAAAAACGGAGTTGGGACCCTTTAGCTTTTCCTATTTATGACATATTCAATGCCCGTGCCAAATTTCAAGTTTCTACGTGAGAAAATTGGATTCCGTACGTAAAATTTGGATGCTACTTCTTTTGCACATAGAATTGAATAATCGAGTTGGGATCCATTAGCTTTTCCTATTTATGACATAATCAATGCTCGTGCCAAATTTCACGTTTCTATGACACTGGAAAGTGAGAAAAATACATTCCATACGTAAAATTTTGACGCTAATTCTTTTGCACATAGAATTGAATAATCGAGTTAGGACCCATTAGCTTTTCCTATTTATGACATAATCAATGCTCGTGCCAAATTTCACGTTTCTATGACACTGGAAAGTGAGAAAAATACATTCCGTACGGAAAATTTTGATGCTAATTCTTTTGCGCATAGAATTGAATAATCGAGTTGAGACCCATTAGTTTTTCCTATTTTGAACATATACAATGCCCGTGCCAAATTTTAAGTTTCTATGTGAGAAAATTGGATTCTGTACGTAAAAGTTGGACGCTAATTCTTTTGCGCATAGAATTGAATAATCGAGTTGGGACCCATTAGCTTTTCCTATTTATGACATAATCAATGCTCGTGCCAAATTTCAAGTTTCTATGTGAGAAAATTGGATTACGTACGTAAAATTTGGATGCTAATTCTTTTGCACATAGAGTTGAAAAATCGAGTTGGGACCCATTAGCTTTTCCTATTTATGACATAATCAATGCTCGTGCCAAATTTCAAGTTTCTATGTGAGAAAATTGGATTCCGTACGTAAAATTTGAAGGCTAATTCTTTTGCACATAGAATTGAATAATCGAGTTGGGACCCATTAGCTTTTCCTATTTATGACATAATCAATGCCCGTGCCAAATTTTAAGTTTCTACGTGAGAAAATTGGATTCCGTACGTAACATTTGGACGCTAATTCTTTTGCGCATAGAATTAAATAACGGAGTTGGGACCCATTAGCTTTTCCTATTTATGACATAATCAATGTTCGTGCCAAATTTCAAGTTTCTATGTGAGAAAATTGGATTCCGTACGTAAAATTTGGATGCTAATTCTTTTGCACATAGAATTGAATAATCGAGTTAGGACCCATTAGCTTTTCCTATTTATGACATAATCAATGCTCGTGCCAAATTTCACGTTTCTATGACACTGGAAAGTGAGAAAAATACATTCCGTACGGAAAATTTTGACGCTAATTCTTTTGCGCATAGAATTGAATAATCGAGTTGAGACCCATTAGTTTTTCCTATTTTGAACATATACAATGCCCGTGCCAAATTTTAAGTTTCTATGTGAGAAAATTGGATTCTGTACGTAAAATTTGGACGCTAATTCTTTTGCGCATAGAATTGAATAATCGAGTTGAGACCCATTAGTTTTTCCTATTTTGAACATATACAATGCCCGTGCCAAATTTTAAGTTTCAATGTGAGAAAATTGGATTCTGTACGTAAAATTTGGACGCTAATTCTTTTGCGCATAGAATTGAATAATCGAGTTGAGACCCATTAGTTTTTCCTATTTTGAACATATACAATGCCCGTGCCAAATTTTAAGTTTCTATGTGAGAAAATTGGATTCTGTACGTAAAATTTGGAGGCTAATTCTTTTGCACATAGAGTTGAAAAATCGAGTTGGGACCCATTAGCTTTTCCTACTTATGACATAATCAATGCTCGTGCCAAATTTCAAGTTTCTATGTGAGAAAATTGGATTCCGTACATAAAATTTGGAGGCTAATTCTTTTGCACATAGAATTGAATAATCGAGTTGGACCCATTAGCTTTTCCTATTTATGACATAATCAATGCTCGTGCCAAATTTCACGTTTCTATGACACTGGAAAGTGAGAAAAATACATTCCGTACGTTAAATTTTGACGCTAATTCTTTTGCGCATAGAATTGAATAATCGAGTTGGGACCCATTAGTTTTTCCTATTTAGAACATATGCAATGCCCGTGCCAAATTTTACGTTTCTATGTGAGAAAATTGGATTCTGTACGTAAAATTTGGACGCTAATTCTTTTGCGCATAGAATTGAATAATCGAGTTGGGACCCATTAGCTTTTCCTATTTATGACATAATCAATGCCCGTGCCAGATTTTAAGTTTCTATGTGAGAAAATTACATTCCATACGTAAAACTTGGACGCTAATTCTTTTGTGCCTAGAATTAAATAACGGAGTTGGGACCCTTTAGCTTTTCCTATTTATGACATAATCAATGCCCGTGCCAAATTTCAAGTTTCTATGTGAGAAAATTGGATTCCGTACATAAAATTTTGACGCTAATTCTTTTGCACATAGAATTGAATAATCGAGTTAGGACCCATTAGCTTTTCCTATTTATGACATAATCAATGCTCGTGCCAAATTTCACATTTCTATGACACTGGAAAGTGAGAAAAATACATTCCGTACGGAAAATTTTGACGCTAATTCTTTTGCACATAGAATTGAATAATCGAGTTAGGACCCATTAGCTTTTCCTATTTATGACATAATCAATGCTCGTGCCAAATTTCACGTTTCTATGACACTGGAAAGTGAGAAAAATACATTCCGTACGGTATATTTTGACGCTAATTCTTTTGCGCATAGAATTGAATAATCGAGTTGAGACCCATTAGTTTTTCCTATTTTGAACATATACAATGCCCGTGCCAAATTTTAAGTTTCTATGTGAGAAAATTGGATTCTGTACGTAAAATTTGGACGCTAATTCTTTTGCGCATAGAATTAAATAATCGAGTTGGGATCCATTAGCTTTTCCTATTTATGACATAATCAATGCTCGTGCCAAATTTCAAGTTTCTATGTGAGAAAATTGGATTCCGTACGTAAAATTTGGAGGCTAATTCTTTTGCACATAGAGTTGAAAAATCGAGTTGGGACCCATTAGCTTTTCCTATTTATGACATAATCAATGCTCGTGCCAAATTTCAAGTTTCTATGTGAGAAAATTGGATTCCGTACATAAAATTTGGAGGCTAATTCTTTTGCACATAGAATTGAATAATCGAGTTGGGACCCATTAGCTTTTCCTATTTATGACATAATCAATGCTCGTGCCAAATTTCACTTTTCTATGACACTGGAAAGTGAGAAAAATACATTCCATACGTAAAATTTTGACGCTAATTCTTTTGCACATAGCATTGAATAATCGAGTTGGGACCCATTAGCTTTTCCTATTTATGACATAATCAATGCTCGTGCCAAATTTCACGTTTCTATGACACTGGAAAGTGAGAAAAATACATTCCGTACGGAATATTTTGACGCTAATTCTTTTGCGCATAGAATTGAATAATCGAGTTGAGACCCATTACTTTTTCCTATTTTGAACATATACAATGCCCGTGCCAAATTTTAAGTTTCTATGTGAGAAAATTGGATTCTATACGTAAAATTTGGACGCTAATTCTTTTGTGCCTAGAATTAAAAAACGGAGTTGGGACCCTTTAGCTTTTCCTATTTATGACATAATCAATGCCCGTGCCAAATTTCAAGTTTCTACGTGAGAAAATTGGATTCCGTACATAAAATTTGGAGGCTAATTCTTTTGCACATAGAATTGAAAAATCGAGTTGGGACCCATTAGCTTTTCCTATTTATGACATAATCAATGCCTGTGCCAAATTTTAAGTTTCTATTTGAGAAAATTACATTCCGTACGTAAAACTTGGACGCTAATTCTTTAGTGCCTAGAATTAAATAACGGAGTTGGGACCCATTAGCTTTTCCTATTTATGACATAATCAATGCCCGTGCCAAATTTCAAGTTTCTATGTGAGAAAATTGGATTCCGTACATAAAATTTTGACGCTAATTCTTTTGCACATAGAATTGAATAATCGAGTTAGGACCCATTAGCTTTTCCTATTTATGACATAATCAATGCTCGTGCCAAATTTCACATTTCTATGACACTGGAAAGTGAGAAAAATACATTCCGTACGGTATATTTTGACGCTAATTCTTTTGCGCATAGAATTGAATAATCGAGTTGAGACCCATTAGTTTTTCCTATTTTGAACATATACAATGCCCGTGCCAAATTTTAAGTTTCTATGTGAGAAAATTGGATTCTGTACGTAAAATTTGGACGCTAATTCTTTTGCGCATAGAATTAAATAATCGAGTTGGGATCCATTAGCTTTTCCTATTTATGACATAATCAATGCTCGTGCCAAATTTCAAGTTTCTATGTGAGAAAATTGGATTCCGTACGTAAAATTTGGAGGCTAATTCTTTTGCACATAGAATTGAATAATCGAGTTGGGACCCATTAGCTTTTCCTATTTATGACATAATCAATGCTCGTGCCAAATTTCACGTTTCTATGACACTGGAAAGTGAGAAAAATACATTCCATACGTAAAATTTTGACGCTAATTCTTTTGCACATAGAATTGAATAATCGAGTTGGGACCCATTAGCTTTTCCTATTTATGACATAATCAATGCTCGTGCCAAATTTCACGTTTCTATGACACTGGAAAGTGAGAAAAATACATTCCGTACGGAATATTTTGACGCTAATTCCTTTGCGCATAGAATTGAATAATCGAGTTGAGACCCATTAGTTTTTCCTATTTTGAACATATACAATGCCCGTGCCAAATTTTAAGTTTCTATGTGAGAAAATTGGATTCTATACGTAAAATTTGGACGCTAATTCTTTTGTGCCTAGAATTAAAAAACGGAGTTGGGACCCTTTAGCTTTTCCTATTTATGACATAATCAATGCCCGTGCCAAATTTCAAGTTTCTACGTGAGAAAATTGGATTCCGTACATAAAATTTGGAGGCTAATTCTTCTGCACATAGAATTGAAAAATCGAGTTGGGACCCATTAGCTTTTCCTATTTATGACATAATCAATGCCCATGCCAAATTTTAAGTTTCTATTTGAGAAAATTACATTCCGTACGTAAAACTTGGACGCTAATTCTTTAGTGCCTAGAATTAAATAACGGAGTTGGGACCCATTAGCTTTTCCTATTTATGACATAATCAATGCTCTTGCTAAATTTCAAGTTTCTATGTGAGAAAATTGGATTCCGTACGTAAAATTTGGATGCTACTTCTTTTGCACATAGAATTGAATAATCGAGTTGGGATCCATTAGCTTTTCCTATTTATGACATAATCAATGCTCGTGCCAAATTTCACGTTTCTATGACACTGGAAAGTGAGAAAAATACATTCCATACGTAAAATTTTGACGCTAATTCTTTTGCACATAGAATTGAATAATCGAGTTAGGACCCATTAGCTTTTCCTATTTATGACATAATCAATGCTCGTGCCAAATTTCACGTTTCTATGACACTGGAAAGTGAGAAAAATACATTCCGTACGGAAAATTTTGACGCTAATTCTTTTGCGCATAGAATTGAATAATCGAGTTGAGACCCATTAGTTTTTCCTATTTTGAACATATACAATGCCCGTGCCAAATTTTAAGTTTCTATGTGAGAAAATTGGATTCTGTACGTAAAAGTTGGACGCTAATTCTTTTGCGCATAGAATTGAATAATCGAGTTGGGACCCATTAGCTTTTCCTATTTATGACATAATCAATGCTCGTGCCAAATTTCAAGTTTCTATGTGAGAAAATTGGATTCCGTACGTAAAATTTGGAGGCTAATTCTTTTGCACATAGAGTTGAAAAATCGAGTTGGGACCCATTAGCTTTTCCTATTTATGACATAATCAATGCTCGTGCCAAATTTCAAGTTTCTATGTGAGAAAATTGGATTCCGTACGTAAAATTTGAAGGCTAATTCTTTTGCACATAGAATTGAATAATCGAGTTGGGACCCATTAGCTTTTCCTATTTATGACATAATCAATGCCCGTGCCAAATTTTAAGTTTCTACGTGAGAAAATTGGATTCCGTACGTAACATTTGGACGCTAATTCTTTTGCGCATAGAATTAAATAACGGAGTTGGGACCCATTAGCTTTTCCTATTTATGACATAATCAATGTTCGTGCCAAATTTCAAGTTTCTATGTGAGAAAATTGGATTCCGTACGTAAAATTTGGATGCTAATTCTTTTGCACATAGAATTGAATAATCGAGTTAGGACCCATTAGCTTTTCCTATTTATGACATAATCAATGCTCGTGCCAAATTTCACGTTTCTATGACACTGGAAAGTTAGAAAAATACATTCCGTACGGAAAATTTTGACGCTAATTCTTTTGCGCATAGAATTGAATAATCGAGTTGAGACCCATTAGTTTTTCCTATTTTGAACATATACAATGCCCGTGCCAAATTTTAAGTTTCTATGTGAGAAAATTGGATTCTGTACGTAAAATTTGGACGCTAATTCTTTTGCGCATAGAATTGAATAATCGAGTTGAGACCCATTAGTTTTTCCTATTTTGAACATATACAATGCCCGTGCCAAATTTTAAGTTTCTATGTGAGAAAATTGGATTCTGTACGTAAAATTTGGACGCTAATTCTTTTGCGCATAGAATTGAATAATCGAGTTGAGACCCATTAGTTTTTCCTATTTTGAACATATACAATGCCCGTGCCAAATTTTAAGTTTCTATGTGAGAAAATTGGATTCTGTACGTAAAATTTGGAGGCTAATTCTTTTGCACATAGAGTTGAAAAATCGAGTTGGGACCCATTAGCTTTTCCTATTTATGACATAATCAATGCTCGTGCCAAATTTCAAGTTTCTATGTGAGAAAATTGGATTCCGTACATAAAATTTGGAGGCTAATTCTTTTGCACATAGAATTGAATAATCGAGTTGGACCCATTAGCTTTTCCTATTTATGACATAATCAATGCTCGTGCCAAATTTCACGTTTCTATGACACTGGAAAGTGAGAAAAATACATTCCGTACGTTAAATTTTGACGCTAATTCTTTTGCGCATAGAATTGAATAATCGAGTTGGGACCCATTAGTTTTTCCTATTTAGAACATATGCAATGCCCGTGCCAAATTTTACGTTTCTATGTGAGAAAATTGGATTCTGTACGTTAATTTGGACACTAATTCTTTTGCGCATAGAATTGAATAATCGAGTTGGGACCCATTAGCTTTTCCTATTTATGACATAATCAATGCCCGTGCCAGATTTTAAGTTTCTATGTGAGAAAATTACATTCCATACGTAAAACTTGGACGCTAATTCTTTTGTGCCTAGAATTAAATAACGGAGTTGGGACCCTTTAGCTTTTCCTATTTATGACATAATCAATGCCCGTGCCAAATTTCAAGTTTCTATGTGAGAAAATTGGATTCCGTACATAAAATTTTGACGCTAATTCTTTTGCACATAGAATTGAATAATCGAGTTAGGACCCATTAGCTTTTCCTATTTATGACATAATCAATGCTCGTGCCAAATTTCACATTTCTATGACACTGGAAAGTGAGAAAAATACATTCCGTACGGAAAATTTTGACGCTAATTCTTTTGCACATAGAATTGAATAATCGAGTTAGGACCCATTAGCTTTTCCTATTTATGACATAATCAATGCTCGTGCCAAATTTCACGTTTCTATGACACTGGAAAGTGAGAAAAATACATTCCGTACGGTATATTTTGACGCTAATTCTTTTGCGCATAGAATTGAATAATCGAGTTGAGACCCATTAGTTTTTCCTATTTTGAACATATACAATGCCCGTGCCAAATTTTAAGTTTCTATGTGAGAAAATTGGATTCTGTACGTAAAATTTGGACGCTAATTCTTTTGCGCATAGAATTAAATAATCGAGTTGGGATCCATTAGCTTTTCCTATTTATGACATAATCAATGCTCGTGCCAAATTTCAAGTTTCTATGTGAGAAAATTGGATTCCGTACGTAAAATTTGGAGGCTAATTCTTTTGCACATAGAGTTGAAAAATCGAGTTGGGACCCATTAGCTTTTCCTATTTATGACATAATCAATGCTCGTGCCAAATTTCAAGTTTCTATGTGAGAAAATTGGATTCCGTACATAAAATTTGGAGGCTAATTCTTTTGCACA
Source organism: Eleutherodactylus coqui (assembly GCA_035609135.1). NCBI lineage: Eukaryota > Metazoa > Chordata > Amphibia > Anura > Eleutherodactylidae > Eleutherodactylus > Eleutherodactylus coqui. The sequence goes on along the minus strand of CM069412.1, from coordinate 53,852,851 downwards.
TAGAATTGAATAATCGAGTTGGGACCCATTAGCTTTTCCTATTTATGACATAATCAATGCTCGTGCCAAATTTCACGTTTCTATGACACTGGAAAGTGAGAAAAATACATTCCATACGTAAAATTTTGACGCTAATTCTTTTGCACATAGCATTGAATAATCGAGTTGGGACCCATTAGCTTTTCCTATTTATGACATAATCAATGCTCGTGCCAAATTTCACGTTTCTATGACACTGGAAAGTGAGAAAAATACATTCCGTACGGAATATTTTGACGCTAATTCTTTTGCGCATAGAATTGAATAATCGAGTTGAGACCCATTAGTTTTTCCTATTTTGAACATATACAATGCCCGTGCCAAATTTTAAGTTTCTATGTGAGAAAATTGGATTCTATACGTAAAATTTGGACGCTAATTCTTTTGTGCCTAGAATTAAAAAACGGAGTTGGGACCCTTTAGCTTTTCCTATTTATGACATAATCAATGCCCGTGCCAAATTTCAAGTTTCTACGTGAGAAAATTGGATTCCGTACATAAAATTTGGAGGCTAATTCTTTTGCACATAGAATTGAAAAATCGAGTTGGGACCCATTAGCTTTTCCTATTTATGACATAATCAATGCCTGTGCCAAATTTTAAGTTTCTATTTGAGAAAATTACATTCCGTACGTAAAACTTGGACGCTAATTCTTTAGTGCCTAGAATTAAATAACGGAGTTGGGACCCATTAGCTTTTCCTATTTATGACATAATCAATGCTCGTGCCAAATTTCAAGTTTCTATGTGAGAAAATTGCATTCCGTACGTAAAATTTGGATGCTACTTCTTTTGCACATAGAATTGAATAATCGAGTTGGGACCTATTAGCTTTTCCTATTTATGACATAATCAATGCTCGTGCCAAATTTCACGTTTCTATGACACTGGAAAGAGAGAAAAATACATTCCATACGTAAAATTTTGACGCTAATTCTTTTGCACATAGAATTGAATAATCGAGTTAGGACCCATTAGCTTTTCCTATTTATGACATAATCAATGCTCGTGCCAAATTTCACGTTTCTATGACACTGGAAAGTGAGAAAAATACATTCCGTACGGAATATTTTGACGCTAATTCTTTTGCGCATAGAATTGAATAATCGAGTTGAGACCCATTAGTTTTTCCTATTTTGAACATATACAATGCCCGTGCCAAATTTTAAGTTTCTATGTGAGAAAATTGGATTCTGTACGTAAAATTTGGACGCTAATTCTTTTGCGCATAGAAATGAATAATCGAGTTGGGACCCATTAGCTTTTCCTATTTATGACATAATCAATGCTCGTGCCAAATTTCAAGTTTCTATGTGAGAAAATTGGATTCCGTACGTAAAATTTGGAGGCTAATTCTTTTGCACATAGAGTTGAAAAATCGAGTTGGGACCCATTAGCTTTTCCTATTTATGACATAATCAATGCTCGTGCCAAATTTCAAGTTTCTATGTGAGAAAATTGGATTCCGTACATAAAATATGGAGGCCAATTCTTTTGCACATAGAATTGAATAATCGAGTTGGGACCCATTAGCTTTTCCTATTTATGACATAATCAATGCTCGTGCCAAATTTCACGTTTCTATGACACTGGAAAGTGAGAAAAATACATTCCATACGTAAAATTTTGACGCTAATTCTTTTGCACATAGAATTGAATAATCGAGTTGGGACCCATTAGCTTTTCCTATTTATGACATAATCAATGCTCGTGCCAAATTTCACGTTTCTATGACACTGGAAAGTGAGAAAAATACATTCCGTACGGAATATTTTGACGCTAATTCTTTTGCGCATAGAATTGAATAATCGAGTTGGGACCCATTAGCTTTTCCTATTTATGACATAATCAATGCTCGTGCCAAATTTCAAGTTTCTATGTGAGAAAATTGGATTCCGTACGTAAAATTTGGAGGCTAATTCTTTTGCACATAGAGTTGAAAAATCGAGTTGGGACCCATTAGCTTTTCCTATTTATGACATAATCAATGCTCGTGCCAAATTTCAAGTTTCTATGTGAGAAAATTGGATTCCGTACGTAAAATTTGAAGGCTAATTCTTTTGCACATAGAATTGAATAATCGAGTTGGGACCCATTAGCTTTTCCTATTTATGACATAATCAATGCCCGTGCCAAATTTTAAGTTTCTACGTGAGAAAATTGGATTCCGTACGTAACATTTGGACGCTAATTCTTTTGCGCATAGAATTAAATAACGGAGTTGGGACCCATTAGCTTTTCCTATTTATGACATAATCAATGTTCGTGCCAAATTTCAAGTTTCTATGTGAGAAAATTGGATTCCGTACGTAAAATTTGGATGCTAATTCTTTTGCACATAGAATTGAATAATCGAGTTAGGACCCATTAGCTTTTCCTATTTATGACATAATCAATGCTCGTGCCAAATTTCACGTTTCTATGACACTGGAAAGTTAGAAAAATACATTCCGTACGGAAAATTTTGACGCTAATTCTTTTGCGCATAGAATTGAATAATCGAGTTGAGACCCATTAGTTTTTCCTATTTTGAACATATACAATGCCCGTGCCAAATTTTAAGTTTCTATGTGAGAAAATTGGATTCTGTACGTAAAATTTGGACGCTAATTCTTTTGCGCATAGAATTGAATAATCGAGTTGAGACCCATTAGTTTTTCCTATTTTGAACATATACAATGCCCGTGCCAAATTTTAAGTTTCTATGTGAGAAAATTGGATTCTGTACGTAAAATTTGGAGGCTAATTCTTTTGCACATAGAGTTGAAAAATCGAGTTGGGACCCATTAGCTTTTCCTATTTATGACATAATCAATGCTCGTGCCAAATTTCAAGTTTCTATGTGAGAAAATTGGATTCCGTACATAAAATTTGGAGGCTAATTCTTTTGCACATAGAATTGAATAATCGAGTTGGACCCATTAGCTTTTCCTATTTATGACATAATCAATGCTCGTGCCAAATTTCACGTTTCTATGACACTGGAAAGTGAGAAAAATACATTCCGTACGTTAAATTTTGACGCTAATTCTTTTGCGCATAGAATTGAATAATCGAGTTGGGACCCATTAGTTTTTCCTATTTAGAACATATGCAATGCCCGTGCCAAATTTTACGTTTCTATGTGAGAAAATTGGATTCTGTACGTAAAATTTGGACGCTAATTCTTTTGCGCATAGAATTGAATAATCGAGTTGGGACCCATTAGCTTTTCCTATTTATGACATAATCAATGCCCGTGCCAGATTTTAAGTTTCTATGTGAGAAAATTACATTCCGTACGTAACATTTGGACGCTAATTCTTTTGTGCATAGAATTAAATAACGGAGTTGGGACCCATTAGCTTTTCCTATTTATGACATAATCAATGCTCGTGCCAAATTTCAAGTTTCTATGTGAGAAAATTGGATTCTGTACGTAAAATTTAGACGCTATTTCTTTTACACATAGAATTGAATAATCTAGTTAGGACCCATTAGCTTTTCCTATTTATGACATAATCAATGCCCGTGCCAAATTTTAAGTTTCTATGTGAGAAAATTACATTCCATACGTAAAACTTGGACGCTAATTCTTTTGTGCCTAGAATTAAATAACGGAGTTGGGACCCTTTAGCTTTTCCTATTTATGACATAATCAATGCCCGTGCCAAATTTCAAGTTTCTACGTGAGAAAATTGGATTCCGTACGTAAAATTTGGATGCTACCTCTTTTGCACATAGAATTGAATAATCGAGTTTGGACCCATTAGCTTTTCCTATTTATGACATAATCAATGCTCGTGCCAAATTTCACGTTTCTATGACACTGGAAAGTGAGAAAAATACATTCCATACGTAAAATTTTGACGCTAATTCTTTTGCACATAGAATTGAATAATCGAGTTAGGACTCATTAGCTTTTCCTATTTATGACATAATCAATGCTCGTGCCAAATTTCACGTTTCTATGACACTGGAAAGTGAGAAAAATACATTCCGTACGGAATATTTTGACGCTAATTCTTTTGCGCATAGAATTGAATAATCGAGTTGAGACCCATTAGTTTTTCCTATTTTGAACATATACAATGCCCGTGCCAAATTTTAAGTTTCTATGTGAGAAAATTGGATTCTGTACGTAAAATTTGGACGCTAATTCTTTTGCGCATAGAATTGAATAATCGAGTTGGGACCCATTAGCTTTTCCTATTTATGACATAATCAATGCTCGTGCCAAATTTCAAGTTTCTATGTGAGAAAATTGGATTCCGTACGTAAAATTTGGAGGCTAATTCTTTTGCACATAGAGTTGAAAAATCGAGTTGGGACCCATTAGCTTTTCCTATTTATGACATAATCAATGCTCGTGCCAAATTTCAAGTTTCTATGTGAGAAAATTGGATTCCGTACGTAAAATTTGAAGGCTAATTCTTTTGCACATAGAATTGAATAATCGAGTTGGGACCCATTAGCTTTTCCTATTTATGACATAATCAATGCCCGTGCCAAATTTTAAGTTTCTACGTGAGAAAATTGGATTCCGTACGTAACATTTGGACGCTAATTCTTTTGCGCATAGAATTAAATAACGGAGTTGGGACCCATTAGCTTTTCCTATTTATGACATAATCAATGTTCGTGCCAAATTTCAAGTTTCTATGTGAGAAAATTGGATTCCGTACGTAAAATTTGGATGCTAATTCTTTTGCACATAGAATTGAATAATCGAGTTAGGATCCATTAGCTTTTCCTATTCATGACATAATCAATGCTCGTGCCAAATTTCACGTTTCTATGTGAGAAAATTGGATTCCGTACGTAAAATTTGGATGCTAATTCTTTTGCATATAGAATTGAATAATCGAGTTGGGACCCATTAGCTTTTCCTATTTATGACATAATCAATGCTCGTGCCAAATTTCACGTTTCTATGACACTGGAAAGTGAGAAAAATACATTCCATACGTGAAAATTTTGACGCTAATTCTTTTGCACATAGAATTGAATAATCGAGTTAGGACCCATTAGCTTTTCCTATTTATGACATAATCAATGCTCGTGCCAAATTTCACGTTTCTATGACACTGGAAAGTTAGAAAAATACATTCCGTACGGAAAATTTTGACGCTAATTCTTTTGCGCATAGAATTGAATAATCGAGTTGAGACCCATTAGTTTTTCCTATTTTGAACATATACAATGCCCGTGCCAAATTTTAAGTTTCTATGTGAGAAAATTGGATTCTGTACGTAAAATTTGGACGCTAATTCTTTTGCGCATAGAATTGAATAATCGAGTTGAGACCCATTAGTTTTTCCTATTTTGAACATATACAATGCCCGTGCCAAATTTTAAGTTTCTATGTGAGAAAATTGGATTCTGTACGTAAAATTTGGACGCTAATTCTTTTGCGCATAGAATTGAATAATCGAGTTGGGACCCATTAGCTTTTCCTATTTATGACATAATCAATGCTCGTGCCAAATTTCAAGTTTCTATGTGAGAAAATTGGATTCCGTACGTAAAATTTGGAGGCTAATTCTTTTGCACATAGAGTTGAAAAATCGAGTTGGGACCCATTAGCTTTTCCTATTTATGACATAATCAATGCTCGTGCCAAATTTCAAGTTTCTATGTGAGAAAATTGGATTCCGTACGTAAAATTTGAAGGCTAATTCTTTTGCACATAGAATTGAATAATCGAGTTGGGACCCATTAGCTTTTCCTATTTATGACATAATCAATGCCCGTGCCAAATTTTAAGTTTCTACGTGAGAAAATTGGATTCCGTACGTAACATTTGGACGCTAATTCTTTTGCGCATAGAATTAAATAACGGAGTTGGGACCCATTAGCTTTTCCTATTTATGACATAATCAATGTTCGTGCCAAATTTCAAGTTTCTATGTGAGAAAATTGGATTCCGTACGTAAAATTTGGATGCTAATTCTTTTGCACATAGAATTGAATAATCGAGTTGGGATCCATTAGCTTTTCCTATTTATGACATAATCAATGCTCGTGCCAAATTTCACGTTTCTATGTGAGAAAATTGGATTCCGTACGTAAAATTTGGATGCTAATTCTTTTGCATATAGAATTGAATAATCGAGTTGGGACCCATTAGCTTTTCCTATTTATGACATAATCAATGCTCGTGCCAAATTTCACGTTTCTATGACACTGGAAAGTGAGAAAAATACATTCCATACGTGAAAATTTTGACGCTAATTCTTTTGCACATAGAATTGAATAATCGAGTTAGGACCCATTAGCTTTTCCTATTTATGACATAATCAATGCTCGTGCCAAATTTCACGTTTCTATGACACTGGAAAGTTAGAAAAATACATTCCGTACGGAAAATTTTGACGCTAATTCTTTTGCGCATAGAATTGAATAATCGAGTTGAGACCCATTAGTTTTTCCTATTTTGAACATATACAATGCCCGTGCCAAATTTTAAGTTTCTATGTGAGAAAATTGGATTCTGTACGTAAAATTTGGACGCTAATTCTTTTGCGCATAGAATTGAATAATCGAGTTGAGACCCATTAGTTTTTCCTATTTTGAACATATACAATGCCCGTGCCAAATTTTAAGTTTCTATGTGAGAAAATTGGATTCTGTACGTAAAATTTGGACGCTAATTCTTTTGCGCATAGAATTGAATAATCGAGTTGAGACCCATTAGTTTTTCCTATTTTGAACATATACAATGCCCGTGCCAAATTTTAAGTTTCTATGTGAGAAAATTGGATTCTGTACGTAAAATTTGGAGGCTAATTCTTTTGCACATAGAGTTGAAAAATCGAGTTGGGACCCATTAGCTTTTCCTATTTATGACATAATCAATGCTCGTGCCAAATTTCAAGTTTCTATGTGAGAAAATTGGATTCCGTACATAAAATTTGGAGGCTAATTCTTTTGCACATAGAATTGAATAATCGAGTTGGACCCATTAGCTTTTCCTATTTATGACATAATCAATGCTCGTGCCAAATTTCACGTTTCTATGACACTGGAAAGTGAGAAAAATACATTCCGTACGTTAAATTTTGACGCTAATTCTTTTGCGCATAGAATTGAATAATCGAGTTGGGACCCATTAGTTTTTCCTATTTAGAACATATACAATGCCCGTGCCAAATTTTAAGTTTCTATGTGAGAAAATTACATTCCGTACGTAACATTTGGACGCTAATTCTTTTGTGCATAGAATTAAATAACGGAGTTGGGACCCATTAGCTTTTCCTATTTATGACATAATCAATGCTCGTGCCAAATTTCAAGTTTCTATGTGAGAAAATTGGATTCTGTATGTAAAATTTAGACGCTATTTCTTTTGCACATAGAATTGAATAATCTAGTTAGGACCCATTAGCTTTTCCTATTTATGACATAATCAATGCCCGTGCCAAATTTCACATTTCTATGACACTGGAAAGTGAGAAGAATACATTCCGTACGGTATATTTTGACGCTAATTCTTTTGCGCATAGAATTGAATAATCGAGTTGAGACCCATTAGTTTTTCCTATTTTGAACATATACAATGCCCGTGCCAAATTTTAAGTTTCTATGTGAGAAAATTGGATGCTGTATGTAAAATTTGGACGCTAATTCTTTTGCGCATAGAATTAAATAATCGAGTTGGGATCCATTAGCTTTTCCTATCTATGACATAATCAATGCTCGTGCCAAATTTCAAGTTTCTATGTGAGAAAATTGGATTCCGTACGTAAAATTTGGAGGCTAATTCTTTTGCACATAGAGTTGAAAAATCGAGTTGGGACCCATTAGCTTTTCCTATTTATGACATAATCAATGCTCGTGCCAAATTTCAAGTTTCTATGTGAGAAAATTGCATTCAGTACGTAAAATTTGGATGCTACTTCTTTTGCACATAGAATTGAATAACCGAGTTTGGACCCATTAGCTTTTCCTATTTATGACATAATCAATGCTCGTGCCAAATTTCACGTTTCTATGACACTGGAAAGTGAGAAAAATACATTCCATACGTAAAATTTTGACGCTAATTCTTTTGCACATAGAATTGAATAATCGAGTTAGGACTCATTAGCTTTTCCTATTTATGACATAATCAATGCTTGTGCCAAATTTCACGTTTCTATGACACTGGAAAGTGAGAAAAATACATTCCGTACGGAATATTTTGACGCTAATTCTTTTGCGCATAGAATTGAATAATCGAGTTGAGACCCATTAGTTTTTCCTATTTTGAACATATACAATGCCCGTGCCAAATTTTAAGTTTCTATGTGAGAAAATTGGATTCTGTACGTAAAATTTGGACGCTAATTCTTTTGCGCATAGAATTGAATAATCGAGTTGGGACCCATTAGCTTTTCCTATTTATGACATAATCAATGCTCGTGCCAAATTTCAAGTTTCTATGTGAGAAAATTGGATTCCGTACGTAAAATTTGGAGGCTAATTCTTTTGCACATAGAGTTGAAAAATCGAGTTGGGACCCATTAGCTTTTCCTATTTATGACATAATCAATGCTCGTGCCAAATTTCAAGTTTCTATGTGAGAAAATTGGATTCCGTACATAAAATTTGGAGGCTAATTCTTTTGCACATAGAATTGAATAATCGAGTTGGGACCCATTAGCTTTTCCTATTTATGACATAATCAATGCTCGTGCCAAATTTCACATTTCTATGACACTGGAAAGTGAGAAAAATACATTCCATACGTAAAATTTTGACGCTAATTCTTTTGCACATAGAATTGAATAATCGAGTTGGGACCCATTAGCTTTTCCTATTTATGACATAATCAATGCTCGTGCCAAATTTCACGTTTCTATGACACTGGAAAGTGAGAAAAATACATTCCGTACGGAATATTTTGACGCTAATTCTTTTGCGCATAGAATTGAATAATCAAGTTGAGACCCATTAGTTTTTCCTATTTTGAACATATACAATGCCCGTGCCAAATTTTAAGTTTCTATGTGAGAAAATTGGATTCTGTACGTAAAATTTGGACGCTAATTCTTTTGCGCATAGAATTGAATAATCGAGTTGGGACCCATTAGCTTTTCCTATTTATGACATAATCAATGCTCGTGCCAAATTTCAAGTTTCTATGTGAGAAAATTGGATTCCGTACATAAAATTTGGAGGCTAATTCTTTTGCACATAGAATTGAAAAATCGAGTTGGGACCCATTAGCTTTTCCTATTTATGACATAATCAATGCTCGTGCCAAATTTCAAGTTTCTATGTGAGAAAATTGGATTCCGTACATAAAATTTGGACGCTAATTCTTTTGTGCCTAGAATTAAAAAACGGAGTTGGGACCCTTTAGCTTTTCCTATTTATGACATAATCAATGCCCGTGCCAAATTTCAAGTTTCTACGTGAGAAAATTGGATTCCGTACATAAAATTTGGAGGCTAATTCTTTTGCACATAGAATTGAAAAATCGGGGGGGCGTGGCGAGCCAGCAGCGGGAAAAGTCGCAGCCACCAGAGCTCCTGACCACGCGCCAGAAAAAGCGGACTTTGACCCGTTATAAGGGCTCCCCCGGGGCCGAGAACAGCACCGCGGGCTCCACCACACCAGGAGCTTTGTGGCAAGACCTTCCGCGGGGCTCTAGCCGACAGTAAAAAATCGCGGCCTACAAGAACCGGCACATCCCCGGGCTAAATTTGTGGTCGCGACCGGCCGGAAGTCAAGGCCGGCCGCAAGAAACAACAGCAAGCTCCTTCCAGGGAACACCGGAGGCAGCAGCGTGAACCCGTGGACTGATCGGGCAGACGAGACCAGCGCACAGCGATACCCGAAGGGGACCACATCCAGAACTGCAAGCAGAGGAAAGAAGCACAAGGTAACCCCTTCTAAGTGAGGTGCGGAGGCCCCGATATTCCGGAGATCGCGCTTCTGCTGCAGCCCCCACTGATCACACCACCGCTGCCAGCCCACATCCCCAGCAGCATACATTCATCAGGGGCGACCCCCCACAGAGCCTAAACAGCTGCTCTCCCCCCTCCCCACAGCCGTTACACAGCACAACCGAAGAGACTTACCGGGGACACGGCTTCCCGTCGGGCCGAATCCCCAGGCACAATACAGCAAGCAGACACAGCAGGGGACCGGTGCTCGGCCCCTGCCTGGGTGTGGAGCAGCAGACATCTCGCTCTCCCCAAGATAGGGAAAAAAGAAAAAAAAAAGATCCGTGTGCCATCCTGTTGCAGGCCAGCCGGCGTATACAGCTCAGACAAGATTAAAAGTATAATAGCACCACCTAGTGGACAAAACAGATAACTGCTGTTCCTGAGCATCTATTCATTCCTTCTGAAAAGGGAACCAACACAATAAAAAGGCAAATTAAGCAAAAGGAGTACAACATTGCCCAAGCCCCACACGTGCGCCCACCAAGCGACAAAGGCCCAAGAAAATCGCAGGGAGAAGCAGCAATACTTAAGGGTCTTAGCGCCCTAATTTTTTGGGAGATTAGAGTTCTATTCTCCACTTTTCTCAACCGGTGCAGCGAACTTACCTACGGTGCATTTAAATAAGCTCCCAATCTATACTTATCAGGGTATTAATGCAGTAAGGGATGGATTGGAGAATGCACCCCTAGTCCCTGCTCCTGCTGGAACCTCGCATCGTGATATGCAATAATAACTTACTCAAACCACTCTAGCACCCTTTGGCGTTTTTTATAAATTCTTACACAACAATGGTGAAAACCAAAGGCAAGACCTCGCAATATCAACAGACCCCTTCTAGAACAACTCTACCAAGAATGTTCGCCTCACAATCTCAAACCGAAACTCTCTCCCCAACAACCTCCCAAGCCTCAATAGCAATAGAGTTATCCCCACCAAGAATACAGGAGGATCTCAACATGGAAGCCAGATGCGCTCACTGTAACCAAACCTCCCTTCTAGAGCAGATGACAAAGGTCTTTAAAAACGAACTTTCAGCCGCAGTCAAAGATTTTACCGAACAAGTCCGAGATCTGGGTCAGAGGACAGACGAATTGGAAAAAAAAACAGACGACATAGTGGAAACTATGGAAGCAGATCGCCAATATGTGTCTGACCTTGAAGCTAAAGTTCATCTATTAGAATCCAAGTACGAGGACTTAGAGAATAGATCTCGTCGTTCCAACATACGAATTAGAGGCCTGCCTGAAACCATTACAGCTCTAAAGGAAACAGCAATCAACTTATTCTCAGCTATTCTTCCGCAAGTTGACCAGTCATCCTTTAGAATAGATAGGATTCACAGAGCTTTGGCCCGACCACCCAGCCCAGACCTCCCAAGAGACGTAGTTCTTAAACTACATTACTATGAGGTCAGGGACCAACTGCTACTGGCGGCAAGAAATCTGACCTCATTTCCTGGACTACCCACATCAGTCCAACTATTCGCGGACGTGGCCCCAACAACTCTGGCTAAGCGAAGAACCTTTAGACCAATTACACAGGCTCTGAGCTCAGCCAATATAAAGTACAAATGGGGGTTCCCATTCGCTCTCCATTTCCAACACCTCGGGAGGAACTATACAGCTAAATCTATGGAAGAGGCACTGGGGGCCCTAGAGAGGGCTCAAATACCGGTGGACAGATCAGAGGAAATCGGCCCCTCCCGTCCTCGCCCAGGAAGGACCTGGAGCAGGCCACGCCCTCTGAGAGGACTGCCAAGACCTACACCCCAAGATCGTGACACGGGACTGCCCAATCCCTCATGAAGAGAGAGGGGAAAGAAAAGAAAGAGAAGGAAATGATAGGAAATGCAGTCTATGTTGATGTTTTAGTTTTTTGCTATTCAGGCAATAATCCTATCCTCACCTAATTAACGGAGTTTTTTGTACGGAGGTGGGGGAGGGAGGGCTATGGAAGACAGAGAAGATTTCATTGCCTGGCTGGCAATAAGTTTATGAGGCCAGACTGACAATGAAAGTTAAGATAACAACAAAGGCCCAAACAGGAGGTCTGTTTACTACTATGTTGTGGGTTATAAAGTTAAGAAAGCAACAAGATTAGAGATGCGAGTCCAGGAAGGATGGATAATTTCCCTGATCACTCAAAGATAAGCGACTCTCCCTTAAGGAGGGCCGTCTTCAATCTTGAAGAATCTGGTCCTAGGACCTGTAACGACTTAAAAGTTGTTCTTTTCGTGATGCCTCCTCAAGGGGAGACATCAAAGATTTGCATGTTTGTTTGTTTTGTTCTTGTTTTTGGAAATCTAGGTCTTCCATTCTATAAAGAAAACCGTAGAAAAACTAACCGCACCAAATTAAGGATTAGGGGGAAAAGAGAAGTAGAGCAACCACCCAAGACTACAAATGGTATGTATAGTCTCCCATAATGTACGGGGTTTCAACTCCCCTAACAAAAGAAGGATGGCTTTTCTGTCATACTTGAAACACAAACCTGATGTGATCTGTATACAGGAAACCCACTTCTCCCATACCTCGGTCCCTAAATACTTCCACCAACACTATTCCAGACATTTCACAGCAACGGCACCAAAAAAACACAGAGGAGTCCTCACCCTACTACACAATTCTTTTCCGTTCCAAATGGATGAGACAGATATAGACCAGGAAGGAAGATTTTGTATCTTGGTAGGAAAAATACACACACAACAGACGGTCATAGTTAATGTCTATGCGCCCTCAGAAAATCCAATCCCAACCCTACAGGTGGTCTCTCGGAAGCTTCTCAAATATACGCAACATAAAATCATATGGGCAGGCGACTTCAACTTCCCTTTCTCGGCAACCCTAGACAGATCAAACAACAACCCAGACAGATTCTCGATCCAACAAAGGAAGGATTGGGGAAACAAACTAGCACTACTGATGCTAGCGGACAGCTGGAGAGAAATACACGGCAACAGGAGAGGATACACCTTCTTCTCCTCAGCCAATCAGACATATTCGAGACTGGATCACATCCTAATGTCCACATCCCTCTTACCCACACTGGTAACATCAAGGCACTATCCATGCTCATGGTCAGATCATGACTTGGTATTAGCAGTGACACACAGCGACGAGACCCCCAAACCCATCTATAAATGGAGACTAAACGAAGCCCTTATCAGAGATCCTAATATCTCAAACCAAATCCAAAAACAAATTACAGATTTCTTCAGTCTGAATTCTACCCAAGAATCACACCCCCACTGGATATGGCTCGCTCATAAGGCAAGCATTAGAGGACAATTAATCCGATTAGCATCGCAGAGAAAAAAAGAAAAATCACAATCTTACTTAGCTCTAGAAAGGCGATTGTTCCTGCTTGAAACCTATAATCAAAGGAACCCCACAAGGGCCACGATTAAAGAAATTAGAGACATTAAGATTAAACTAAACATCCTACTGTCAGACAAAGTTGAGCGAGCACTCCAGTGGACAGGTTATAAATATTACAAATACGCTAACAAACCAGACAGACTACTGGCCACAAAATTGAGAGAGAAACAGAGGACGAATTCAATATTCAAACTATACACCCCTCACAACACGACCACATCCAATCCAGACAAGATATACAAAGCATTTGCTACATATTACGCATCCCTGTATAAGGAACATAAAGGGAACATCGAGGCTGCAGGACCCTCCTTTATAGAATCCCTCCCACTTCCTACCTTAACCCAAAATCAGCGAGACCACCTAAACGGAGATATCACGATAGAAGAGATAAGGGAAGCCATAGACAACCTAAAGTTAGGGAAGGCCCCTGGCCCCGATGGCTACACGGCAATCTATTATAAAAAATACAAAGAATCCCTAATAGGACCACTACAAAGCCTTTTTCAATCACTGCAGAAGGGTGATACCCCTCCCCAAGAATTTTTAAATTCTAATCTAACAGTTATACCCAAGGCCAAAAAAGATCCTCTCTCCCCCAAAAGCTATAGGCCTATCTCGTTGTTGAACATTGATTATAAAATCTTCACATCTATCCTGGCTGCCCGACTGAACCAATTTCTCCCAAATCTCATACATAAAGACCAGGTCGGTTTCATCCCATCAAGACAAGCCCCAGACAACATTAGAAAGGTACTAAATATAATTGACCATTCAAAAGACACAAAAATCCCCGTCACCTTATTAGCCCTAGACATAGAAAAGGCTTTTGATTCATTGGCCTGGGACTATCTATTCTTTATCCTGCAGCGTATGGGCTTCGAGGGAGCCTTCGTGCGCTCGATGGCAGCATTGTACTCCACTCCCTCCACCTTATTAAAGCTACCTACAAGCAAAGAAACCCCTATCCCAATCAGGAGAGGTACACGGCAAGGCTGTCCCCTCTCACCTGCTTTATTTGCACTGGCGGTCGAACCCCTCGCAATAGCCATTAGGCAAAACCCCAATATAAGAGGAGTGACAGTGGAGGGGGTGGAGTACAAATTAAGCCTATTCGCGGACGACCTTTTACTTACAATGACCCAGCCATTAATTTCCCTCCCCAATTTAATGGGATTATTGGACAAGTGGGCGGTGCTCTCGGGACTAAAAATCAATCCAGATAAATGCGACATCATATATTTAAACTCCCCGTCCTCACTAACAAAATTAATAGATTTAAATTTTGGCTTCCAACACCAACACCACTATATTCCCTACCTGGGTATCAACTTAACCACATCCTTAACCACCTTATACAAATGGAACTATCCACCCCTAATACAAAAACTTATGGCAGACCTGACCAAATGGGATGATCCCCTACTATCTTGGGTGGGAAGAATCAGCGCAATTAAAATGAACCTACTACCCCGCATACTATATTTATTCAGGACACTACCTATCCCAATCCCCCGCCCGACGATAGCAAATCTACAGAAACGTATATTTCAATTCATCTGGGCCTCAAAAAAACCAAGAATCAAAAACACCCTTATGTATAAACATAAAAACAGGGGAGGTCTCTCTGTCCCCAACCTTTGGAAGTACTATGTGGCGGCACAAACAGCCCAAGGGCTAACAACACTGGGGGGAGAAAAAGCTCCATTATGGGTAAGGCTAGAATCATCCAGAATATCCCCACAAACTTTTCCTAATCTAATATGGTCTAACAATACCCTAAACTCAAACCTACATGCCAAAAGTCCCCTCACTTTCCACACCATGAGAATCTGGAGAAGTACCCGATTTAAATATAAACTCTCCAATAAACCATCTAGGATGATGCCTATTATACCGAACATAAGATTTCCACCAAGTATGGACTTAATCCATTTTCAGTGGTGGAAGACAAATGAACTGACAAATCTTAACCACTTTTTAATGGGCTCCCAGATAATAACACTAAGCCAACTCCAAGCTAACTACAATCTCCCAACAGCAGAAAACTTCCGAGCCAACCAAATATTCCACTCCCTACATTCACTGGACTTACCTAGGGTGATCCCTGAAATGACAACACTTGAAAGATTATGTAAAAACAACCCCTTGAGGAAAGGAACTTTATCTTTACTATACAAAATGTTAAACGAGCCTGATACAGAAAGCAAACTTCCGTTTATGCGAAAGTGGGAAACGGAACTACAAATCCACATGTCAGTGGAAAGATGGCAACATTGTTGTGAAACTATCACTAGAGGTAGCCACCAAGTCTCCTTAATGGAAACGTCCATTAAAATCTTACACCGCACTCACCTAGTCCCAGTAAGAATAAATAAATTTTTCCCCTTGACTTCACCACTCTGCTTTAGGGGATGTACAGAAGTAGGATCCCAAGCCCACATATGGTGGAGTTGCCCGGTGGTAGCCAGACTATGGTCTCAGATACACAGACTATTGCAAAGACTATTTATTGGTCCACTCCCAAAATCTCCAACAATATTCCTACTAGGAGACCGTCCGCCAGGAATAAAATACCAAGCACATAAATTGATCCAGCACATATGCATGGCAACTAGAATACATATAGCAGCGAGGTGGAAACAGCCAACCCTCTCATATAATGAAGTCCAAAACCGGATCTCCCAGATTGCCCTGTATGAGAGAATACATGCTGTACAAACTGACACTCTAACGAAATACAGTGAATTATGGAGACCTTGGATTGAAATGATGGACATCCCAGGCCTTAGACATAACTTGCTCTCAACCTAAATCCCCCCCTGATATCCACACAAATCCTAAAAGAGCTAAACAAAAGAATTACCCAAAGTCGGTAGCGAATGGAAAAAAAAAAAAAATAAAAAAAAAAAAAAAAAAAAAAAAAGTGTGAAGACCTACTTTTCCATGTTCTTTCATGTTTTTATGTTTCCTTTATAATTTTGTAATTGCTGAAGCCTGAATATCTAGAATTCACCGAAAAGGCCAGAAACAGGCGATATAGTAGAATTCAGCTCGTTAAAAGAAAGGTTATGTAAGAAATGTACAAAAATGTCTGAAAATAAACCTTTGTCATTCCTTCTATTAATCTCACCGCCCCCTGCGTGGGGAAATAAGAAAGCATGAATGACTACTGTTTTAACTCTGAACTTTAATAAAATCTGTTGAAACTAGAATTGAAAAATCGAGTTGGGACCCATTAGCTTTTCCTATTTATAACATAATCAATGCCTGTGCCAAATTTTAAGTTTCTATTTGAGAAAATTACATTCCGTACGTAAAACTTGGACGCTAATTCTTTAGTGCCTAGAATTAAATAACGGAGTTGGGACCCATTAGCTTTTCCTATTTATGACATAATCAATGCTCGTGCCAAATTTCAAGTT
This sequence comes from Eleutherodactylus coqui, assembly GCA_035609135.1. Lineage (NCBI taxonomy): Eukaryota > Metazoa > Chordata > Amphibia > Anura > Eleutherodactylidae > Eleutherodactylus > Eleutherodactylus coqui. Next base: position 53,836,096 of record CM069412.1, on the reverse strand, counting down.
TCTATGTGAGAAAATTGCATTCCGTACGTAAAATTTGGATGCTACTTCTTTTGCACATAGAATTGAATAATCGAGTTGGGACCCATTAGCTTTTCCTATTTATGACATAATCAATGCTCGTGCCAAATTTCACGTTTCTATGACACTGGAAAGTGAGAAAAATACATTCCATACGTAAAATTTTGACGCTAATTCTTTTGCACATAGAATTGAATAATCGAGTTAGGACCCATTAGCTTTTCCTATTTATGACATAATCAATGCTCGTGCCAAATTTCACGTTTCTATGACACTGGAAAGTGAGAAAAATACATTCCGTACGGAATATTTTGACGCTAATTCTTTTGCGCATAGAATTGAATAATCAAGTTGAGACCCATTAGTTTTTCCTATTTTGAACATATACAATGCCCGTGCCAAATTTTAAGTTTCTATGTGAGAAAATTGGATTCTGTACGTAAAATTTGGACGCTAATTCTTTTGCGCATAGAATTGAATAATCGAGTTGGGACCCATTAGCTTTTCCTATTTATGACATAATCAATGCTCGTGCCAAATTTCAAGTTTCTATGTGAGAAAATTGGATTCCGTACATAAAATTTGGAGGCTAATTCTTTTGCACATAGAATTGAAAAATCGAGTTGGGACCCATTAGCTTTTCCTATTTATGACATAATCAATGCTCGTGCCAAATTTCAAGTTTCTATGTGAGAAAATTGGATTCCGTACATAAAATTTGGACGCTAATTCTTTTGTGCCTAGAATTAAAAAACGGAGTTGGGACCCTTTAGCTTTTCCTATTTATGACATAATCAATGCCCGTGCCAAATTTCAAGTTTCTACGTGAGAAAATTGGATTCCGTACATAAAATTTGGAGGCTAATTCTTTTGCACATAGAATTGAAAAATCGGGGGGGCGTGGCGAGCCAGCAGCGGGAAAAGTCGCAGCCACCAGAGCTCCTGACCACGCGCCAGAAAAAGCGGACTTTGACCCGTTATAAGGGCTCCCCCGGGGCCGAGAACAGCACCGCGGGCTCCACCACACCAGGAGCTTTGTGGCAAGACCTTCCGCGGGGCTCTAGCCGACAGTAAAAAATCGCGGCCTACAAGAACCGGCACATCCCCGAGCTAAATTTGTGGTCGCGACCGGCCGGAAGTCAAGGCCGGCCGCAAGAAACAACAGCAAGCTCCTTCCAGGGAACACCGGAGGCAGCAGCGTGAACCCGTGGACTGATCGGGCAGACGAGACCAGCGCACAGCGATACCCGAAGGGGACCACATCCAGAACTGCAAGCAGAGGAAAGAAGCACAAGGTAACCCCTTCTAAGTGAGGTGCGGAGGCCCCGATATTCCGGAGATCGCGCTTCTGCTGCAGCCCCCACTGATCACACCACCGCTGCCAGCCCACATCCCCAGCAGCATACATTCATCAGGGGCGACCCCCCACAGAGCCTAAACAGCTGCTCTCCCCCCTCCCCACAGCCGTTACACAGCACAACCGAAGAGACTTACCGGGGACACGGCTTCCCGTCGGGCCGAATCCCCAGGCACAATACAGCAAGCAGACACAGCAGGGGACCGGTGCTCGGCCCCTGCCTGGGTGTGGAGCAGCAGACATCTCGCTCTCCCCAAGATAGGGAAAAAAGAAAAAAAAAAGATCCGTGTGCCATCCTGTTGCAGGCCAGCCGGCGTATACAGCTCAGACAAGATTAAAAGTATAATAGCACCACCTAGTGGACAAAACAGATAACTGCTGTTCCTGAGCATCTATTCATTCCTTCTGAAAAGGGAACCAACACAATAAAAAGGCAAATTAAGCAAAAGGAGTACAACATTGCCCAAGCCCCACACGTGCGCCCACCAAGCGACAAAGGCCCAAGAAAATCGCAGGGAGAAGCAGCAATACTTAAGGGTCTTAGCGCCCTAATTTTTTGGGAGATTAGAGTTCTATTCTCCACTTTTCTCAACCGGTGCAGCGAACTTACCTACGGTGCATTTAAATAAGCTCCCAATCTATACTTATCAGGGTATTAATGCAGTAAGGGATGGATTGGAGAATGCACCCCTAGTCCCTGCTCCTGCTGGAACCTCGCATCGTGATATGCAATAATAACTTACTCAAACCACTCTAGCACCCTTTGGCGTTTTTTATAAATTCTTACACAACAATGGTGAAAACCAAAGGCAAGACCTCGCAATATCAACAGACCCCTTCTAGAACAACTCTACCAAGAATGTTCGCCTCACAATCTCAAACCGAAACTCTCTCCCCAACAACCTCCCAAGCCTCAATAGCAATAGAGTTATCCCCACCAAGAATACAGGAGGATCTCAACATGGAAGCCAGATGCGCTCACTGTAACCAAACCTCCCTTCTAGAGCAGATGACAAAGGTCTTTAAAAACGAACTTTCAGCCGCAGTCAAAGATTTTACCGAACAAGTCCGAGATCTGGGTCAGAGGACAGACGAATTGGAAAAAAAAACAGACGACATAGTGGAAACTATGGAAGCAGATCGCCAATATGTGTCTGACCTTGAAGCTAAAGTTCATCTATTAGAATCCAAGTACGAGGACTTAGAGAATAGATCTCGTCGTTCCAACATACGAATTAGAGGCCTGCCTGAAACCATTACAGCTCTAAAGGAAACAGCAATCAACTTATTCTCAGCTATTCTTCCGCAAGTTGACCAGTCATCCTTTAGAATAGATAGGATTCACAGAGCTTTGGCCCGACCACCCAGCCCAGACCTCCCAAGAGACGTAGTTCTTAAACTACATTACTATGAGGTCAGGGACCAACTGCTACTGGCGGCAAGAAATCTGACCTCATTTCCTGGACTACCCACATCAGTCCAACTATTCGCGGACGTGGCCCCAACAACTCTGGCTAAGCGAAGAACCTTTAGACCAATTACACAGGCTCTGAGCTCAGCCAATATAAAGTACAAATGGGGGTTCCCATTCGCTCTCCATTTCCAACACCTCGGGAGGAACTATACAGCTAAATCTATGGAAGAGGCACTGGGGGCCCTAGAGAGGGCTCAAATACCGGTGGACAGATCAGAGGAAATCGGCCCCTCCCGTCCTCGCCCAGGAAGGACCTGGAGCAGGCCACGCCCTCTGAGAGGACTGCCAAGACCTACACCCCAAGATCGTGACACGGGACTGCCCAATCCCTCATGAAGAGAGAGGGGAAAGAAAAGAAAGAGAAGGAAATGATAGGAAATGCAGTCTATGTTGATGTTTTAGTTTTTTGCTATTCAGGCAATAATCCTATCCTCACCTAATTAACAGAGTTTTTTGTACGGAGGTGGGGGAGGGAGGGCTATGGAAGACAGAGAAGATTTCATTGCCTGGCTGGCAATAAGTTTATGAGGCCAGACTGACAATGAAAGTTAAGATAACAACAAAGGCCCAAACAGGAGGTCTGTTTACTACTATGTTGTGGGTTATAAAGTTAAGAAAGCAACAAGATTAGAGATGCGAGTCCAGGAAGGATGGATAATTTCCCTGATCACTCAAAGATAAGCGACTCTCCCTTAAGGAGGGCCGTCTTCAATCTTGAAGAATCTGGTCCTAGGACCTGTAACGACTTAAAAGTTGTTCTTTTCGTGATGCCTCCTCAAGGGGAGACATCAAAGATTTGCATGTTTGTTTGTTTTGTTCTTGTTTTTGGAAATCTAGGTCTTCCATTCTATAAAGAAAACCGTAGAAAAACTAACCGCACCAAATTAAGGATTAGGGGGAAAAGAGAAGTAGAGCAACCACCCAAGACTACAAATGGTATGTATAGTCTCCCATAATGTACGGGGATTCAACTCCCCTAACAAAAGAAGGATGGCTTTTCTGTCATACTTGAAACACAAACCTGATGTGATCTGTATACAGGAAACCCACTTCTCCCATACCTCGGTCCCTAAATACTTCCACCAACACTATTCCAGACATTTCACAGCAACGGCACCAAAAAAACACAGAGGAGTCCTCACCCTACTACACAATTCTTTTCCGTTCCAAATGGATGAGACAGATATAGACCAGGAAGGAAGATTTTGTATCTTGGTAGGAAAAATACACACACAACAGACGGTCATAGTTAATGTCTATGCGCCCTCAGAAAATCCAATCCCAACCCTACAGGTGGTCTCTCGGAAGCTTCTCAAATATACGCAACATAAAATCATATGGGCAGGCGACTTCAACTTCCCTTTCTCGGCAACCCTAGACAGATCAAACAACAACCCAGACAGATTCTCGATCCAACAAAGGAAGGATTGGGGAAACAAACCAGCACTACTGATGCTAGCGGACAGCTGGAGAGAAATACACGGCAACAGGAGAGGATACACCTTCTTCTCCTCAGCCAATCAGACATATTCGAGACTGGATCACATCCTAATGTCCACATCCCTCTTACCCACACTGGTAACATCAAGGCACTATCCATGCTCATGGTCAGATCATGACTTGGTATTAGCAGTGACACACAGCGACGAGACCCCCAAACCCATCTATAAATGGAGACTAAACGAAGCCCTTATCAGAGATCCTAATATCTCAAACCAAATCCAAAAACAAATTACAGATTTCTTCAGTCTGAATTCTACCCAAGAATCACACCCCCACTGGATATGGCTCGCTCATAAGGCAAGCATTAGAGGACAATTAATCCGATTAGCATCGCAGAGAAAAAAAGAAAAATCACAATCTTACTTAGCTCTAGAAAGGCGATTGTTCCTGCTTGAAACCTATAATCAAAGGAACCCCACAAGGGCCACGATTAAAGAAATTAGAGACATTAAGATTAAACTAAACATCCTACTGTCAGACAAAGTTGAGCGAGCACTCCAGTGGACAGGTTATAAATATTACAAATACGCTAACAAACCAGACAGACTACTGGCCACAAAATTGAGAGAGAAACAGAGGACGAATTCAATATTCAAACTATACACCCCTCACAACACGACCACATCCAATCCAGACAAGATATACAAAGCATTTGCTACATATTACGCATCCCTGTATAAGGAACATAAAGGGAACATCGAGGCTGCAGGACCCTCCTTTATAGAATCCCTCCCACTTCCTACCTTAACCCAAAATCAGCGAGACCACCTAAACGGAGATATCACGATAGAAGAGATAAGGGAAGCCATAGACAACCTAAAGTTAGGGAAGGCCCCTGGCCCCGATGGCTACACGGCAATCTATTATAAAAAATACAAAGAATCCCTAATAGGACCACTACAAAGCCTTTTTCAATCACTGCAGAAGGGTGATACCCCTCCCCAAGAATTTTTAAATTCTAATCTAACAGTTATACCCAAGGCCAAAAAAGATCCTCTCTCCCCCAAAAGCTATAGGCCTATCTCGTTGTTGAACATTGATTATAAAATCTTCACATCTATCCTGGCTGCCCGACTGAACCAATTTCTCCCAAATCTCATACATAAAGACCAGGTCGGTTTCATCCCATCAAGACAAGCCCCAGACAACATTAGAAAGGTACTAAATATAATTGACCATTCAAAAGACACAAAAATCCCCGTCACCTTATTAGCCCTAGACATAGAAAAGGCTTTTGATTCATTGGCCTGGGACTATCTATTCTTTATCCTGCAGCGTATGGGCTTCGAGGGAGCCTTCGTGCGCTCGATGGCAGCATTGTACTCCACTCCCTCCACCTTATTAAAGCTACCTACAAGCAAAGAAACCCCTATCCCAATCAGGAGAGGTACACGGCAAGGCTGTCCCCTCTCACCTGCTTTATTTGCACTGGCGGTCGAACCCCTCGCAATAGCCATTAGGCAAAACCCCAATATAAGAGGAGTGACAGTGGAGGGGGTGGAGTACAAATTAAGCCTATTCGCGGACGACCTTTTACTTACAATGACCCAGCCATTAATTTCCCTCCCCAATTTAATGGGATTATTGGACAAGTGGGCGGTGCTCTCGGGACTAAAAATCAATCCAGATAAATGCGACATCATATATTTAAACTCCCCGTCCTCACTAACAAAATTAATAGATTTAAATTTTGGCTTCCAACACCAACACCACTATATTCCCTACCTGGGTATCAACTTAACCACATCCTTAACCACCTTATACAAATGGAACTATCCACCCCTAATACAAAAACTTATGGCAGACCTGACCAAATGGGATGATCCCCTACTATCTTGGGTGGGAAGAATCAGCGCAATTAAAATGAACCTACTACCCCGCATACTATATTTATTCAGGACACTACCTATCCCAATCCCCCGCCCGACGATAGCAAATCTACAGAAACGTATATTTCAATTCATCTGGGCCTCAAAAAAACCAAGAATCAAAAACACCCTTATGTATAAACATAAAAACAGGGGAGGTCTCTCTGTCCCCAACCTTTGGAAGTACTATGTGGCGGCACAAACAGCCCAAGGGCTAACAACACTGGGGGGAGAAAAAGCTCCATTATGGGTAAGGCTAGAATCATCCAGAATATCCCCACAAACTTTTCCTAATCTAATATGGTCTAACAATACCCTAAACTCAAACCTACATGCCAAAAGTCCCCTCACTTTCCACACCATGAGAATCTGGAGAAGTACCCGATTTAAATATAAACTCTCCAATAAACCATCTAGGATGATGCCTATTATACCGAACATAAGATTTCCACCAAGTATGGACTTAATCCATTTTCAGTGGTGGAAGACAAATGAACTGACAAATCTTAACCACTTTTTAATGGGCTCCCAGATAATAACACTAAGCCAACTCCAAGCTAACTACAATCTCCCAACAGCAGAAAACTTCCGAGCCAACCAAATATTCCACTCCCTACATTCACTGGACTTACCTAGGGTGATCCCTGAAATGACAACACTTGAAAGATTATGTAAAAACAACCCCTTGAGGAAAGGAACTTTATCTTTACTATACAAAATGTTAAACGAGCCTGATACAGAAAGCAAACTTCCGTTTATGCGAAAGTGGGAAACGGAACTACAAATCCACATGTCAGTGGAAAGATGGCAACATTGTTGTGAAACTATCACTAGAGGTAGCCACCAAGTCTCCTTAATGGAAACGTCCATTAAAATCTTACACCGCACTCACCTAGTCCCAGTAAGAATAAATAAATTTTTCCCCTTGACTTCACCACTCTGCTTTAGGGGATGTACAGAAGTAGGATCCCAAGCCCACATATGGTGGAGTTGCCCGGTGGTAGCCAGACTATGGTCTCAGATACACAGACTATTGCAAAGACTATTTATTGGTCCACTCCCAAAATCTCCAACAATATTCCTACTAGGAGACCGTCCGCCAGGAATAAAATACCAAGCACATAAATTGATCCAGCACATATGCATGGCAACTAGAATACATATAGCAGCGAGGTGGAAACAGCCAACCCTCTCATATAATGAAGTCCAAAACCGGATCTCCCAGATTGCCCTGTATGAGAGAATACATGCTATACAAACTGACACTCTAACGAAATACAGTGAATTATGGAGACCTTGGATTGAAATGATGGACATCCCAGGCCTTAGACATAACTTGCTCTCAACCTAAATCCCCCCCTGATATCCACACAAATCCTAAAAGAGCTAAACAAAAGAATTACCCAAAGTCGGTAGCGAATGGAAAAAAAATAAAAATAAAAAATAAAAAAAAAAAAAAAAAAGTGTGAAGACCTACTTTTCCATGTTCTTTCATGTTTTTATGTTTCCTTTATAATTTTGTAATTGCTGAAGCCTGAATATCTAGAATTCACCGAAAAGGCCAGAAACAGGCGATATAGTAGAATTCAGCTCGTTAAAAGAAAGGTTATGTAAGAAATGTACAAAAATGTCTGAAAATAAACCTTTGTCATTCCTTCTATTAATCTCACCGCCCCCTGCGTGGGGAAATAAGAAAGCATGAATGACTACTGTTTTAACTCTGAACTTTAATAAAATCTGTTGAAACTAGAATTGAAAAATCGAGTTGGGACCCATTAGCTTTTCCTATTTATGACATAATCAATGCCTGTGCCAAATTTTAAGTTTCTATTTGAGAAAATTACATTCCGTACGTAAAACTTGGACGCTAATTCTTTAGTGCCTAGAATTAAATAACGGAGTTGGGACCCATTAGCTTTTCCTATTTATGACATAATCAATGCTCGTGCCAAATTTCAAGTTTCTATGTGAGAAAATTGCATTCCGTACGTAAAATTTGGATGCTACTTCTTTTGCACATAGAATTGAATAATCGAGTTGGGACCCATTAGCTTTTCCTATTTATGACATAATCAATGCTCGTGCCAAATTTCACGTTTCTATGACACTGGAAAGTGAGAAAAATACATTCCATACGTAAAATTTTGACGCTAATTCTTTTGCGCATAGAATTGAATAATCAAGTTGAGACCCATTAGTTTTTCCTATTTTGAACATATACAATGCCCGTGCCAAATTTTAAGTTTCTATGTGAGAAAATTGGATTCTGTACGTAAAATTTGGACGCTAATTCTTTTGCGCATAGAATTGAATAATCGAGTTGGGACCCATTAGCTTTTCCTATTTATGACATAATCAATGCTCGTGCCAAATTTCAAGTTTCTATGTGAGAAAATTGGATTCCGTACGTAAAATTTGGAGGCTAATACTTTTGCACACAGAGTTGAAAAATCGAGTTGGGACCCATTAGCTTTTCCTATTTATGACATAATCAATGCTCGTGCCAAATTTCAAGTTTCTATGTGAGAAAATTGGATTCCGTACATAAAATATGGAGGCTAATTCTTTTGCACATAGAGTTGAATAATCGAGTTGGGACCCATTAGCTTTTCCTATTTATGACATAATCAATGCTCGTGCCAAATTTCACGTTTCTATGACACTGGAAAGTGAGAAAAATACATTCCATACGTAAAATTTTGACGCTAATTCTTTTGCACATAGAATTGAATAATCGAGTTAGGACCCATTAGCTTTTCCTATTTATGACATAATCAATGCTCGTGCCAAATTTCACGTTTCTATGACACTGGAAAGTGAGAAAAATACATTCCGTACGGAATATTTTGACGCTAATTCTTTTGCGCATAGAATTGAATAATCGAGTTGAGACCCATTAGTTTTTCCTATTTTGAACATATACAATGCCCGTGCCAAATTTTAAGTTTCTATGTGAGAAAATTGGATTCTATACGTAAAATTTGGACGCTAATTCTTTTGTGCCTAGAATTAAAAAACGGAGTTGGGACCCTTTAGCTTTTCCTATTTATGACATAATCAATGCCCGTGCCAAATTTCAAGTTTCTACGTGAGAAAATTGGATTCCGTACATAAAATTTGGACGCTAATTCTTTAGTGCCTAGAATTAAATACCGGAGTTGGGACCCATTAGCTTTTCCTATTTATGACATAATCAATGCTCGTGCCAAATTTCAAGTTTCTATGTGAGAAAATTGGATTCCGTACATAAAATATGGAGGCTAATTCTTTTGCACATAGAATTGAATAATCGAGTTGGGACCCATTAGCTTTTCCTATTTATGACATGATCAATGCTCGTGCCAAATTTCACGTTTCTATGACACTGGAAAGTGAGAAAAATACATTCCATACGTAAAATTTTGACGCTAATTCTTTTGCACATAGAATTGAATAATCGAGTTAGGACCCATTAGCTTTTCCTATTTATGACATAATCAATGCTCGTGCCAAATTTCACGTTTCTATGACACTGGAAAGTGAGAAAAATACATTCCGTACGGAATATTTTGACGCTAATTCTTTTGCGCATAGAATTGAATAATCGAGTTGAGACCCATTAGTTTTTCCTATTTTGAACATATACAATGCCCGTGCCAAATTTTAAGTTTCTATGTGAGAAAATTGGATTCTGTACGTAAAATTTGGACGCTAATTCTTTTGCGCATAGAATTGAATAATCGACTTGGGACCCATTAGCTTTTCTTATTTATGACATAATCAATGCTCGTGCCAAATTTCAAGTTTCTATGTGAGAAAATTGGATTCCGTACGTAAAATTTGGAGGCTAATTCTTTTGCACATAGAGTTGAAAAACCGAGTTGGGACCCATTAGCTTTTCCTATTTATGACATAATCAATGCTCGTGCCAAATTTCAAGTTTCTATGTGAGAAAATTGGATTCCGTACGTAAAATTTGAAGGCTAATTCTTTTGCACATAGAATTGAATAATCGAGTTGGGACCCATTAGCTTTTCCTATTTATGACATAATCAATGCCTGTGCCAAATTTTAAGTTTCTATTTGAGAAAATTACATTCCGTACGTAAAACTTGGACGCTAATTTTTTAGTGCCTAGAATTAAATAACGGAGTTGGGACCCATTAGCTTTTCCTATTTATGACATAATCAATGCTCGTGCCAAATTTCAAGTTTCTATGTGAGAAAATTGCATTCCGTACGTAAAATTTGGATGCTACTTCTTTTGCACATAGAATTGAATAATCGAGTTGGGACCCATTAGCTTTTCCTATTTATGACCTAATCAATGCTCGTGCCAAATTTCACGTTTCTATGACACTGGAAAGTGAGAAAAATACATTCCATACGTAAAATTTTGACGCTAATTCTTTTGCACATAGAATTGAATAATCGAGTTAGGACCCATTAGCTTTTCCTATTTATGACATAATCAATGCTCGTGCCAAATTTCACGTTTCTATGACACTGGAAAGTGAGAAAAATACATTCCGTACGGAATATTTTGACGCTAATTCTTTTGCGCATAGAATTGAATAATCGAGTTGAGACCCATTAGTTTTTCCTATTTTGAACATATACAATGCCCGTGCCAAATTTTAAGTTTCTATGTGAGAAAATTGGATTCTGTACGTAAAATTTGGACGCTAATTCTTTTGCGCATAGAATTGAATAATCGAGTTGGGACCCATTAGCTTTTCCTATTTATGACATAATCAATGCTCGTGCCAAATTTCAAGTTTCTATGTGAGAAAATTGGATTCCGTACGTAAAATTTGGAGGCTAATTCTTTTGCACATAGAGTTGAAAAATCGAGTTGGGACCCATTAGCTTTTCCTATTTATGACATAGTCAATGCTCGTGCCAAATTTCAAGTTTCTATGTGAGAAAATTGGATTCCGTACGTAAAATTTGAAGGCTAATTCTTTTGCACATAGAATTGAATAATCGAGTTGGGACCCATTAGCTTTTCCTATTTATGACATAATCAATGCCCGTGCCAAATTTTAAGTTTCTACGTGAGAAAATTACATTCCGTACGTAACATTTGGACGCTAATTCTTTTGCGCATAGAATTAAATAACGGAGTTGGGACCCATTAGCTTTTCCTATTTATGACATAATCAATGCTCGTGCAAAATTTCAAGTTTCTATGTGAGAAAATTGGATTCTGTACGTAAAATTTGGATGCTAATTCTTTTGCACATAGAATTGAATAATCGAGTTGGGACCCATTAGCTTTTCCTATTTATGACATAATCAATGCTCGTGCCAAATTTCACGTTTCTATGACACTGGAAAGTGAGAAAAATACATTCCATACGTGAAAATTTTGACGCTAATTCTTTTGCACATAGAATTGAATAATCGAGTTAGGACCCATTAGCTTTTCCTATTTATGACATAATCAATGCTCGTGCCAAATTTCACGTTTCTATGACACTGGAAAGTTAGAAAAATACATTCCGTACGGAAAATTTTGACGCTAATTCTTTTGCGCATAGAATTGAATAATCGAGTTGAGACCCATTAGTTTTTCCTATTTTGAACATATACAATGCCCGTGCCAAATTTTAAGTTTCTATGTGGGAAAATTGGATTCTGTACGTAAAATTTGGACGCTAATTCTTTTGCACATAGAATTGAATAATCGAATTGGGACCCATTAGCTTTTCCTATTTATGACATAATCAATGCTCGTGCCAAATTTCACGTTTCTATGTGAGAAAATTGGATTTCGTACATAAAATTTGGAGGCTAATTCTTTTGCACATAGAATTGAATAATTGAGTTGGACCCATTAGCTTTTCCTATTTATGACATAATCAATGCTCGTGCCAAATTTCACGTTTCTATGACACTAGAAAGTGAGAAAAATACATTCCGTACGTTAAATTTTGACGCTAATTCTTTTGCGCATAGAATTGAATAATCGAGTTGGGACCCATTAGTTTTTCCTATTTAGAACATATTCAATGCCCGTGCCAAATTTTACGTTTCTATGTGAGAAAATTGGATTGTGTACGTAAAATTTGGACGCTAATTCTTTTGCGCATAGAATTGAATAATCGAGTTGGGACCCATTAGCTTTTCCTATTTATGACATAATCAATGCTCGTGCCAAATTTCAAGTTTCTATGTGAGAAAATTGGATTGCGTACGTAAAATTTGGAGGCTAATTCTTTTGCACATAGAATTGAATAATCGAGTTGGGACCCATTAGCTTTTCCTATTTATGACATAATCAATGCTCGTGCCAAATTTCAAGTTTCTATGTGAGAAAATTGGATTCCGTACGTAAAATTTGAAGGCTAATTCTTTTGCACATAGAATTGAATAATCGAGTTAGGACCCATTAGCTTTTCTTATTTATGACATAATCAATGCCCGTGCCAGATTTTAAGTTTCTATGTGAGAAAATTACATTCCGTACGTAAGATTTGGACGCTAATTCTTTTGTGCATAGAATTAAATAACGGAGTTGGGACCCATTAGCTTTTCCTATTTATGACATAATCAATGCTCGTGCCAAATTTCAAGTTTCTATGTGAGAAAATTGGATTCTGTATGTAAAATTTAGACGCTATTTCTTTTGCACATAGAATTGAATAATCTAGTTAGGACCCATTAGCTTTTCCTATTTATGACATAATCAATGCCCGTGCCAAATTTTAAGTTTCTATGTGAGAAAATTACATTCCATACGTAAAACTTGGACGCTAATTCTTTTGTGCCTAGAATTAAATAACGGAGTTGGGACCCTTTAGCTTTTCCTATTTATGACATAATCAATGCCCGTGCCAAATTTCAAGTTTCTATGTGAGAAAATTGGATTCCGTACATAAAATTTTGACGCTAATTCTTTTGCACATAGAATTGAATAATCGAGTTAGGACCCATTAGCTTTTCCTATTTATGACATAATCAATGCTCGTGCCAAATTTCACATTTCTATGACACTGGAAAGTGAGAAAAATACATTCCGTACGGAAAATTTTGACGCTAATTCTTTTGCACATAGAATTGAATAATCGAGTTAGGACCCATTAGCTTTTCCTATTTATGACATAATCAATGCTCGTGCCAAATTTCACGTTTCTATGACACTGGAAAGTGAGAAAAATACATTCCGTACGGTATATTTTGACGCTAATTCTTTTGCGCATAGAATTGAATAATCGAGTTGAGACCCATTAGTTTTTCCTATTTTGAACATATACAATGCCCGTGCCAAATTTTAAGTTTCTATGTGAGAAAATTGGATTCTGTACGTAAAATTTGGACGCTAATTCTTTTGCGCATAGAATTGAATAATCGAATTGGGACCCATTAGCTTTTCCTATTTATGACATAATCAATGCTCTTGCCAAATTTCAAGTTTCTATGTGAGAAAATTGGATTCCGTACATAAAATTTGGAGGCTAATTCTTTTGCACATAGAATTGAATAATCGAGTTGGGACCCATTAGCTTTTCCTATTTATGACATAATCAATGCTCGTGCCAAATTTCACGTTTCTATGACACTGGAAAGTGAGAAAAATACATTCCATACGTAAAATTTTGACGCTAATTCTTTTGCACATAGAATTGAATAATCGAGTTGGGACCCATTAGCTTTTCCTATTTATGACATAATCAATGCTCGTGCCAAATTTCACGTTTCTATGACACTGGAAAGTGAGAAAAATACATTCCGTACGGTATATTTTGACGCTAATTCTTTTGCGCATAGAATTGAATAATCGAGTTGAGACCCATTAATTTTTCCTATTTTGAACATATACAATGCCCGTGCCAAATTTTAAGTTTCTATGTGAGAAAATTGGATTCTGTACGTAAAATTTGGACGCTAATTCTTTTGTGCCTAGAATTAAATAACGGAGTTGGGACCCTTTAGCTTTTCCTATTTATGACATAATCAATGCCCGTGCCAAATTTCAAGTTTCTATGTGAGAAAATTGGATTCCGTACATAAAATTTTGACGCTAATTCTTTTGCACATAGAATTGAATAATCGAGTTAGGACCCATTAGCTTTTCCTATTTATGACATAATCAATGCTCGTGCCAAATTTCACATTTCTATGACACTGGAAAGTGAGAAAAATACATTCCGTACGGAAAATTATGACGCTAATTCTTTTGCACATAGAATTGAATAATCGAGTTAGGACCCATTAGCTTTTCCTATTTATGACATAATCAATGCTCGTGCCAAATTTCACGTTTCTATGACACTGGAAAGTGAGAAAAATACATTCCGTACGGTATATTTTGACGCTAATTCTTTTGCGCATAGAATTGAATAATCGAGTTGAGACCCATTAGTTTTTCCTATTTTGAACATATACAATGCCCGTGCCAAATTTTGAGTTTCTATGAGAGAAAATTGGATTCTGTACGTAAAATTTGGACGCTAATTCTTTTGCGCATAGAATTAAATAATCGAGTTGGGATCCATTAGCTTTTCCTATTTATGACATAATCAATGCTCGTGCCAAATTTCAAGTTTCTATGTGAGAAAATTGGATTCCGTACGTAAAATTTGGAGGCTAATTCTTTTGCACATAGAGTTGAAAAATCGAGTTGGGACCCATTAGCTTTTCCTATTTATGACATATTCAATGCTCGTGCCAAATTTCAAGTTTCTATGTGAGAAAATTGGATTCCGTACATAAAATTTGGAGGCTAATTCTTTTGCACATAGAATTGAATAATCGAGTTGGGACCCATTAGCTTTTCCTATTTATGACATAATCAATGCTCGTGCCAAATTTCACGTTTCTATGACACTGGAAAGTGAGAAAAATACATTCCGTACGGAATATTTTGACGCTAATTCTTTTGCGCATAGAATTGAATAATCGAGTTGAGACCCATTAGTTTTTCCTATTTTGAACATATACAATGCCCGTGCCAAATTTTAAGTTTCTATGTGAGAAAATTGGATTCTATACGTAAAATTTGGACGCTGATTCTTTTGTGCCTAGAATTAAAAAACGGAGTTGGGACCCTTTAGCTTTTCCTATTTATGACATAATCAATGCCCGTGCCAAATTTCAAGTTTCTACGTGAGAAAATTGGATTCCGTACATAAAATTTGGAGGCTAATTCCTTTGCACATAGAATTGAAAAATCGAGTTGGGACCCATTAGCTTTTCCTATTTATGACATAATCAATGCCTGTGCCAAATTTTAAGTTTTCTATTTGAGAAAATTACATTCCGTACGTAAAACTTGGACGCTAATTCTTTAGTGCCTAGAATTAAATAACGGAGTTGGGACCCATTAGCTTTTCCTATTTATGACATAATCAATACTCGTGCCAAATTTCAAGTTTCTATGTGAGAAAATTGCATTCAGTACGTAAAATTTGGATGCTACTTCTTTTGCACATAGAATTGAATAATCGAGTTGGGACCCATTAGCTTTTCCTATTTATGACATAATCAATGCTCGTGCCAAATTTCACGTTTCTATGACACTGGAAAGTGAGAAAAATACATTCCATACGTAAAATTTTGACGCTAATTCTTTTGCACATAGAATTGAACAATCGAGTTAGGACCCATTAGCTTTTCCTATTTATGACATAATCAATGCTCGTGCCAAATTTCACGTTTCTATGACACTGGAAAGTGAGAAAAATACATTCCGTACGGTATATTTTGACGCTAATTCTTTTGCGCATAGAATTGAATAATCGAGTTGAGACCCATTAGTTTTTCCTATTTTGAACATATACAATGCCCGTGCCAAATTTTAAGTTTCTATGTGAGAAAATTGGATTCTGTACGTAAAATTTGGACGCTAATTCTTTTGCGCATAGAATTGAATAATCGAATTGGGACCCATTAGCTTTTCCTATTTATGACAATCAATGCTCTTGCCAAATTTCAAGTTTCTATGTGAGAAAATTGGATTCCGTACATAAAATTTGGAGGCTAATTCTTTTGCACATAGAATTGAATAATCGAGTTGGGACCCATTAGCTTTTCCTATTTATGACATAATCAATGCTCGTGCCAAATTTCACGTTTCTATGACACTGGAAAGTGAGAAAAATACATTCCATACGTAAAATTTTGACGCTAATTCTTTTGCACATAGAATTGAATAATCGAGTTGGGACCCATTAGCTTTTCCTATTTATGACATAATCAATGCTCGTGCCAAATTTCACGTTTCTATGACACTGGAAAGTGAGAAAAATACATTCCGTACGGTATATTTTGACGCTAATTCTTTTGCGCATAGAATTGAATAATCGAGTTGAGACCCATTAATTTTTCCTATTTTGAACATATACAATGCCCGTGCCAAATTTTAAGTTTCTATGTGAGAAAATTGGATTCTGTACGTAAAATTTGGACGCTAATTCTTTTGTGCCTAGAATTAAATAACGGAGTTGGGACCCTTTAGCTTTTCCTATTTATGACATAATCAATGCCCGTGCCAAATTTCAAGTTTCTATGTGAGAAAATTGGATTCCGTACATAAAATTTTGACGCTAATTCTTTTGCACATAGAATTGAATAATCGAGTTAGGACCCATTAGCTTTTCCTATTTATGACATAATCAATGCTCGTGCCAAATTTCACATTTCTATGACACTGGAAAGTGAGAAAAATACATTCCGTACGGAATATTTTGACGCTAATTCTTTTGCGCATAGAATTGAATAATCGAGTTGAGACCCATTAGTTTTTCCTATTTTGAACATATACAATGCCCGTGCCAAATTTTAAGTTTCTATGTGAGAAAATTGGATTCTGTACGTAAAATTTGGACGCTAATTCTTTTGCGCATAGAATTGAATAATCGAGTTGGGACCCATTAGCTTTTCCTATTTATGACATAATCAATGCTCGTGCCAAATTTCAAGTTTCTATGTGAGAAAATTGGATTCCGTACGTAAAATTTGGAGGCTAATTCTTTTGCACATAGAGTTGAAAAATCGAGTTGGGACCCATTAGCTTTTCCTATTTATGACATAGTCAATGCTCGTGCCAAATTTCAAGTTTCTATGTGAGAAAATTGGATTCCGTACGTAAAATTTGAAGGCTAATTCTTTTGCACATAGAATTGAATAATCGAGTTGGGACCCATTAGCTTTTCCTATTTATGACATAATCAATGCCCGTGCCAAATTTTAAGTTTCTACGTGAGAAAATTACATTCCGTACGTAACATTTGGACGCTAATTCTTTTGCGCATAGAATTAAATAACGGAGTTGGGACCCATTAGCTTTTCCTATTTATGACATAATCAATGCTCGTGCAAAATTTCAAGTTTCTATGTGAGAAAATTGGATTCCGTACGTAAAATTTGGATGCTAATTCTTTTGCACATAGAATTGAATAATCGAGTTGGGACCCATTAGCTTTTCCTATTTATGACATAATCAATGCTCGTGCCAAATTTCACGTTTCTATGACACTGGAAAGTGAGAAAAATACATTCCATACGTGAAAATTTTGACGCTAATTCTTTTGCACATAGAATTGAATAATCGAGTTAGGACCCATTAGCTTTTCCTATTTATGACATAATCAATGCTCGTGCCAAATTTCACGTTTCTATGACACTGGAAAGTTAGAAAAATACATTCCGTACGGAAAATTTTGACGCTAATTCTTTTGCGCATAGAATTGAATAATCGAGTTGAGACCCATTAGTTTTTCCTATTTTGAACATATACAATGCCCGTGCCAAATTTTAAGTTTCTATGTGGGAAAATTGGATTCTGTACGTAAAATTTGGACGCTAATTCTTTTGCACATAGAATTGAATAATCGAATTGGGACCCATTAGCTTTTCCTATTTATGACATAATCAATGCTCGTGCCAAATTTCACGTTTCTATGTGAGAAAATTGGATTTCGTACATAAAATTTGGAGGCTAATTCTTTTGCACATAGAATTGAATAATTGAGTTGGACCCATTAGCTTTTCCTATTTATGACATAATCAATGCTCGTGCCAAATTTCACGTTTCTATGACACTAGAAAGTGAGAAAAATACATTCCGTACGTTAAATTTTGACGCTAATTCTTTTGCGCATAGAATTGAATAATCGAGTTGGGACCCATTAGTTTTTCCTATTTAGAACATATTCAATGCCCGTGCCAAATTTTACGTTTCTATGTGAGAAAATTGGATTGTGTACATAAAATTTGGACGCTAATTCTTTTGCGCATAGAATTGAATAATCGAGTTGGGACCCATTAGCTTTTCCTATTTATGACATAATCAATGCTCGTGCCAAATTTCAAGTTTCTATGTGAGAAAATTGGATTGCGTACGTAAAATTTGGAGGCTAATTCTTTTGCACATAGAATTGAATAATCGAGTTGGGACCCATTAGCTTTTCCTATTTATGACATAATCAATGCTCGTGCCAAATTTCAAGTTTCTATGTGAGAAAATTGGATTCCGTACGTAAAATTTGAAGGCTAATTCTTTTGCACATAGAATTGAATAATCGAGTTAGGACCCATTAGCTTTTCTTATTTATGACATAATCAATGCCCGTGCCAGATTTTAAGTTTCTATGTGAGAAAATTACATTCCGTACGTAAGATTTGGACGCTAATTCTTTTGTGCATAGAATTAAATAACGGAGTTGGGACCCATTAGCTTTTCCTATTTATGACATAATCAATGCTCGTGCCAAATTTCAAGTTTCTATGTGAGAAAATTGGATTCTGTATGTAAAATTTAGACGCTATTTCTTTTGCACATAGAATTGAATAATCTAGTTAGGACCCATTAGCTTTTCCTATTTATGACATAATCAATGCCCGTGCCAAATTTTAAGTTTCTATGTGAGAAAATTACATTCCATACGTAAAACTTGGACGCTAATTCTTTTGTGCCTAGAATTAAATAACGGAGTTGGGACCCTTTAGCTTTTCCTATTTATGACATAATCAATGCCCGTGCCAAATTTCAAGTTTCTATGTGAGAAAATTGGATTCCGTACATAAAATTTTGACGCTAATTCTTTTGCACATAGAATTGAATAATCGAGTTAGGACCCATTAGCTTTTCCTATTTATGACATAATCAATGCTCGTGCCAAATTTCACATTTCTATGACACTGGAAAGTGAGAAAAATACATTCCGTACGGAAAATTTTGACGCTAATTCTTTTGCACATAGAATTGAATAATCGAGTTAGGACCCATTAGCTTTTCCTATTTATGACATAATCAATGCTCGTGCCAAATTTCACGTTTCTATGACACTGGAAAGTGAGAAAAATACATTCCGTACGGTATATTTTGACGCTAATTCTTTTGCGCATAGAATTGAATAATCGAGTTGAGACCCATTAGTTTTTCCTATTTTGAACATATACAATGCCCGTGCCAAATTTTAAGTTTCTATGTGAGAAAATTGGATTCTGTACGTAAAATTTGGACGCTAATTCTTTTGCGCATAGAATTGAATAATCGAATTGGGACCCATTAGCTTTTCCTATTTATGACATAATCAATGCTCTTGCCAAATTTCAAGTTTCTATGTGAGAAAATTGGATTCCGTACATAAAATTTGGAGGCTAATTCTTTTGCACATAGAATTGAATAATCGAGTTGGGACCCATTAGCTTTTCCTATTTATGACATAATCAATGCTCGTGCCAAATTTCACGTTTCTATGACACTGGAAAGTGAGAAAAATACATTCCATACGTAAAATTTTGACGCTAATTCTTTTGCACATAGAATTGAATAATCGAGTTGGGACCCATTAGCTTTTCCTATTTATGACATAATCAATGCTCGTGCCAAATTTCACGTTTCTATGACACTGGAAAGTGAGAAAAATACATTCCGTACGGTATATTTTGACGCTAATTCTTTTGCGCATAGAATTGAATAATCGAGTTGAGACCCATTAATTTTTCCTATTTTGAACATATACAATGCCCGTGCCAAATTTTAAGTTTCTATGTGAGAAAATTGGATTCTGTACGTAAAATTTGGACGCTAATTCTTTTGTGCCTAGAATTAAATAACGGAGTTGGGACCCTTTAGCTTTTCCTATTTATGACATAATCAATGCCCGTGCCAAATTTCAAGTTTCTATGTGAGAAAATTGGATTCCGTACATAAAATTTTGACGCTAATTCTTTTGCACATAGAATTGAATAATCGAGTTAGGACCCATTAGCTTTTCCTATTTATGACATAATCAATGCTCGTGCCAAATTTCACATTTCTATGACACTGGAAAGTGAGAAAAAGTACATTCCGTACGGAAAATTATGACGCTAATTCTTTTGCACATAGAATTGAATAATCGAGTTAGGACCCATTAGCTTTTCCTATTTATGACATAATCAATGCTCGTGCCAAATTTCACGTTTCTATGACACTGGAAAGTGAGAAAAATACATTCCGTACGGTATATTTTGACGCTAATTCTTTTGCGCATAGAATTGAATAATCGAGTTGAGACCCATTAGTTTTTCCTATTTTGAACATATACAATGCCCGTGCCAAATTTTGAGTTTCTATGAGAGAAAATTGGATTCTGTACGTAAAATTTGGACGCTAATTCTTTTGCGCATAGAATTAAATAATCGAGTTGGGATCCATTAGCTTTTCCTATTTATGACATAATCAATGCTCGTGCCAAATTTCAAGTTTCTATGTGAGAAAATTGGATTCCGTACGTAAAATTTGGAGGCTAATTCTTTTGCACATAGAGTTGAAAAATCGAGTTGGGACCCATTAGCTTTTCCTATTTATGACATATTCAATGCTCGTGCCAAATTTCAAGTTTCTATGTGAGAAAATTGGATTCCGTACATAAAATTTGGAGGCTAATTCTTTTGCACATAGAATTGAATAATCGAGTTGGGACCCATTAGCTTTTCCTATTTATGACATAATCAATGCTCGTGCCAAATTTCACGTTTCTATGACACTGGAAAGTGAGAAAAATACATTCCGTACGGAATATTTTGACGCTAATTCTTTTGCGCATAGAATTGAATAATCGAGTTGAGACCCATTAGTTTTTCCTATTTTGAACATATACAATGCCCGTGCCAAATTTTAAGTTTCTATGTGAGAAAATTGGATTCTATACGTAAAATTTGGACGCTAATTCTTTTGTGCCTAGAATTAAAAAACGGAGTTGGGACCCTTTAGCTTTTCCTATTTATGACATAATCAATGCCCGTGCCAAATTTCAAGTTTCTACGTGAGAAAATTGGATTCCGTACATAAAATTTGGAGGCTAATTCCTTTGCACATAGAATTGAAAAATCGAGTTGGGACCCATTAGCTTTTCCTATTTATGACATAATCAATGCCTGTGCCAAATTTTAAGTTTTCTATTTGAGAAAATTACATTCCGTACGTAAAACTTGGACGCTAATTCTTTAGTGCCTAGAATTAAATAACGGAGTTGGGACCCATTAGCTTTTCCTATTTATGACATAATCAATACTCGTGCCAAATTTCAAGTTTCTATGTGAGAAAATTGCATTCAGTACGTAAAATTTGGATGCTACTTCTTTTGCACATAGAATTGAATAATCGAGTTGGGACCCATTAGCTTTTCCTATTTATGACATAATCAATGCTCGTGCCAAATTTCACGTTTCTATGACACTGGAAAGTGAGAAAAATACATTCCATACGTAAAATTTTGACGCTAATTCTTTTGCACATAGAATTGAATAATCGAGTTAGGACCCATTAGCTTTTCCTATTTATGACATAATCAATGCTCGTGCCAAATTTCACATTTCTATGACACTGGAAAGTGAGAAAAATACATTCCGTACGGAAAATTTTGACGCTAATTCTTTTGCACATAGAATTGAATAATCGAGTTAGGACCCATTAGCTTTTCCTATTTATGACATAATCAATGCTCGTGCCAAATGTCACGTTTCTATGACACTGGAAAGTGAGAAAAATACATTCCGTACGGTATATTTTGACGCTAATTCTTTTGCGCATAGAATTGAATAATCGAGTTGAGACCCATTAGTTTTTCCTATTTTGAACATATACAATGCCCGTGCCAAATTTTAAGTTTCTATGTGAGAAAATTGGATTCTGTACGTAAAATTTGGACGCTAATTCTTTTGCGCATAGAATTGAATAATCGAATTGGGACCCATTAGCTTTTCCTATTTATGACAATCAATGCTCTTGCCAAATTTCAAGTTTCTATGTGAGAAAATTGGATTCCGTACATAAAATTTGGAGGCTAATTCTTTTGCACATAGAATTGAATAATCGAGTTGGGACCCATTAGCTTTTCCTATTTATGACATAATCAATGCTCGTGCCAAATTTCACGTTTCTATGACACTGGAAAGTGAGAAAAATACATTCCATACGTAAAATTTTGACGCTAATTCTTTTGCACATAGAATTGAATAATCGAGTTAGGACCCATTAGCTTTTCCTATTTATGACATAATCAATGCTCGTGCCAAATTTCACGTTTCTATGACACTGGAAAGTGAGAAAAATACATTCCGTACGGTATATTTTGACGCTAATTCTTTTGCGCATAGAATTGAATAATCGAGTTGAGACCCATTAATTTTTCCTATTTTGAACATATACAATGCCCGTGCCAAATTTTAAGTTTCTATGTGAGAAAATTGGATTCTGTACGTAAAATTTGGACGCTAATTCTTTTGTGCCTAGAATTAAATAACGGAGTTGGGACCCTTTAGCTTTTCCTATTTATGACATAATCAATGCCCGTGCCAAATTTCAAGTTTCTATGTGAGAAAATTGGATTCCGTACATAAAATTTTGACGCTAATTCTTTTGCACATAGAATTGAATAATCGAGTTAGGACCCATTAGCTTTTCCTATTTATGACATAATCAATGCTCGTGCCAAATTTCACATTTCTATGACACTGGAAAGTGAGAAAAATACATTCCGTACGGAAAATTATGACGCTAATTCTTTTGCACATAGAATTGAATAATCGAGTTAGGACCCATTAGCTTTTCCTATTTATGACATAATCAATGCTCGTGCCAAATTTCACGTTTCTATGACACTGGAAAGTGAGAAAAATACATTCCGTACGGTATATTTTGACGCTAATTCTTTTGCGCATAGAATTGAATAATCGAGTTGAGACCCATTAGTTTTTCCTATTTTGAACATATACAATGCCCGTGCCAAATTTTGAGTTTCTATGAGAGAAAATTGGATTCTGTACGTAAAATTTGGACGCTAATTCTTTTGCGCATAGAATTAAATAATCGAGTTGGGATCCATTAGCTTTTCCTATTTATGACATAATCAATGCTCGTGCCAAATTTCAAGTTTCTATGTGAGAAAATTGGATTCCGTACGTAAAATTTGGAGGCTAATTCTTTTGCACATAGAGTTGAAAAATCGAGTTGGGACCCATTAGCTTTTCCTATTTATGACATATTCAATGCTCGTGCCAAATTTCAAGTTTCTATGTGAGAAAATTGGATTCCGTACATAAAATTTGGAGGCTAATTCTTTTGCACATAGAATTGAATAATCGAGTTGGGACCCATTAGCTTTTCCTATTTATGACATAATCAATGCTCGTGCCAAATTTCACGTTTCTATGACACTGGAAAGTGAGAAAAATACATTCCGTACGGAATATTTTGACGCTAATTCTTTTGCGCATAGAATTGAATAATCGAGTTGAGACCCATTAGTTTTTCCTATTTTGAACATATACAATGCCCGTGCCAAATTTTAAGTTTCTATGTGAGAAAATTGGATTCTATACGTAAAATTTGGACGCTAATTCTTTTGTGCCTAGAATTAAAAAACGGAGTTGGGACCCTTTAGCTTTTCCTATTTATGACATAATCAATGCCCGTGCCAAATTTCAAGTTTCTACGTGAGAAAATTGGATTCCGTACATAAAATTTGGAGGCTAATTCCTTTGCACATAGAATTGAAAAATCGAGTTGGGACCCATTAGCTTTTCCTATTTATGACATAATCAATGCCTGTGCCAAATTTTAAGTTTTCTATTTGAGAAAATTACATTCCGTACGTAAAACTTGGACGCTAATTCTTTAGTGCCTAGAATTAAATAACGGAGTTGGGACCCATTAGCTTTTCCTATTTATGACATAATCAATACTCGTGCCAAATTTCAAGTTTCTATGTGAGAAAATTGCATTCAGTACGTAAAATTTGGATGCTACTTCTTTTGCACATAGAATTGAATAATCGAGTTGGGACCCATTAGCTTTTCCTATTTATGACATAATCAATGCTCGTGCCAAATTTCACGTTTCTATGACACTGGAAAGTGAGAAAAATACATTCCATACGTAAAATTTTGACGCTAATTCTTTTGCACATAGAATTGAATAATCGAGTTAGGACCCATTAGCTTTTCCTATTTATGACATAATCAATGCTCGTGCCAAATTTCACGTTTCTATGACACTGGAAAGTGAGAAAAATACATTCCGTACGGAATATTTTGACGCTAATTCTTTTGCGCATAGAATTGAATAATCGAGTTGAGACCCATTAGTTTTTCCTATTTTAAACATATACAATGCCCGTGCCAAATTTTAAGTTTCTATGTGAGAAAATTGGATTCTGTACGTAAAATTTGGACGCTAATTCTTTTGCGCATAGAATTGAATAATCGAGTTGGGACCCATTAGCTTTTCCTATTTATGACATAATCAATGCTCGTGCCAAATTTCAAGTTTCTATGTGAGAAAATTGGATTCCGTACGTAAAATTTGGAGGCTAATTCTTTTGCACATAGAGTTGAAAAATCGAGTTGGGACCCATTAGCTTTTCCTATTTATGACATAATCAATGCTCGTGCCAAATTTCACGTTTCTATGACACTGGAAAGTGAGAAAAATACATTCCATACGTAAAATTTTGACGCTAATTCTTTTGCACATAGAATTGAATAATCGAATTAGGACCCATTAGCTTTTCCTATTTATGACATAATCAATGCTCGTGCCAAATTTCACGTTTCTATGACACTGGAAAGTGAGAAAAATACATTCCGTACGGAATATTTTTACGCTAATTCTTTTGCGCATAGAATTGAATAATCGAGTTGAGACCCATTAGTTTTTCCTATTTTGAACATAATCAATGCCTGTGCCAAATTTTAAGTTTCTATTTGAGAAAATTACATTCCGTACGTAAAACTTGGACGCTAATTCTTTAGTGCCTAGAATTAAATAACGGAGTTGGGACCCGTTAGCTTTTCCTATTTATGACATAATCAATACTCGTGCCAAATTTTAAGTTTCTATGTGAGAAAATTGCATTCAGTACGTAAAATTTGGACGCTAATTCTTTAGTGCCTAGAATTAAAAACCGGAGTTGACACCCATTAGTTTTTCCTATTTTGAACATATACAATGCCCGTGCCAAATTTTAAGTTTCTATGTGAGAAAATTGGATTCTGTACGTAAAATTTGGACGCTAATTCTTTTGCGCATAGAATTGAATAATCGAGTTGGGACCCATTAGCTTTTCCTATTTATGACATAATCAATGCTCGTGCCAAATTTCACATTTCTATGACACTGGAAAGTGAGAAAAATACATTCCGTACGGAAAATTTTGACACTAATTCTTTTGCGCATAGAATTGAATAATCGAGTTAGGACCCATTAGCTTTTCCTATTTATGACATAATCAATGCTCGTGCCAAATTTCACGTTTCTATGACACTGGAAAGTGAGAAAAATACATTCCGTACGGTATATTTTGACGCTAATTCTTTTGCGCATAGAATTGAATAATCGAGTTGAGACCCATTAGTTTTTCCTATTTTGAACATATACAATGCCCGTGCCAAATTTTAAGTTTCTATGTGAGAAAATTGGATTCTGTACGTAAAATTTGGACGCTAATTCTTTTGCGCATAGAATTAAATAATCGAGTTGGGACCCATTAGCTTTTCCTATTTATCACATAATCAATGCTCGTGCCAAATTTCAAGTTTCTATGTGAGAAAATTGGATTCCGTACGTAAAATTTGGAGGCTAATTCTTTTGCACATAGAGTTGAAAAATCGAGTTGGGACCCATTAGCTTTTCCTATTTATGACATAATCAATGCTCGTGCCAAATTTCAAGCTTCTATGTGAGAAAATTGGATTCCGTACGTAAAATTTGGATGCTACTTCTTTTGAACATAGAATTGAATAATCGAGTTGGGACCCATTAGCTTTTCCTATTTATGACATAATCAATGCTCGTGCCAAATTTCACGTTTCTATGACACTGGAAAGTGAGAAAAATACATTCCGTACGGTATATTTTGACGCTAATTCTTTTGCGCATAGAATTGAATAATCGAGTTGAGACCCATTAGTTTTTCCTATTTTGAACATATACAATGCCCGTGCCAAATTTTAAGTTTCTATGTGAGAAAATTGGATTCTGTACGTAAAATTTGGACGCTAATTCTTTTGCGCATAGAATTGAATAATCGAGTTGGGACCCATTAGCTTTTCCTATTTATGACATAATCAATGCTCGTGCCAAATTTCAAGTTTCTATGTGAGAAAATTGGATTCCGTACGTAAAATTTGGAGGCTAATTCTTTTGCACATAGAGTTGAAAAATCGAGTTGGGACCCATTAGCTTTTCCTATTTATGACATAATCAATGCTCGTGCCAAATTTCAAGTTTCTATGTGAGAAAATTGGATTCCGTACGTAAAATTTGAAGGCTAATTCTTTTGCACATAGAATTGAATAATCGAGTTGGGACCCATTAGCTTTTCCTATTTATGACATAATGCCCGTGCCAAATTTTAAGTTTCTACGTGAGAAAATTACATTCCGTACGTAACATTTGGACGCTAATTCTTTTGCGCATAGAATTAAATAACGGAGTTGGGACCCATTAGCTTTTCCTATTTATGACATAATCAATGCTCGTGCCAAATTTCAAGTTTCTATGTGAGAAAATTGGATTCCGTACGTAAAATTTGGATGCTAATTCTTTTGCACATAGAATTGAATAATCGAGTTGGGACCCATTAGCTTTTCCTATTTATGACATAATCAATGCTCGTGCCAAATTTCACGTTTCTATGACACTGGAAAGTGAGAAAAATACATTCCATACGTGAAAATTTTGACGCTAATTCTTTTGCGCATAGAATTGAATAATCGAGTTGAGACCCATTAGTTTTTCCTATTTTGAACATATACAATGCCCGTGCCAAATTTTAAGTTTCTATGTGAGAAAATTGGATTCTGTACGTAAAATTTGGACGCTAATTCTTTTGCGCATAGAATTGAATAATCGAGTTGGGACCCATTAGCTTTTCTTATTTATGACATAATCAATGCTCGTGCCAAATTTCAAGTTTCTATGTGAGAAAATTGGATTCCGTACGTAAAATTTGGAGGCTAATTCTTTTGCACATAGAGTTGAAAAACCGAGTTGGGACCCATTAGCTTTTCCTATTTATGACATAATCAATGCTCGTGCCAAATTTCAAGTTTCTATGTGAGAAAATTGGATTCCGTACGTAAAATTTGAAGGCTAATTCTTTTGCACATAGAATTGAATAATCGAGTTGGGACCCATTAGCTTTTCCTATTTATGACATAATCAATGCCTGTGCCAAATTTTAAGTTTCTATTTGAGAAAATTACATTCCGTACGTAAAACTTGGACGCTAATTTTTTAGTGCCTAGAATTAAATAACGGAGTTGGGACCCATTAGCTTTTCCTATTTATGACATAATCAATGCTCGTGCCAAATTTCAAGTTTCTATGTGAGAAAATTGCATTCCGTACGTAAAATTTGGATGCTACTTCTTTTGCACATAGAATTGAATAATCGAGTTGGGACCCATTAGCTTTTCCTATTTATGACCTAATCAATGCTCGTGCCAAATTTCACGTTTCTATGACACTGGAAAGTGAGAAAAATACATTCCATACGTAAAATTTTGACGCTAATTCTTTTGCACATAGAATTGAATAATCGAGTTAGGACCCATTAGCTTTTCCTATTTATGACATAATCAATGCCCGTGCCAAATTTTAAGTTTCTATGTGAGAAAATTACATTCCATACGTAAAACTTGGACGCTAATTCTTTTGTGCCTAGAATTAAATAACGGAGTTGGGACCCTTTAGCTTTTCCTATTTATGACATAATCAATGCCCGTGCCAAATTTCAAGTTTCTATGTGAGAAAATTGGATTCCGTACATAAAATTTTGACGCTAATTCTTTTGCACATAGAATTGAATAATCGAGTTAGGACCCATTAGCTTTTCCTATTTATGACATAATCAATGCTCGTGCCAAATTTCACATTTCTATGACACTGGAAAGTGAGAAAAATACATTCCGTACGGAAAATTTTGACGCTAATTCTTTTGCACATAGAATTGAATAATCGAGTTAGGACCCATTAGCTTTTCCTATTTATGACATAATCAATGCTCGTGCCAAATTTCACGTTTCTATGACACTGGAAAGTGAGAAAAATACATTCCGTACGGTATATTTTGACGCTAATTCTTTTGCGCATAGAATTGAATAATCGAGTTGAGACCCATTAGTTTTTCCTATTTTGAACATATACAATGCCCGTGCCAAATTTTAAGTTTCTATGTGAGAAAATTGGATTCTGTACGTAAAATTTGGACGCTAATTCTTTTGCGCATAGAATTGAATAATCGAATTGGGACCCATTAGCTTTTCCTATTTATGACATAATCAATGCTCTTGCCAAATTTCAAGTTTCTATGTGAGAAAATTGGATTCCGTACATAAAATTTGGAGGCTAATTCTTTTGCACATAGAATTGAATAATCGAGTTGGGACCCATTAGCTTTTCCTATTTATGACATAATCAATGCTCGTGCCAAATTTCACGTTTCTATGACACTGGAAAGTGAGAAAAATACATTCCATACGTAAAATTTTGACGCTAATTCTTTTGCACATAGAATTGAATAATCGAGTTGGGACCCATTAGCTTTTCCTATTTATGACATAATCAATGCTCGTGCCAAATTTCACGTTTCTATGACACTGGAAAGTGAGAAAAATACATTCCGTACGGTATATTTTGACGCTAATTCTTTTGCGCATAGAATTGAATAATCGAGTTGAGACCCATTAGTTTTTCCTATTTTGAACATATACAATGCCCGTGCCAAATTTTAAGTTTCTATGTGAGAAAATTGGATTCTGTACGTAAAATTTGGACGCTAATTCTTTTGTGCCTAGAATTAAATAACGGAGTTGGGACCCTTTAGCTTTTCCTATTTATGACATAATCAATGCCCGTGCCAAATTTCAAGTTTCTATGTGAGAAAATTGGATTCCGTACATAAAATTTTGACGCTAATTCTTTTGCACATAGAATTGAATAATCGAGTTAGGACCCATTAGCTTTTCCTATTTATGACATAATCAATGCTCGTGCCAAATTTCACATTTCTATGACACTGGAAAGTGAGAAAAATACATTCCGTACGGAAAATTATGACGCTAATTCTTTTGCACATAGAATTGAATAATCGAGTTAGGACCCATTAGCTTTTCCTATTTATGACATAATCAATGCTCGTGCCAAATTTCACGTTTCTATGACACTGGAAAGTGAGAAAAATACATTCCGTACGGTATATTTTGACGCTAATTCTTTTGCGCATAGAATTGAATAATCGAGTTGAGACCCATTAGTTTTTCCTATTTTGAACATATACAATGCCCGTGCCAAATTTTAAGTTTCTATGTGAGAAAATTGGATTCTGTACGTAAAATTTGGACGCTAATTCTTTTGCGCATAGAATTAAATAATCGAGTTGGGATCCATTAGCTTTTCCTATTTATGACATAATCAATGCTCGTGCCAAATTTCAAGTTTCTATGTGAGAAAATTGGATTCCGTACGTAAAATTTGGAGGCTAATTCTTTTGCACATAGAGTTGAAAAATCGAGTTGGGACCCATTAGCTTTTCCTATTTATGACATATTCAATGCTCGTGCCAAATTTCAAGTTTCTATGTGAGAAAATTGGATTCCGTACATAAAATTTGGAGGCTAATTCTTTTGCACATAGAATTGAATAATCGAGTTGGGACCCATTAGCTTTTCCTATTTATGACATAATCAATGCTCGTGCCAAATTTCACGTTTCTATGACACTGGAAAGTGAGAAAAATACATTCCGTACGGAATATTTTGACGCTAATTCTTTTGCGCATAGAATTGAATAATCGAGTTGAGACCCATTAGTTTTTCCTATTTTGAACATATACAATGCCCGTGCCAAATTTTAAGTTTCTATGTGAGAAAATTGGATTCTATACGTAAAATTTGGACGCTAATTCTTTTGTGCCTAGAATTAAAAAACGGAGTTGGGACCCTTTAGCTTTTCCTATTTATGACATAATCAATGCCCGTGCCAAATTTCAAGTTTCTACGTGAGAAAATTGGATTCCGTACATAAAATTTGGAGGCTAATTCCTTTGCACATAGAATTGAAAAATCGAGTTGGGACCCATTAGCTTTTCCTATTTATGACATAATCAATGCCTGTGCCAAATTTTAAGTTTTCTATTTGAGAAAATTACATTCCGTACGTAAAACTTGGACGCTAATTCTTTAGTGCCTAGAATTAAATAACGGAGTTGGGACCCATTAGCTTTTCCTATTTATGACATAATCAATACTCGTGCCAAATTTCAAGTTTCTATGTGAGAAAATTGCATTCAGTACGTAAAATTTGGATGCTACTTCTTTTGCACATAGAATTGAATAATCGAGTTGGGACCCATTAGCTTTTCCTATTTATGACATAATCAATGCTCGTGCCAAATTTCACGTTTCTATGACACTGGAAAGTGAGAAAAATACATTCCATACGTAAAATTTTGACGCTAATTCTTTTGCACATAGAATTGAATAATCGAGTTAGGACCCATTAGCTTTTCCTATTTATGACATAATCAATGCTCGTGCCAAATTTCACGTTTCTATGACACTGGAAAGTGAGAAAAATACATTCCGTACGGAATATTTTGACGCTAATTCTTTTGCGCATAGAATTGAATAATCGAGTTGAGACCCATTAGTTTTTCCTATTTTAAACATATACAATGCCCGTGCCAAATTTTAAGTTTCTATGTGAGAAAATTGGATTCTGTACGTAAAATTTGGACGCTAATTCTTTTGCGCATAGAATTGAATAATCGAGTTGGGACCCATTAGCTTTTCCTATTTATGACATAATCAATGCTCGTGCCAAATTTCACATTTCTATGACACTGGAAAGTGAGAAAAATACAT
This sequence comes from Eleutherodactylus coqui, assembly GCA_035609135.1. Taxonomy (NCBI): domain Eukaryota; kingdom Metazoa; phylum Chordata; class Amphibia; order Anura; family Eleutherodactylidae; genus Eleutherodactylus; species Eleutherodactylus coqui. The sequence continues at coordinate 53,804,535 of CM069412.1, read as the reverse complement.
TCCGTACGGAAAATTTTGACGCTAATTCTTTTGCACATAGAATTGAATAATCGAGTTAGGACCCATTAGCTTTTCCTATTTATGACATAATCAATGCTCGTGCCAAATTTCACGTTTCTATGACACTGGAAAGTGAGAAAAATACATTCCGTACGGTATATTTTGACGCTAATTCTTTTGCGCATAGAATTGAATAATCGAGTTGAGACCCATTAGTTTTTCCTATTTTGAACATATACAATGCCCGTGCCAAATTTTAAGTTTCTATGTGAGAAAATTGGATTCTGTACGTAAAATTTGGAAGCTAATTCTTTTGCGCATAGAATTAAATAATCGAGTTGCGACCCATTAGCTTTTCCTATTTATGACATAATCAATGCTCGTGCCAAATTTCAAGTTTCTATGTGAGAAAATTGGATTCCGTACGTAAAATTTGGAGGCTAATTCTTTTGCACATAGAGTTGAAAAATCGAGTTGGGACCCATTAGCTTTTCCTATTTATGACATAATCAATGCTCGTGCCAAATTTCACGTTTCTATGACACTGGAAAGTGAGAAAAATACATTCCATACGTAAAATTTTGACGCTAATTCTTTTGCACATAGAATTGAATAATCGAATTAGGACCCATTAGCTTTTCCTATTTATGACATAATCAATGCTCGTGCCAAATTTCACGTTTCTATGACACTGGAAAGTGAGAAAAATACATTCCGTACGGAATATTTTTACGCTAATTCTTTTGCGCATAGAATTGAATAATCGAGTTGAGACCCATTAGTTTTTCCTATTTTGAACATAATCAATGCCTGTGCCAAATTTTAAGTTTCTATTTGAGAAAATTACATTCCGTACGTAAAACTTGGACGCTAATTCTTTAGTGCCTAGAATTAAATAACGGAGTTGGGACCCATTAGCTTTTCCTATTTATGACATAATCAATACTCGTGCCAAATTTTAAGTTTCTATGTGAGAAAATTGCATTCAGTACGTAAAATTTGGACGCTAATTCTTTAGTGCCTAGAATTAAATAACGGAGTTGACACCCATTAGTTTTTCCTATTTTGAACATATACAATGCCCGTGCCAAATTTTAAGTTTCTATGTGAGAAAATTGGATTCTGTACGTAAAATTTGGACGCTAATTCTTTTGCGCATAGAATTGAATAATCGAGTTGGGACCCATTAGCTTTTCCTATTTATGACATAATCAATGCTCGTGCCAAATTTCACATTTCTATGACACTGGAAAGTGAGAAAAATACATTCCGTACGGAAAATTTTGACGCTAATTCTTTTGCGCATAGAATTGAATAATCGAGTTAGGACCCATTAGCTTTTCCTATTTATGACATAATCAATGCTCGTGCCAAATTTCACGTTTCTATGACACTGGAAAGTGAGAAAAATACATTCCGTACGGTATATTTTGACGCTAATTCTTTTGCGCATAGAATTGAATAATCGAGTTGAGACCCATTAGTTTTTCCTATTTTGAACATATACAATGCCCGTGCCAAATTTTAAGTTTCTATGTGAGAAAATTGGATTCTGTACGTAAAATTTGGACGCTAATTCTTTTGCGCATAGAATTAAATAATCGAGTTGGGACCCATTAGCTTTTCCTATTTATCACATAATCAATGCTCGTGCCAAATTTCAAGTTTCTATGTGAGAAAATTGGATTCCGTACGTAAAATTTGGAGGCTAATTCTTTTGCACATAGAGTTGAAAAATCGAGTTGGGACCCATTAGCTTTTCCTATTTATGACATAATCAATGCTCGTGCCAAATTTCAAGCTTCTATGTGAGAAAATTGGATTCCGTACGTAAAATTTGGATGCTACTTCTTTTGAACATAGAATTGAATAATCGAGTTGGGACCCATTAGCTTTTCCTATTTATGACATAATCAATGCTCGTGCCAAATTTCACGTTTCTATGACACTGGAAAGTGAGAAAAATACATTCCGTACGGTATATTTTGACGCTAATTCTTTTGCGCATAGAATTGAATAATCGAGTTGAGACCCATTAGTTTTTCCTATTTTGAACATATACAATGCCCGTGCCAAATTTTAAGTTTCTATGTGAGAAAATTGGATTCTGTACGTAAAATTTGGACGCTAATTCTTTTGCGCATAGAATTGAATAATCGAGTTGGGACCCATTAGCTTTTCCTATTTATGACATAATCAATGCTCGTGCCAAATTTCAAGTTTCTATGTGAGAAAATTGGATTCCGTACGTAAAATTTGGAGGCTAATTCTTTTGCACATAGAGTTGAAAAATCGAGTTGGGACCCATTAGCTTTTCCTATTTATGACATAATCAATGCTCGTGCCAAATTTCAAGTTTCTATGTGAGAAAATTGGATTCCGTACGTAAAATTTGAAGGCTAATTCTTTTGCACATAGAATTGAATAATCGAGTTGGGACCCATTAGCTTTTCCTATTTATGACATAATGCCCGTGCCAAATTTTAAGTTTCTACGTGAGAAAATTACATTCCGTACGTAACATTTGGACGCTAATTCTTTTGCGCATAGAATTAAATAACGGAGTTGGGACCCATTAGCTTTTCCTATTTATGACATAATCAATGCTCGTGCCAAATTTCAAGTTTCTATGTGAGAAAATTGGATTCCGTACGTAAAATTTGGATGCTAATTCTTTTGCACATAGAATTGAATAATCGAGTTGGGACCCATTAGCTTTTCCTATTTATGACATAATCAATGCTCGTGCCAAATTTCACGTTTCTATGACACTGGAAAGTGAGAAAAATACATTCCATACGTGAAAATTTTGACGCTAATTCTTTTGCGCATAGAATTGAATAATCGAGTTGAGACCCATTAGTTTTTCCTATTTTGAACATATACAATGCCCGTGCCAAATTTTAAGTTTTTATGTGAGAAAATTGGATTCTGTACGTAAAATTTGGACGCTAATTCTTTTGCGCATAGAATTGAATAATCGAGTTGAGACTAGAGATGAGCGAACGTGTCCGTTACGGACACATCCGCACCCGGACACCGGCTTTAGCGAACACTGCAGTGTTCGCGCGTAAGTGTCCGGGTGCCGCCGGGGGGCGGGGAGATGCGCGGCGGCGCGGGCGGCAGTAGCGGGGAACAGGGGGGAGCCCTCTCTCTCTCCCTCTCCCCCCCACTCCCCGCCGCACCCCCCCCCCCGCGCTGCCACGGCGGCCCCCGAACTTTTTCGCCCGAACACCGAGGTGTTCGCAAAGTTCGGTGTTCGGGCGAAAAAGGGGCGGGGCCGAACGTGTTCGCTCATCTCTAGTTGAGACCCATTAGTTTTTCCTATTTTGAACATATACAATGCCCGTGCCAAATTTTAAGTTTCTATGTGAGAAAATTGGATTCTGTACGTAAAATTTGGACGCTAATTCTTTTGCGCATAGAATTGAATAATCGAGTTGAGACCCATTAGTTTTTCCTATTTTGAACATATACAATGCCCGTGCCAAATTTTAAGTTTCTATGTGAGAAAATTGGATTCTGTACGTAAAATTTGGAGGCTAATTCTTTTGCACATAGAGTTGAAAAATCGAGTTGGGACCCATTAGCTTTTCCTATTTATGACATAATCAATGCTCGTGCCAAATTTCAAGTTTCTATGTGAGAAAATTGGATTCCGTACATAAAATTTGGAGGCTAATTCTTTTGCACATAGAATTGAATAATCGAGTTGGACCCATTAGCTTTTCCTATTTATGACATAATCAATGCTCGTGCCAAATTTCACGTTTCTATGACACTGGAAAGTGAGAAAAATACATTCCGTACGGAAAATTTTGACGCTAATTCTTTTGCACATAGAATTGAATAATCGAGTTAGGACCCATTAGCTTTTCCTATTTATGACATAATCAATGCTCGTGCCAAATTTCACGTTTCTATGACACTGGAAAGTGAGAAAAATACATTCCGTACGGTATATTTTGACGCTAATTCTTTTGCGCATAGAATTGAATAATCGAGTTGAGACCCATTAATTTTTCCTATTTTGAACATATACAATGCCCGTGCCAAATTTTAAGTTTCTATGTGAGAAAATTGGATTCTGTACGTAAAATTTGGACGCTAATTCTTTTGTGCCTAGAATTAAATAACGGAGTTGGGACCCTTTAGCTTTTCCTATTTATGACATAATCAATGCCCGTGCCAAATTTCAAGTTTCTATGTGAGAAAATTGGATTCCGTACATAAAATTTTGACGCTAATTCTTTTGCACATAGAATTGAATAATCGAGTTAGGACCCATTAGCTTTTCCTATTTATGACATAATCAATGCTCGTGCCAAATTTCACATTTCTATGACACTGGAAAGTGAGAAAAATACATTCCGTACGGAAAATTATGACGCTAATTCTTTTGCACATAGAATTGAATAATCGAGTTAGGACCCATTAGCTTTTCCTATTTATGACATAATCAATGCTCGTGCCAAATTTCACGTTTCTATGACACTGGAAAGTGAGAAAAATACATTCCGTACGGTATATTTTGACGCTAATTCTTTTGCGCATAGAATTGAATAATCGAGTTGAGACCCATTAGTTTTTCCTATTTTGAACATATACAATGCCCGTGCCAAATTTTAAGTTTCTATGTGAGAAAATTGGATTCTGTACGTAAAATTTGGACGCTAATTCTTTTGCGCATAGAATTAAATAATCGAGTTGGGATCCATTAGCTTTTCCTATTTATGACATAATCAATGCTCGTGCCAAATTTCAAGTTTCTATGTGAGAAAATTGGATTCCGTACGTAACATTTGGAGGCTAATTCTTTTGCACATAGAGTTGAAAAATCGAGTTGGGACCCATTAGCTTTTCCTATTTATGACATATTCAATGCTCGTGCCAAATTTCAAGTTTCTATGTGAGAAAATTGGATTCCGTACATAAAATTTGGAGGCTAATTCTTTTGCACATAGAATTGAATAATCGAGTTGGGACCCATTAGCTTTTCCTATTTATGACATAATCAATGCTCGTGCCAAATTTCACGTTTCTATGACACTGGAAAGTGAGAAAAATACATTCCGTACGGAATATTTTGACGCTAATTCTTTTGCGCATAGAATTGAATAATCGAGTTGAGACCCATTAGTTTTTCCTATTTTGAACATATACAATGCCCGTGCCAAATTTTAAGTTTCTATGTGAGAAAATTGGATTCTATACGTAAAATTTGGACGCTAATTCTTTTGTGCCTAGAATTAAAAAACGGAGTTGGGACCCTTTAGCTTTTCCTATTTATGACATAATCAATGCCCGTGCCAAATTTCAAGTTTCTACGTGAGAAAATTGGATTCCGTACATAAAATTTGGAGGCTAATTCCTTTGCACATAGAATTGAAAAATCGAGTTGGGACCCATTAGCTTTTCCTATTTATGACATAATCAATGCCTGTGCCAAATTTTAAGTTTTCTATTTGAGAAAATTACATTCCGTACGTAAAACTTGGACGCTAATTCTTTAGTGCCTAGAATTAAATAACGGAGTTGGGACCCATTAGCTTTTCCTATTTATGACATAATCAATACTCGTGCCAAATTTCAAGTTTCTATGTGAGAAAATTGCATTCAGTACGTAAAATTTGGATGCTACTTCTTTTGCACATAGAATTGAATAATCGAGTTGGGACCCATTAGCTTTTCCTATTTATGACATAATCAATGCTCGTGCCAAATTTCACGTTTCTATGACACTGGAAAGTGAGAAAAATACATTCCATACGTAAAATTTTGACGCTAATTCTTTTGCACATAGAATTGAATAATCGAGTTAGGACCCATTAGCTTTTCCTATTTATGACATAATCAATGCTCGTGCCAAATTTCACGTTTCTATGACACTGGAAAGTGAGAAAAATACATTCCGTACGGAATATTTTGACGCTAATTCTTTTGCGCATAGAATTGAATAATCGAGTTGAGACCCATTAGTTTTTCCTATTTTAAACATATACAATGCCCGTGCCAAATTTTAAGTTTCTATGTGAGAAAATTGGATTCTGTACGTAAAATTTGGACGCTAAATCTCTTGCGCATAGAATTGAATAATCGAGTTGGGACCCATTAGCTTTTCCTATTTATGACATAATCAATGCTCGTGCCAAATTTCACATTTCTATGACACTGGAAAGTGAGAAAAATACATTCCGTACGGAAAATTTTGACGCTAATTCTTTTGCACATAGAATTGAATAATCGAGTTAGGACCCATTAGCTTTTCCTATTTATGACATAATCAATGCTCGTGCCAAATTTCACGTTTCTATGACACTGGAAAGTGAGAAAAATACATTCCGTATGGTATATTTTGACGCTAATTCTTTTGCGCATAGAATTGAATAATCGAGTTGAGACCCATTAGTTTTTCCTATTTTGAACATATACAATGCCCGTGCCAAATTTTAAGTTTCTATGTGAGAAAATTGGATTCTGTACGTAAAATGTGGACGCTAATTCTTTTGCGCATAGAATTAAATAATCGAGTTGGGACCCATTAGCTTTTCCTATTTATGACATAATCAATGCTCGTGCCAAATTTCAAGTTTCTATGTGAGAAAATTGGATTCCGTACGTAAAATTTGGAGGCTAATTCTTTTGCACATAGAGTTGAAAAATCGAGTTGGGACCCATTAGCTTTTCCTATTTATGACATAATCAATGCTCGTGCCAAATTTCACGTTTCTATGACACTGGAAAGTGAGAAAAATACATTCCATACGTAAAATTTTGACGCTAATTCTTTTGCACATAGAATTGAATAATCGAATTAGGACCCATTAGCTTTTCCTATTTATGACATAATCAATGCTCGTGCCAAATTTCACGTTTCTATGACACTGGAAAGTGAGAAAAATACATTCCGTACGGAATATTTTTACGCTAATTCTTTTGCGCATAGAATTGAATAATCGAGTTGAGACCCATTAGTTTTTCCTATTTTGAACATAATCAATGCCTGTGCCAAATTTTAAGTTTCTATTTGAGAAAATTACATTCCGTACGTAAAACTTGGACGCTAATTCTTTAGTGCCTAGAATTAAATAACGGAGTTGGGACCCATTAGCTTTTCCTATATATGACATAATCAATACTCGTGCCAAATTTTAAGTTTCTATGTGAGAAAATTGCATTCAGTACGTAAAATTTGGACGCTAATTCTTTAGTGCCTAGAATTAAATAACGGAGTTGACACCCATTAGTTTTTCCTATTTTGAACATATACAATGCCCGTGCCAAATTTTAAGTTTCTATGTGAGAAAATTGGATTCTGTACGTAAAATTTGGACGCTAATTCTTTTGCGCATAGAATTGAATAATCGAGTTGGGACCCATTAGCTTTTCCTATTTATGACATAATCAATGCTCGTGCCAAATTTCACATTTCTATGACACTGGAAAGTGAGAAAAATACATTCCGTACGGAAAATTTTGACGCTAATTCTTTTGCGCATAGAATTGAATAATCGAGTTAGGACCCATTAGCTTTTCCTATTTATGACATAATCAATGCTCGTGCCAAATTTCACGTTTCTATGACACTGGAAAGTGAGAAAAATACATTCCGTACGGTATATTTTGACGCTAATTCTTTTGCGCATAGAATTGAATAATCGAGTTGAGACCCATTAGTTTTTCCTATTTTGAACATATACAATGCCCGTGCCAAATTTTAAGTTTCTATGTGAGAAAATTGGATTCTGTACGTAAAATTTGGACGCTAATTCTTTTGCGCATAGAATTAAATAATCGAGTTGGGACCCATTAGCTTTTCCTATTTATCACATAATCAATGCTCGTGCCAAATTTCAAGTTTCTATGTGAGAAAATTGGATTCCGTACGTAAAATTTGGAGGCTAATTCTTTTGCACATAGAGTTGAAAAATCGAGTTGGGACCCATTAGCTTTTCCTATTTATGACATAATCAATGCTCGTGCCAAATTTCAAGCTTCTATGTGAGAAAATTGGATTCCGTACGTAAAATTTGGATGCTACTTCTTTTGAACATAGAATTGAATAATCGAGTTGGGACCCATTAGCTTTTCCTATTTATGACATAATCAATGCTCGTGCCAAATTTCACGTTTCTATGACACTGGAAAGTGAGAAAAATACATTCCGTACGGTATATTTTGACGCTAATTCTTTTGCGCATAGAATTGAATAATCGAGTTGAGACCCATTAGTTTTTCCTATTTTGAACATATACAATGCCCGTGCCAAATTTTAAGTTTCTATGTGAGAAAATTGGATTCTGTACGTAAAATTTGGACGCTAATTCTTTTGCGCATAGAATTGAATAATCGAGTTGGGACCCATTAGCTTTTCCTATTTATGACATAATCAATGCTTGTGCCAAATTTCAAGTTTCTATGTGAGAAAATTGGATTCCGTACGTAAAATTTGGAGGCTAATTCTTTTGCACATAGAGTTGAAAAATCGAGTTGGGACCCATTAGCTTTTCCTATTTATGACATAATCAATGCTCGTGCCAAATTTCAAGTTTCTATGTGAGAAAATTGGATTCCGTACGTAAAATTTGAAGGCTAATTCTTTTGCACATAGAATTGAATAATCGAGTTGGGACCCATTAGCTTTTCCTATTTATGACATAATGCCCGTGCCAAATTTTAAGTTTCTACGTGAGAAAATTACATTCCGTACGTAACATTTGGACGCTAATTCTTTTGCGCATAGAATTAAATAACGGAGTTGGGACCCATTAGCTTTTCCTATTTATGACATAATCAATGCTCGTGCCAAATTTCAAGTTTCTATGTGAGAAAATTGGATTCCGTACGTAAAATTTGGATGCTAATTCTTTTGCACATAGAATTGAATAATCGAGTTGGGACCCATTAGCTTTTCCTATTTATGACATAATCAATGCTCGTGCCAAATTTCACGTTTCTATGACACTGGAAAGTGAGAAAAATACATTCCATACGTGAAAATTTTGACGCTAATTCTTTTGCGCATAGAATTGAATAATCGAGTTGAGACCCATTAGTTTTTCCTATTTTGAACATATACAATGCCCGTGCCAAATTTTAAGTTTTTATGTGAGAAAATTGGATTCTGTACGTAAAATTTGGACGCTAATTCTTTTGCGCATAGAATTGAATAATCGAGTTGAGACTAGAGATGAGCGAACGTGTCCGTTACGGACACATCCGCACCCGGACACCGGCTTTAGCGAACACTGCAGTGTTCGCGCGTAAGTGTCCGGGTGCCGCCGGGGGGCGGGGAGATGCGCGGCGGCGCGGGCGGCAGTAGCGGGGAACAGGGGGGAGCCCTCTCTCTCTCCCTCTCCCCCCCACTCCCCGCCGCACCCCCCCCCGCGCTGCCACGGCGGCCCCCGAACTTTTTCGCCCGAACACCGAGGTGTTCGCAAAGTTCGGTGTTCGGGCGAAAAAGGGGCGGGGCCGAACGTGTTCGCTCATCTCTAGTTGAGACCCATTAGTTTTTCCTATTTTGAACATATACAATGCCCGTGCCAAATTTTAAGTTTCTATGTGAGAAAATTGGATTCTGTACGTAAAATTTGGACGCTAATTCTTTTGCGCATAGAATTGAATAATCGAGTTGAGACCCATTAGTTTTTCCTATTTTGAACATATACAATGCCCGTGCCAAATTTTAAGTTTCTATGTGAGAAAATTGGATTCTGTAAGTAAAATTTGGAGGCTAATTCTTTTGCACATAGAGTTGAAAAATCGAGTTGGGACCCATTAGCTTTTCCTATTTATGACATAATCAATGCTCGTGCCAAATTTCAAGTTTCTATGTGAGAAAATTGGATTCCGTACATAAAATTTGGAGGCTAATTCTTTTGCACATAGAATTGAATAATCGAGTTGGACCCATTAGCTTTTCCTATTTATGACATAATCAATGCTCGTGCCAAATTTCACGTTTCTATGACACTGGAAAGTGAGAAAAATACATTCCGTACGGAAAATTTTGACGCTAATTCTTTTGCACATAGAATTGAATAATCGAGTTAGGACCCATTAGCTTTTCCTATTTATGACATAATCAATGCTCGTGCCAAATTTCACGTTTCTATGACACTGGAAAGTTAGAAAAATACATTCCGTACGGAAAATTTTGACGCTAATTCTTTTGCGCATAGAATTGAATAATCGAGTTGAGACCCATTAGTTTTTCCTATTTTGAACATATACAATGCCCGTGCCAAATTTTAAGTTTCTATGTGAGAAAATTGGATTCTGTACGTAAAATTTGGACGCTAATTCTTTTGCGCATAGAATTGAATAATCGAGTTGGGACCCATTAGCTTTTCCTATTTATGACATAATCAATGCTCGTGCCAAATTTCAAGTTTCTATGTGAGAAAATTGGATTCCGTACATAAAATTTGGAGGCTAATTCTTTTGCACATAGAGTTGAAAAATCGAGTTGGGACCCATTAGCTTTTCCTATTTATGACATAATCAATGCTCGTGCCAAATTTCAAGTTTCTATGTGAGAAAATTGGATTCCGTACGTAAAATTTGAAGGGTAATTCTTTTGCACATAGAATTGAATAATCGAGTTGGGACCCATTAGCTTTTCCTATTTATGACATAATCAATGCTCGTGCCAAATTTCACATTTCTATGACACTGGAAAGTGAGAAAAATACATTCCGTACGGAAAATTTTGACGCTAATTCTTTTGCGCATAGAATTAAATAATCGAGTTGAGACCCATTAGTTTTTCCTATTTTGAACATATACAATGCCCGTGCCAAATTTTAAGTTTCTATGTGAGAAAATTGGAATCTATAAGTAAAATTTGGACGCTAATTCTTTTGCGCATAGAATTGAATAATCGAGTTGGGACCCATTAGCTTTTCCTATTTATGACATAATCAATGCTCGTGCCAAATTTCACGTTTCTATGACACTGGAAAGTGAGAAAAATACATTCCATACGTAAAATTTTGACGCTAATTCTTTTGCACATAGAATTGAATAATCGAGTTAGGACCCATTAGCTTTTCCTATTTATGACATAATCAATGCTCGTGCCAAATTTCACGTTTCTATGACACTGGAAAGTGAGAAAAATACATTCCGTACGGAATATTTTGACGCTAATTCTTTTGCGCATAGAAGTGAATAATCGAGTTGAGACCCATTAGTTTTTCCTATTTTGAACATATACAATGCCCGTGCCAAATTTTAAGTTACTATGTGAGAAAATTGGATTCTGTACGTAAAATTTGGACGCTAATTCTTTTGCGCATAGAATTAAATAATCGAGTTGGGACCCATTAGCTTTTCCTATTTATGACATAATCAATGCTCGTGCCAAATTTCAAGTTTCTATGTGAGAAAATTGGATTCCGTACATAAAATTTGGAGGCTAATTCTTTTGCACATAGAATTGAATAATCGAGTTGGGACCCATTAGCTTTTCCTATTTATGACATAATCAATGCTCGTGCCAAATTTCACGTTTCTATGACACTGGAAAGTAAGAAAAATACATTCCATACGTATAATTTTGACGCTAATTCTTTTGCACATAGAATTGAATAATCGAGTTAGGACCCATTAGCTTTTCCTATTTATGACATAATCAATGCTCGTGCCAAATTTCACGTTTCTATGACACTGGAAAGTGAGAAAAATACATTCCGTACGGATAATTTTGACGCTAATTCTTTTGCGCATAGAATTGAATAATTGAGTTGAGACCCATTAGTTTTTCCTATTTTGAACATATACAATGCTCGTGCCAAATTTTAAGTTTCTATGTGAGAAAAATGGATTCTGTACGTAAAATTTGGACGCTAATTCTTTTGCGCATAGAATTGAAAAATCGAGTTGGGACCCATTAGCTTTTCCTATTTATGACATAATCAATGCTCGAGCCAAATTTTAAGTTTCTATGTGAGAAAATTGGATTCCGTACGTAAAATTTGGAGGCTAATTCTTTTGCACATAGAATTGAATAATCGAGTTGGGACCCATTAGCTTTTCCTATTTATGAAATAATCAATGCCCGTGCCAAATTTTAAGTTTCTATGTGAGAAAATTACATTCCGTACGTAACATTTGGACGCTAATTCTTTTGCGCATAGAATTAAATAACGGAGTTGGGACCCATTAGCTTTTCCTATTTATGACATAATCAATGCTCGTGCCAAATTTCAAGTTTCTATGTGAGAAAATTGGATTCTGTATGTAAAATTTAGACGCTTTTTCTTTTGCACATAGAATTGAATAATCTAGTTAGGACCCATTAGCTTTTCCTATTTATGACATAATCAATGCCCGTGCCAAATTTTAAGTTTCTATGTGAGAAAATTACATTCCATACGTAAAACTTGGACGCTAATTCTTTTGTGCCTAGAATTAAATAACGGAGTTGGGACCCTTTAGCTTTTCCTATTTATGACATAATCAATGCTCGTGCCAAATTTCAAGTTTCTATGTGAGAAAATTGGATTCCGTACGTAAAATTTGGACGCTAATTCTTTTGCACATAGAATTGAATAATCGAGTTAGGACCCCTTAGCTTTTCCTATTTATGACATAATCAATGCCCGTGCCAAATTTTAAGTTTCTATGTGAGAAAATTACATTCCGTACGTAAAACTTGGACGCTAATTCTTTAGTGCCTAGAATTAAATAACGGAGTTGGGACCCATTAGCTTTTCCTATTTATGACATAATCAATGCTCGTGCCAAATTTCAAGCTTCTATGAGAGAAAATTGGATTCCATACATAAAATTTGGACGCTAATTCTTTTGCACATAGAATTGAATAATCGAGTTGGGACCCATTAGCTTTTCCTATTTATGACACAATCAATGCTCGTGCCAAATTTCACGTTTCTATGACACTGGAAAGTGAGAACAATACATTCCGTACGTAAAATTTTGACGCTAATTGTTTTGCGCATAGAATTAAATAATCGAGTTGGGACCCATTAGTTTTTCCTATTTAGAACATATTCAATGCCCGTGCCAAATTTTAAGTTTCTATGTGAGAAAATTGGATTGTGTACGTAAAATTTGAACGCTAATTCTTTTGCGCATAGAATTGAATAATCGAGTTGGGACCCATTAGCTTTTCCTATTTATGACATAATCAATGCTCGTGCCAAATTTCAAGTTTCTGTATGAGAAAATTGGATTCCGTACGTAAAATTTGGAGGCTAATTCTTTTGCACATAGAATTGAATAATCGAGTTGGACCCATTAGCTTTTCCTATTTATGACATAATCAATGCTCGTGCCAAATTTCACATTTCTATGACACTGGAAAGTGAGAAAAATACATTCCGTACGTAAAATGTTGACGCTAATTCTTTTGCGCATAGAATTGAATAATCGAGTTGGGACCCATTAGTTTTTCCTATTTAGAACATATTTAATGCCCGTGCCAAATTTCAAGTTTCTATGTGAGAAAATTGGATTCCGTAAATAAAATTTGGAGGCTAATTCTTTTGCACATAGAATTGAATAATCGAGTTGGGACCCATTAGCTTTTCCTATTTATGACACAATCAATGCTCATGCCAAATTTCACGTTTCTATGACACTGGAAAGTGAGAACAATACATTCCGTACGTAAAATTTTGACGCTAATTCTTTTGCGCATAGAATTGAATAATCGAGTTGGAACCCATTAGTTTTTCCTATTTAGAACATATTCAATGCCCGTGCCAAATTTTACGTTTCTATGTGAGAAAATTGGATTCTGTACATAAAATTTGGACGCTAATTCTTTTGCGCATAGAATTGAATAATCGAGTTGAGACCCATTAGCTTTTCCTATTGATGACATAATCAATGCTCGTGCCAAATTTCACGTTTCTATGACACTGGAAAGTTAGAAAAATACATTCCGTACGGAAAATTTTGACGCTAATTCTTTTGCGCATAGAATTGAATAATCGAGTTGAGACCCATTAGTTTTTCCTATTTTGAACATATACAATGCCCGTGCCAAATTTTAAGTTTCTATGTGAGAAAATTGGATTCTGTACGTAAAATTTGGACGCTAATTCTTTTGCGCATAGAATTGAATAATCGAGTTGGGACCCATTAGCTTTTCCTATTTATGACATAATCAATGCTCGTGCCAAATTTCAAGTTTCTATGTGAGAAAATTGGATTCCGTACATAAAATTTGGAGGCTAATTCTTTTGCACATAGAGTTGAAAAATCGAGTTGGGACCCATTAGCTTTTCCTATTTATGACATAATCAATGCTCGTGCCAAATTTCAAGTTTCTATGTGAGAAAATTGGATTCCGTACGTAAAATTTGAAGGGTAATTCTTTTGCACATAGAATTGAATAATCGAGTTGGGACCCATTAGCTTTTCCTATTTATGACATAATCAATGCTCGTGCCAAATTTCACATTTCTATGACACTGGAAAGTGAGAAAAATACATTCCGTACGGAAAATTTTGACGCTAATTCTTTTGCGCATAGAATTAAATAATCGAGTTGAGACCCATTAGTTTTTCCTATTTTGAACATATACAATGCCCGTGCCAAATTTTAAGTTTCTATGTGAGAAAATTGGAATCTATAAGTAAAATTTGGACGCTAATTCTTTTGCGCATAGAATTGAATAATCGAGTTGGGACCCATTAGCTTTTCCTATTTATGACATAATCAATGCTCGTGCCAAATTTCACGTTTCTATGACACTGGAAAGTGAGAAAAATACATTCCATACGTAAAATTTTGACGCTAATTCTTTTGCACATAGAATTGAATAATCGAGTTAGGACCCATTAGCTTTTCCTATTTATGACATAATCAATGCTCGTGCCAAATTTCACGTTTCTATGACACTGGAAAGTGAGAAAAATACATTCCGTACGGAATATTTTGACGCTAATTCTTTTGCGCATAGAAGTGAATAATCGAGTTGAGACCCATTAGTTTTTCCTATTTTGAACATATACAATGCCCGTGCCAAATTTTAAGTTACTATGTGAGAAAATTGGATTCTGTACGTAAAATTTGGACGCTAATTCTTTTGCGCATAGAATTAAATAATCGAGTTGGGACCCATTAGCTTTTCCTATTTATGACATAATCAATGCTCGTGCCAAATTTCAAGTTTCTATGTGAGAAAATTGGATTCCGTACATAAAATTTGGAGGCTAATTCTTTTGCACATAGAATTGAATAATCGAGTTGGGACCCATTAGCTTTTCCTATTTATGACATAATCAATGCTCGTGCCAAATTTCACGTTTCTATGACACTGGAAAGTAAGAAAAATACATTCCATACGTATAATTTTGACGCTAATTCTTTTGCACATAGAATTGAATAATCGAGTTAGGACCCATTAGCTTTTCCTATTTATGACATAATCAATGCTCGTGCCAAATTTCACGTTTCTATGACACTGGAAAGTGAGAAAAATACATTCCGTACGGATAATTTTGACGCTAATTCTTTTGCGCATAGAATTGAATAATTGAGTTGAGACCCATTAGTTTTTCCTATTTTGAACATATACAATGCTCGTGCCAAATTTTAAGTTTCTATGTGAGAAAAATGGATTCTGTACGTAAAATTTGGACGCTAATTCTTTTGCGCATAGAATTGAAAAATCGAGTTGGGACCCATTAGCTTTTCCTATTTATGACATAATCAATGCTCGAGCCAAATTTTAAGTTTCTATGTGAGAAAATTGGATTCCGTACGTAAAATTTGGAGGCTAATTCTTTTGCACATAGAATTGAATAATCGAGTTGGGACCCATTAGCTTTTCCTATTTATGAAATAATCAATGCCCGTGCCAAATTTTAAGTTTCTATGTGAGAAAATTACATTCCGTACGTAACATTTGGACGCTAATTCTTTTGCGCATAGAATTAAATAATGGAGTTGGGACCCATTAGCTTTTCCTATTTATGACATAATCAATGCTCGTGCCAAATTTCAAGTTTCTATGTGAGAAAATTGGATTCTGTATGTAAAATTTAGACGCTTTTTCTTTTGCACATAGAATTGAATAATCTAGTTAGGACCCATTAGCTTTTCCTATTTATGACATAATCAATGCCCGTGCCAAATTTTAAGTTTCTATGTGAGAAAATTACATTCCATACGTAAAACTTGGACGCTAATTCTTTTGTGCCTAGAATTAAATAACGGAGTTGGGACCCTTTAGCTTTTCCTATTTATGACATAATCAATGCTCGTGCCAAATTTCAAGTTTCTATGTGAGAAAATTGGATTCCGTACGTAAAAATTTTGACGCTAATTCTTTTGCACATAGAATTGAATAATCGAGTTAGGACCCCTTAGCTTTTCCTATTTATGACATAATCAATGCCCGTGCCAAATTTTAAGTTTCTATGTGAGAAAATTACATTCCATACGTAAAACTTGGACGCTAATTCTTTTGTGCCTAGAATTAAATAACGGAGTTGGGACCCTTTAGCTTTTCCTATTTATGACATAATCAATGCTCGTGCCAAATTTCAAGTTTCTATGTGAGAAAATTGGATTCCGTACGTAAAATTTGGACGCTAATTCTTTTGCACATAGAATTGAATAATCGAGTTAGGACCCCTTAGCTTTTCCTATTTATGACATAATCAATGCCCGTGCCAAATTTTAAGTTTCTATGTGAGAAAATTACATTCCGTACGTAAAACTTGGACGCTAATTCTTTAGTGCCTAGAATTAAATAACGGAGTTGGGACCCATTAGCTTTTCCTATTTATGACATAATCAATGCTCGTGCCAAATTTCAAGCTTCTATGAGAGAAAATTGGATTCCATACATAAAATTTGGACGCTAATTCTTTTGCACATAGAATTGAATAATCGAGTTGGGACCCATTAGCTTTTCCTATTTATGACACAATCAATGCTCGTGCCAAATTTCACGTTTCTATGACACTGGAAAGTGAGAACAATACATTCCGTACGTAAAATTTTGACGCTAATTGTTTTGCGCATAGAATTAAATAATCGAGTTGGGACCCATTAGTTTTTCCTATTTAGAACATATTCAATGCCCGTGCCAAATTTTAAGTTTCTATGTGAGAAAATTGGATTGTGTACGTAAAATTTGAACGCTAATTCTTTTGCGCATAGAATTGAATAATCGAGTTGGGACCCATTAGCTTTTCCTATTTATGACATAATCAATGCTCGTGCCAAATTTCAAGTTTCTGTATGAGAAAATTGGATTCCGTACGTAAAATTTGGAGGCTAATTCTTTTGCACATAGAATTGAATAATCGAGTTGGACCCATTAGCTTTTCCTATTTATGACATAATCAATGCTCGTGCCAAATTTCACATTTCTATGACACTGGAAAGTGAGAAAAATACATTCCGTACGTAAAATGTTGACGCTAATTCTTTTGCGCATAGAATTGAATAATCGAGTTGGGACCCATTAGTTTTTCCTATTTAGAACATATTTAATGCCCGTGCCAAATTTTAAGTTTCTATGTGAGAAAATTGGATTGTGTACGTAAAATTTGGACGCTAATTCTTTTGCGCATAGAATTGAATAATCGAGTTGGGACCCATTAGCTTTTCCTATTTATGACATAATCAATGCTCGTGCCAAATTTCAAGTTTCTATGTGAGAAAATTGGATTCCGTAAATAAAATTTGGAGGCTAATTCTTTTGCACATAGAATTGAATAATCGAGTTGGGACCCATTAGCTTTTCCTATTTATGACACAATCAATGCTCATGCCAAATTTCACGTTTCTATGACACTGGAAAGTGAGAACAATACATTCCGTACGTAAAATTTTGACGCTAATTCTTTTGCGCATAGAATTGAATAATCGAGTTGGAACCCATTAGTTTTTCCTATTTAGAACATATTCAATGCCCGTGCCAAATTTTACGTTTCTATGTGAGAAAATTGGATTCTGTACATAAAATTTGGACGCTAATTCTTTTGCGCATAGAATTGAATAATCGAGTTGAGACCCATTAGCTTTTCCTATTGATGACATAATCAATGCTCGTGCCAAATTTCAAGTTTCTATGTGAGAAAATTGGATTCCGTACGTAAAATTTGGAGGCTAATTCTTTTGCACATAGAATTGAATAATCGAGTTGGGACCCATTAGCTTTTCCTATTCATGACATAATCAATGCTCGTGCCAAATTTCAAGTTTCTATGTGAGAAAATTGGATTCCGTACGTAAAATTTGAAGGCTAATTCTTTTGCACATAGAATTGAATAATCGAGTTAGGACCCATTAGCTTTTATTTATGACATAATCAATGCCCGTATGAAATTTTAAGTTTCTATGTGAGAAAATTACATTCCGTACGTAACATTTGGACGCTAATTCTTTTGCGCATAGAATTAAATAACGGAGTTGGGACCCATTAGCTTTTCCTATTTATGACATAATCAATGCCCGTGCCAAATTTCAAGTTTCTGTGTGAGAAAATTGTATTCCGTACATAAATTTAGAGGCTAATTCTTTTGCACATAGAATTGAAAAATCGAGTTGGGACCCATTAGCTTTTCCTATTTATGACATAATCAATGCTCATGCCAAATTTCAAGTTTCTATGTGAGAAAATTGGATTCCGTACGTAAAAATTTGAAGGCTAATTCTTTTGCACATAGAATTGAATAATCGAGTTAGGACCCATTAGCTTTTCTTATTTATGATATAATCAATGCCCGTGCCAAATTTTAAGTTTCTATGTGAGAAAATTACATTCCGTAAGTAACATTTGGACGCTAATTCTTTTGCGCATAGAATTAAATAACGGAGTTGGGACCCATTAGCTTTTCCTATTTATGACATAATCAATGCTCGTGCCAAATTTCAAGTTTCTATGTGAGAAAATTGGATTCCGTACGTAAAAATTTGAAGGCTAATTCTTTTGCACATAGAATTGAATAATCGAGTTAGGACCCATTAGCTTTTCTTATTTATGATATAATCAATGCCCGTGCCAAATTTTAAGTTTCTATGTGAGAAAATTACATTCCGTAAGTAACATTTGGACGCTAATTCTTTTGCGCATAGAATTAAATAACGGAGTTGGGACCCATTAGCTTATCCTATTTATGACATAATCAATGCTCGTGCCAAATTTCAAGTTTCTATATGAGAAAATTGGATTGCGTACGTAAAATTTGGAGGCTAATTCTTTTGCACATAGAATTGAAAAATCGAGTTGGACCCATTAGCTTTTCCTATTTATGACATAATCAATGCTCATGCCAAATTTCACATTTCTATGACACTGGAAAGTGAGAAAAATACATTCCGTACGTAAAATTTTGACGCTAATTCTTTTGCGCATAGAATTGAATAATCGAGTTGGGACCCATTAGTTTTTCCTATTTAGAACATATTCAATGCCCGTGCCAAATTTTAAGTTTCTATGTGAGAAAATTGGATTGTGTACGTAAAATTTGGACGCTAATTCTTTTGCGCATAGAATTGAATAATCGAGTTGGGACCAATTAGCTTTTCCTATTTATGACATAATCAATGCTCGTGCCAAATTTCAAGTTTCTATGTGAGAAAATTGGATTCCGTACATAAAATTTGGAGGCTAATTCTTTTGCACATAGAATTGAATAATCGAGTTGGACCCATTAGCTTTTCCTATTTATGACATAATCAATACTCGTGCCAAATTTCACGTTTCTATGACACTGGAAAGTGAGAAAAATACATTCCGTACGTAAAATTTTGACGCTAATTCTTTTGCGCATAGAATTGAATAATCGAGTTGGGACCCATTAGTTTTTCCTATTTAGGACATATTTAATGCCCGTGCCAAATTTTACGTTTCTATGTGAGAAAATTGGATTGTGTACGTAAAATTTGGACGCTAATTCTTTTGCGCATAGAATTGAATAATCGAGTTGGGACCCATTAGCTTTTCCTATTTATGACATAATCAATGCTCGTGTCAAATTTCAAGTTTCTATGTGAGAAATTTGGATTCCGTACATAAAATTTGGAGGCTAATTCTTTTTCGCATAGAATTGAATAATCGAGTTGGACCCATTAGCTTTTCCTATTTATGACATAATCAATGCTCGTGCCAAATTTCACGTTTCTATGACACTGGAAAGTGAGAAAAATACATTCCGTACGTAAAATTTTGACGCTAATTCTTTTGCGCATAGAATTGAATAATCGAGTTGGGACCCATTAGTTTTTCCTATTTAGAACATATTCAATGCCCGAGCCAAATTTTACGTTTCTATGTGAGAAAATTGGATTGTGTACGTAAAATTTGGACGCTAATTCTTTTGCGCATAGAATTGAATAATCGAGTTGGGACCCATTAGCTTTTCCTATTTATAACATAATCAATGCTCGTGCCAAATTTCAAGTTTCTATGTGAGAAAATTGGATTCCGTACATAAAATTTGGAGGCTAATTCTTTTGCACATAGAATTGAATAATCGAGTTGGGACCCATTAGCTTTTCCTATTTATGACATAATCAATGCTCGTGCCAAATTTCAAGTTTCTATGTGAGAAAATTGGATTCCGTACGTAATAATTTGAAGGCTAATTCTTTTGCACATAGAATTGAATAATCGAGTTAGGACCCATTAGCTATTCGTATTTATGATATAATCAATGCCCGTGCCAAATTTTAAGTTTCTATGTGAGAAAATTACATTCCGTAAGTAACATTTGGACGCTAATTCTTTTGCGCATAGAATTAAATAACCGAGTTAGGACCCATTAGCTTTTCCTATTTATGGCATAATCAATGCTCGTGCCTAATTTCAAGTTTCTATGTGAGAAAATTGGATTCTGTATGTAAAATTTAGACGCTAATTCTTTTGCACACAGAATTGAATAATCTAGTTAGGACCCATTAGCTTTTCCTATTTATGACATAATCAATGCTCGTGCCAAATTTCAAGTTTCTATGTGAGAAAATTGGATTCCGTACGTAAAATTTTGACGCTAATTCTTTTGCACATAGAATTGAATAATCGAGTTAGGACCCCTTAGCTTTTCCTATTTATGACATAATCAATGCCCGTGCCAAATTTTAAGTTTCTATGTGAGAAAATTACATTTCGTACGTAAAACTTGGACGCTAATTCTTTAGTGCCTAGAATTAAATAACGGAGTTGGGACCCATTAGCTTTTCCTATTTATGACATAATCAATGCTCGTGCCAAATTTCAAGCTTCTATCTGAGAAAATTGGATTCCATACATAAAATTTGGACGCTAATTCTTTTGCACATAGAATTGAATAATCGAGTTGGGACCCATTAGCTTTTCCTATTTATGACACAATCAATGCTCGTGCCAAATTTCACGTTTCTCTGACACTGGAAAGTGAGAAAAATACATTCCGTACGTAAAATTTTGACGCTAATTCTTTTGCGCATAGAATTAAATAATCGAGTTGGGACCCATTATTTTGTCCTATTTAGAACATATTCAATGCTCGTGCCAAATTTCAAGCTTCTATGTGAGAAAATTGGATTCCGTACATAACATTTGGACGCTAATTCTTTTGCGCATAGAATAAAATAACGGAGTTGGGACCCATTAGCTTTTCCTATTTATGACATAATCAATGCTCGTGCCAAATTTCAAGTTTCTATGTGAGAAAATTGGATTCCGTACGTAAAATTTGGATGCTAATTCTTTTGCACATAGAATTGAATAATCGAGTTGGGACCCATTAGCTTTTCCTATTTATGACATAATCAATGCTCGTGCCAAATTTCACGTTTCTATGACACTGGAAAGTGAGAAAAATACATTCCATACGTGAAAATTTTACGCTAATTCTTTTGCACATAGAATTGAATAATCGAGTTAGGACCCATTAGCTTTTCCTATTTATGACATAATCAATGCTCGTGCCAAATTTCACGTTTCTATGACACTGGAAAGTTAGAAAAATACATTCCCTACGGAAAATTTTGACGCTAATTCTTTTGCGCATAGAATTGAATAATCGAGTTGAGACCCATTAGTTTTTCCTATTTTGAACATATACAATGCCCGTGCCAAATTTTAAGTTTCTATGTGGGAAAATTGGATTCTGTACGTAAAATTTGGACGCTAATTCTTTTGCGCATAGAATTGAATAATCGAGTTGGGACCCATTAGCTTTTCCTATTTATGACATAATCAATGCTCGTGCCAAATTTCAAGTTTCTATGTGAGAAAATTGGATTCCGTACGTAAAATTTGGAGGCTCATTCTTTTGCACATAGAGTTGAAAAATCGAGTTGGGACCCATTAGCTTTTCCTATTTATGACATAATCAATGCTCGTGCCAAATTTCACGTTTCTATGTGAGAAAATTGGATTCCGTACGTAAAATTTGGATGCTAATTCTTTTGCACATAGAATTGAATAATCGAGTTGGGACCCATTAGCTTTTCCTATTTATGACATAATCAATGCTCGTGCCAAATTTCACGTTTCTATGACACTGGAAAGTGAGAAAAATACATTCCATACGTGAAAATTTTGACGCTAATTCTTGTGCACATAGAATTGAATAATCGAGTTAGGACCCATTAGCTTTTCCTATTTTGAACATATACAATGCCCGTGCCAAATTTTAAGTTTCTATGTGAGAAAATTGGATTCTGTACGTAAAATTTGGACGCTAATTCTTTTGCGCATAGAATTGAATAATCGAGTTGAGACCCATTAGTTTTTCCTATTTTGAACATATATAATGCCCGTGCCAAATTTTAAGTTTCTATGTGAGAAAATTGGATTCTGTACGTAAAATTTGGACGCTAATTCTTTTGCGCATAGAATTGAATAATCGAGTTGAGACCCATTAGTTTTTCCTATTTTGAACATATACACTGCCCGTGCCAAATTTTAAGTTTCTATGTGAGAAAATTGGATTCTGTACGTAAAATTTGGAGGCTAATTCTTTTGCACATAAAGTTGAATAATCGAGTTGGACCCATTAGCTTTTCCAATTTATGACATAATCAATGCTCGTGCCAAATTTCACGTTTCTATGACACTGGAAAGTGAGAAAAATACATTCCGTACGTTAAATTTTGACGCTAATTCTTTTGCGCATAGAATTGAATAATCGAGTTGGGACCCATTAGTTTTTCCTGTTTAGAACATATACAATGCCCGTGCCAAATTTTACGTTTCTATGTGAGAAAATTGGATTCTGTACGTAAAATTTGGACGCTAATTCTTTTGCGCATAGAATTGAATAATCGAGTTGGGACCAATTAGCTTTTCCTATTTATGACATAATCAATGCTCGTGCCAAATTTCAAGTTTCTATGTGAGAAAATTGGATTCCGTACGTAAAATTTGGAGGCTAATTCTTTTGCACATAGAATTGAATAATCGAGTTAGGACCCATTAGCTTTTCTTATTTATGACATAATCAATGCCCATGCCAAATTTTAAGTTTCTATGTGAGAAAATTACATTCCGTACGTAAAATTTGGACGCTAATTCTTTTGCGCATAGAATTAAATAAAGGACTTGGGACCCATTAGCTTTTCCTATTTATGACATAATCAATGCTCGTGCCAAATTTCAAGTTTCTATGTGAGAAAATTGGATTCTGTATGTAAAATTTAGACGCTATTTCTATTGCACATAGAATTGAATAATCTAGTTAGGACCCATTAGCTTTTCCTATTTATGACATAATCAATGCCCGTGCCAAATTTTAAGTTTCTATGTGAGAAAATTACATTCCATACGTAAAACTTGGACGCTAATTCTTTTGTGCCTAGAATTAAATAACGGAGTTGGGACCCTTTAGCTTTTCCTATTTATGACATAATCAATGCCCGTGCCAAATTTCAAGTTTCTATGTGAGAAAATTGGATTCCGTACATAAAATTTTGACGCTAATTCTTTTGCACATAGAATTGAATAATCGAGTTGGGACCCATAAGCTTTTCCTATTTATGACATAATCAATGCTCGTGCCAAATTTCACGTTTCTATGACACTGGAAAGTTAGAAAAATACATTCCGTACGGAAAATTTTGACGCTAATTCTTTTGCGCATAGAATTGAATAATCGAGTTGAGACCCATTAGTTTTTCCTATTTTGAACATATACAATGCCCGTGCCAAATTTTAAGTTTCTATGTGAGAAAATTGGATTCTGTACGTAAAATTTGGACGCTAATTCTTTTGCGCATAGAATTGAATAATCGAGTTGGGACCAATTAGCTTTTCCTATTTATGACATAATCAATGCTCGTGCCAAATTTCAAGTTTCTATGTGAGAAAATTGGATTCCGTACATAAAATTTGGAGGCTAATTCTTTTGCACATAGAATTGAATAATCGAGTTGGACCCATTAGCTTTTCCTATTTATGACATAATCAATACTCGTGCCAAATTTCACGTTTCTATGACACTGGAAAGTGAGAAAAATACATTCCGTACGTAAAATTTTGACGCTAATTCTTTTGCGCATAGAATTGAATAATCGAGTTGGGACCCATTAGTTTTTCCTATTTAGGACATATTTAATGCCCGTGCCAAATTTTACGTTTCTATGTGAGAAAATTGGATTGTGTACGTAAAATTTGGACGCTAATTCTTTTGCGCATAGAATTGAATAATCGAGTTGGGACCCATTAGCTTTTCCTATTTATGACATAATCAATGCTCGTGTCAAATTTCAAGTTTCTATGTGAGAAATTTGGATTCCGTACATAAAATTTGGAGGCTAATTCTTTTTCGCATAGAATTGAATAATCGAGTTGGACCCATTAGCTTTTCCTATTTATGACATAATCAATGCTCGTGCCAAATTTCACGTTTCTATGACACTGGAAAGTGAGAAAAATACATTCCGTACGTAAAATTTTGACGCTAATTCTTTTGCGCATAGAATTGAATAATCGAGTTGGGACCCATTAGTTTTTCCTATTTAGAACATATTCAATGCCCGAGCCAAATTTTACGTTTCTATGTGAGAAAATTGGATTGTGTACGTAAAATTTGGACGCTAATTCTTTTGCGCATAGAATTGAATAATCGAGTTGGGACCCATTAGCTTTTCCTATTTATAACATAATCAATGCTCGTGCCAAATTTCAAGTTTCTATGTGAGAAAATTGGATTCCGTACATAAAATTTGGAGGCTAATTCTTTTGCACATAGAATTGAATAATCGAGTTGGGACCCATTAGCTTTTCCTATTTATGACATAATCAATGCTCGTGCCAAATTTCAAGTTTCTATGTGAGAAAATTGGATTCCGTACGTAATAATTTGAAGGCTAATTCTTTTGCACATAGAATTGAATAATCGAGTTAGGACCCATTAGCTATTCGTATTTATGATATAATCAATGCCCGTGCCAAATTTTAAGTTTCTATGTGAGAAAATTACATTCCGTAAGTAACATTTGGACGCTAATTCTTTTGCGCATAGAATTAAATAACCGAGTTAGGACCCATTAGCTTTTCCTATTTATGGCATAATCAATGCTCGTGCCTAATTTCAAGTTTCTATGTGAGAAAATTGGATTCTGTATGTAAAATTTAGACGCTAATTCTTTTGCACACAGAATTGAATAATCTAGTTAGGACCCATTAGCTTTTCCTATTTATGACATAATCAATGCTCGTGCCAAATTTCAAGTTTCTATGTGAGAAAATTGGATTCCGTACGTAAAATTTTGACGCTAATTCTTTTGCACATAGAATTGAATAATCGAGTTAGGACCCCTTAGCTTTTCCTATTTATGACATAATCAATGCCCGTGCCAAATTTTAAGTTTCTATGTGAGAAAATTACATTTCGTACGTAAAACTTGGACGCTAATTCTTTAGTGCCTAGAATTAAATAACGGAGTTGGGACCCATTAGCTTTTCCTATTTATGACATAATCAATGCTCGTGCCAAATTTCAAGCTTCTATCTGAGAAAATTGGATTCCATACATAAAATTTGGACGCTAATTCTTTTGCACATAGAATTGAATAATCGAGTTGGGACCCATTAGCTTTTCCTATTTATGACACAATCAATGCTCGTGCCAAATTTCACGTTTCTCTGACACTGGAAAGTGAGAAAAATACATTCCGTACGTAAAATTTTGACGCTAATTCTTTTGCGCATAGAATTAAATAATCGAGTTGGGACCCATTATTTTGTCCTATTTAGAACATATTCAATGCTCGTGCCAAATTTCAAGCTTCTATGTGAGAAAATTGGATTCCGTACATAACATTTGGACGCTAATTCTTTTGCGCATAGAATAAAATAACGGAGTTGGGACCCATTAGCTTTTCCTATTTATGACATAATCAATGCTCGTGCCAAATTTCAAGTTTCTATGTGAGAAAATTGGATTCCGTACGTAAAATTTGGATGCTAATTCTTTTGCACATAGAATTGAATAATCGAGTTGGGACCCATTAGCTTTTCCTATTTATGACATAATCAATGCTCGTGCCAAATTTCACGTTTCTATGACACTGGAAAGTGAGAAAAATACATTCCATACGTGAAAATTTTACGCTAATTCTTTTGCACATAGAATTGAATAATCGAGTTAGGACCCATTAGCTTTTCCTATTTATGACATAATCAATGCTCGTGCCAAATTTCACGTTTCTATGACACTGGAAAGTTAGAAAAATACATTCCCTACGGAAAATTTTGACGCTAATTCTTTTGCGCATAGAATTGAATAATCGAGTTGAGACCCATTAGTTTTTCCTATTTTGAACATATACAATGCCCGTGCCAAATTTTAAGTTTCTATGTGGGAAAATTGGATTCTGTACGTAAAATTTGGACGCTAATTCTTTTGCGCATAGAATTGAATAATCGAGTTGGGACCCATTAGCTTTTCCTATTTATGACATAATCAATGCTCGTGCCAAATTTCAAGTTTCTATGTGAGAAAATTGGATTCCGTACGTAAAATTTGGAGGCTCATTCTTTTGCACATAGAGTTGAAAAATCGAGTTGGGACCCATTAGCTTTTCCTATTTATGACATAATCAATGCTCGTGCCAAATTTCACGTTTCTATGTGAGAAAATTGGATTCCGTACGTAAAATTTGGATGCTAATTCTTTTGCACATAGAATTGAATAATCGAGTTGGGACCCATTAGCTTTTCCTATTTATGACATAATCAATGCTCGTGCCAAATTTCACGTTTCTATGACACTGGAAAGTGAGAAAAATACATTCCATACGTGAAAATTTTGACGCTAATTCTTGTGCACATAGAATTGAATAATCGAGTTAGGACCCATTAGCTTTTCCTATTTTGAACATATACAATGCCCGTGCCAAATTTTAAGTTTCTATGTGAGAAAATTGGATTCTGTACGTAAAATTTGGACGCTAATTCTTTTGCGCATAGAATTGAATAATCGAGTTGAGACCCATTAGTTTTTCCTATTTTGAACATATATAATGCCCGTGCCAAATTTTAAGTTTCTATGTGAGAAAATTGGATTCTGTACGTAAAATTTGGACGCTAATTCTTTTGCGCATAGAATTGAATAATCGAGTTGAGACCCATTAGTTTTTCCTATTTTGAACATATACACTGCCCGTGCCAAATTTTAAGTTTCTATGTGAGAAAATTGGATTCTGTACGTAAAATTTGGAGGCTAATTCTTTTGCACATAAAGTTGAATAATCGAGTTGGACCCATTAGCTTTTCCAATTTATGACATAATCAATGCTCGTGCCAAATTTCACGTTTCTATGACACTGGAAAGTGAGAAAAATACATTCCGTACGTTAAATTTTGACGCTAATTCTTTTGCGCATAGAATTGAATAATCGAGTTGGGACCCATTAGTTTTTCCTGTTTAGAACATATACAATGCCCGTGCCAAATTTTACGTTTCTATGTGAGAAAATTGGATTCTGTACGTAAAATTTGGACGCTAATTCTTTTGCGCATAGAATTGAATAATCGAGTTGGGACCAATTAGCTTTTCCTATTTATGACATAATCAATGCTCGTGCCAAATTTCAAGTTTCTATGTGAGAAAATTGGATTCCGTACGTAAAATTTGGAGGCTAATTCTTTTGCACATAGAATTGAATAATCGAGTTAGGACCCATTAGCTTTTCTTATTTATGACATAATCAATGCCCATGCCAAATTTTAAGTTTCTATGTGAGAAAATTACATTCCGTACGTAAAATTTGGACGCTAATTCTTTTGCGCATAGAATTAAATAAAGGACTTGGGACCCATTAGCTTTTCCTATTTATGACATAATCAATGCTCGTGCCAAATTTCAAGTTTCTATGTGAGAAAATTGGATTCTGTATGTAAAATTTAGACGCTATTTCTATTGCACATAGAATTGAATAATCTAGTTAGGACCCATTAGCTTTTCCTATTTATGACATAATCAATGCCCGTGCCAAATTTTAAGTTTCTATGTGAGAAAATTACAT
The DNA here is from genome assembly GCA_035609135.1 of Eleutherodactylus coqui. Classification (NCBI taxonomy): domain Eukaryota; kingdom Metazoa; phylum Chordata; class Amphibia; order Anura; family Eleutherodactylidae; genus Eleutherodactylus; species Eleutherodactylus coqui. The sequence continues at coordinate 53,776,085 of CM069412.1, read as the reverse complement.
TCCATACGTAAAACTTGGACGCTAATTCTTTTGTGCCTAGAATTAAATAACGGAGTTGGGACCCTTTAGCTTTTCCTATTTATGACATAATCAATGCCCGTGCCAAATTTCAAGTTTCTATGTGAGAAAATTGGATTCCGTACATAAAATTTTGACGCTAATTCTTTTGCACATAGAATTGAATAATCGAGTTGGGACCCATAAGCTTTTCCTATTTATGACATAATCAATGCTCGTGCCAAATTTCACGTTTCTATGACACTGGAAAGTTAGAAAAATACATTCCGTACGGAAAATTTTGACGCTAATTCTTTTGCGCATAGAATTGAATAATCGAGTTGAGACCCATTAGTTTTTCCTATTTTGAACATATACAATGCCCGTGCCAAATTTTAAGTTTCTATGTGAGAAAATTGGATTCTGTACGTAAAATTTGGACGCTAATTCTTTTGCGCATAGAATTGAATAATCGAGTTGAGACCCATTAGTTTTTCCTATTTTGAACATATATAATGCCCGTGCCAAATTTTAAGTTTCTATGTGAGAAAATTGGATTCTGTACGTAAAATTTGGACGCTAATTCTTTTGCGCATAGAATTGAATAATCGAGTTGAGACCCATTAGTTTTTCCTATTTTGAACATATATAATGCCCGTGCCAAATTTTAAGTTTCTATGTGAGAAAATTGGATTCTGTACGTAAAATTTGGACGCTAATTCTTTTGCGCATAGAATTGAATAATGGAGTTGAGACTCATTAGTTTTTCCTATTTTGAACATATACAATGCCCGTGCCAAATTTTAAGTTTCTATGTGAGAAAATTGGATTCTGTACGTAAAATTTGGAGGCTAATTCTCTTGCTCATAGAGTTGAAAAATCGAGTTGGGACCCATTAGCTTTTCCTATTTATGACATAATCAATGCTCGTGCCAAATTTCAAGTTTCTATGTGAGAAAATTGGAGGCTAATTCTTTTGCACATAGAATTGAATAATCGAGTTGGACCCATTAGCTTTTCCAATTTATGACATAATCAATGCTCGTGCCAAATTTCACGTTTCTATGACACTGGAAAGTGAGAAAAATACATTCCGTACGTTAAATTTTGACGCTAATTCTTTTGCGCATAGAATTGAATAATCGAGTTGGGACCCATTAGTTTTTCCTATTTAGAACATATACAATGCCCGTGCCAAATTTTACGTTTCTATGTGAGAAAATTGGATTCTGTACGTAAAATTTGGACGCTAATTCTTTTGCGCATAGAATTGAATAATCGAGTTGGGACCCATTAGCTTTTCCTATTTATGACATAATCAATGCTCGTGCCAAATTTCAAGTTTCTATGTGAGAAAATTGGATTCCGTACGTAAAATTTGGAGGCTAATTCTTTTGCACATAGAATTGAATAATCGAGTTATTACCCATTAGCTTTTCTTATTTATGACATAATCAATGCCCATGCCAAATTTTAAGTTTCTATGTGAGAAAATTACATTCCGTACGTAAAATTTGGACGCTAATTCTTTTGCGCATAGAATTAAATAACGGAGTTGGGACCCATTAGCTTTTCCTATTTGTGACATAATCAATGCTCGTGCCAAATGTCAAGTTTCTATGTGAGAAAATTGGATTCTGTATGTAAAATTTAGACGCTATTTCTTTTGCACATAGAATTGAATAATCTAGTTAGGACCCATTAGCTTTTCCTATTTATGACATAATCAATGCCCGTGCCAAATTTTAAGTTTCTATGTGAGAAAATTACATTCCATACGTAAAACTTGGACGCTAATTCTTTTGTGCCTAGAATTAAATAACGGAGTTGGGACCCTTTAGCTTTTCCTATTTATGACATAATCAATGCCCGTGCCAAATTTCAAGTTTCTATGTGAGAAAATTGGATTCCGTATATAAAATTTTGACGCTAATTCTTTTGCACATAGAATTGAATAATCGAGTTGGGACCCATTAGCTTTTCCTATTTATGACATAATCAATGCTCATGCCAAATTTCACATTTCTATGACACTGTAAAGTGAGAAAAATACATTCCGTACGTAAAATTTTGACGCTAATTCTTTTGCGCATAGAATTGAATAATCGAGTTGGGACCCATTAGTTTTTCCTATTTAGAACATATTCAATGCTCGTGCCAAATTTTAAGTTTCTATGTGAGAAAATTGGATTGTGTACGTAAAATTTGGACGCTAATTCTTTTGCGCATAGAATTGAATAATCGAGTTGGGACCAATTAGCTTTTCCTATTTATGACATAATCAATGCTCGTGCCAAATTTCAAGTTTCTATGTGAGAAAATTGGATTCCGTACATAAAATTTGGAGGCTAATTCTTTTGCACATAGAATTGAATAATCGAGTTGGACCCATTAGCTTTTCCTATTTATGACATAATCAATACTCGTGCCAAATTTCACGTTTCTATGACACTGGAAAGTGAGAAAAATACATTCCGTACGTAAAATTTTGACGCTAATTCTTTTGCGCATAGAATTGAATAATCGAGTTGGGACCCATTAGTTTTTCCTATTTAGGACATATTCAATGCCCGTGCCAAATTTTACGTTTCTATGTGAGAAAATTGGATTGTGTACGTAAAATTTGGACGCTAATTCTTTTGCGCATAGAATTGAATAATCGAGTTGGGACCCATTAGCTTTTCCTATTTATGACATAATCAATGCTCGTGTCAAATTTCAAGTTTCTATGTGAGAAATTTGGATTCCGTACATAAAATTTGGAGGCTAATTCTTTTGCACATAGAATTAAATAATCGAGTTGGACCCATTAGCTTTTCCTATTTATGACATAATCAATGCTCGTGCCAAATTTCACGTTTCTATGACACTGGAAAGTGAGAAAAATACATTCCGTACGGAAAATTTTGACGCTAATTCTTTTGCGCATAGAATTGAATAATCGAGTTGGGACCCATTAGTTTTTCCTATTTAGAACATATTCAATGCCCGAGCCAAATTTTACGTTTCTATGTGAGAAAATTGGATTGTGTACGTAAAATTTGGACGCTAATTCTTTTGCGCATAGAATTGAATAATCGAGTTAGGACCCATTAGCTTTTCCTATTTATGACATAATCAATGCTCGTGCCAAATTTCACGTTTCTATGACACTGGAAAGTGAGAAAAATACATTCCATACGTGAAAATTTTGACGCTAATTCTTTTGCACATAGAATTGAATAATCGAGTTAGGACCCATTAGCTTTTCCTATTTATGACATAATCAATGCTCGTGCCAAATTTCACGTTTCTATGACACTGGAAAGTTAGAAAAATACATTCCGTACGGAAAATTTTGACGCTAATTCTTTTGCGCATAGAATTGAATAATCGAGTTGAGACCCATTAGTTTTTCCTATTTTGAACATATACAATGCCCGTGCCAAATTTTAAGTTTCTATGTGAGAAAATTGGATTCCGTATATAAAATTTTGACGCTAATTCTTTTGCACATAGAATTGAATAATCGAGTTGGGACCCATTAGCTTTTCCTATTTATGACATAATCAATGCTCATGCCAAATTTCACATTTCTATGACACTGTAAAGTGAGAAAAATACATTCCGTACGTAAAATTTTGACGCTAATTCTTTTGCGCATAGAATTGAATAATCGAGTTGGGACCCATTAGTTTTTCCTATTTAGAACATATTCAATGCTCGTGCCAAATTTTAAGTTTCTATGTGAGAAAATTGGATTGTGTACGTAAAATTTGGACGCTAATTCTTTTGCGCATAGAATTGAATAATCGAGTTGGGACCAATTAGCTTTTCCTATTTATGACATAATCAATGCTCGTGCCAAATTTCAAGTTTCTATGTGAGAAAATTGGATTCCGTACATAAAATTTGGAGGCTAATTCTTTTGCACATAGAATTGAATAATCGAGTTGGACCCATTAGCTTTTCCTATTTATGACATAATCAATACTCGTGCCAAATTTCACGTTTCTATGACACTGGAAAGTGAGAAAAATACATTCCGTACGTAAAATTTTGACGCTAATTCTTTTGCGCATAGAATTGAATAATCGAGTTGGGACCCATTAGTTTTTCCTATTTAGGACATATTCAATGCCCGTGCCAAATTTTACGTTTCTATGTGAGAAAATTGGATTGTGTACGTAAAATTTGGACGCTAATTCTTTTGCGCATAGAATTGAATAATCGAGTTGGGACCCATTAGCTTTTCCTATTTATGACATAATCAATGCTCGTGTCAAATTTCAAGTTTCTATGTGAGAAATTTGGATTCCGTACATAAAATTTGGAGGCTAATTCTTTTGCACATAGAATTAAATAATCGAGTTGGACCCATTAGCTTTTCCTATTTATGACATAATCAATGCTCGTGCCAAATTTCACGTTTCTATGACACTGGAAAGTGAGAAAAATACATTCCGTACGGAAAATTTTGACGCTAATTCTTTTGCGCATAGAATTGAATAATCGAGTTGGGACCCATTAGTTTTTCCTATTTAGAACATATTCAATGCCCGAGCCAAATTTTACGTTTCTATGTGAGAAAATTGGATTGTGTACGTAAAATTTGGACGCTAATTCTTTTGCGCATAGAATTGAATAATCGAGTTAGGACCCATTAGCTTTTCCTATTTATGACATAATCAATGCTCGTGCCAAATTTCACGTTTCTATGACACTGGAAAGTGAGAAAAATACATTCCATACGTGAAAATTTTGACGCTAATTCTTTTGCACATAGAATTGAATAATCGAGTTAGGACCCATTAGCTTTTCCTATTTATGACATAATCAATGCTCGTGCCAAATTTCACGTTTCTATGACACTGGAAAGTTAGAAAAATACATTCCGTACGGAAAATTTTGACGCTAATTCTTTTGCGCATAGAATTGAATAATCGAGTTGAGACCCATTAGTTTTTCCTATTTTGAACATATACAATGCCCGTGCCAAATTTTAAGTTTCTATGGGAGAAAATTGGATTCTGTACGTAAAATTTGGACGCTAATTCTTTTGCGCATAGAATTGAATAATCGAGTTGGGACCCATTAGCTTTTCCTATTTATGACATAATCAATGCTCGTGCCAAATTTCAAGTTTCTATGTGAGAAAATTGGATTCCGTAAGTAAAATTTGGAGGCTAATTCTTTTGCACATAGAGTTGAAAAATCGAGTTGGGACCCATTAGCTTTTCCTATTTATGACATAATCAATGCTCGTGCCAAATTTCAAGTTTCTATGTGAGAAAATTGGATTCCGTACGTAAAATTTGAAGGCTAATTCTTTTGCACATAGAATTGAATAATCGAGTTGGGACCCATTAGCTTTTCCTATTTATGACATAATCAATGCTCGTGCCAAATTTCAAGTTTCTATGTGAGAAAATTGGATTCCGTACGTAAAATTTGGATGCTAATTCTTTTGCACATAGAATTGAATAATCGAGTTGGGACCCATTAGCTTTTCCTATTTATGACATAATCAATGCTCGTGCCAAATTTCACATTTCTATGACACTGGAAAGTGAGAAAAATACATTCCGTACGGAAAATTTTGACGCTAATTCTTTTGCGCATAGAATTGAATAATCGAGTTGAGACCCATTAGTTTTTCCTATTTTGAACATATACAATGCCCGTGCCAAATTTTTAGTTTCTATGTGAGAAAATTGGATTCTATAAGTAAAATTTGGACGCTAATACTTTTGCGCATAGAATTGAATAATCGAGTTGGGACCCATTAGCTTTTCCTATTTATGACATAATCAATGCTCGTGCCAAATTTCACGTTTCTATGACACTGGAAAGTGAGAAAAATACATTCCACACGTAAAATTTTGACGCTAATTCTTTTGCACATAGAATTGAATAATCGAGTTAGGACCCATTAGCTTTTCCTATTTATGACATAATCAATGCTCGTGCCAAATTTCACGTTTCTATGACACTGGAAAGTGAGAAAAATACATTCCGTACGGAATATTTTGACGCTAATTCTTTTGCGCATAGAATTGAATAATCGAGTTGAGACCCATTAGTTTTTCCTATTTTGAACATATACAATGCCCGTGCCAAATTTTAAGTTACTATGTGAGAAAATTGGATTCTGTACGTAAAATTTGGACGCTAATTCTTTTGCGCATAGAATTAAATAATCGAGTTGGGACCCATTAGCTTTTCCTATTTATGACAATCAATGCTCGTGCCAAATTTCGAGTTTCTATGTGAGAAAATTGGATTCCGTACGTAAAATTTGGAGGCTAATTCTTTTGCACATAGAGTTGAAAAATCGAGTTGGGACCCATTAGCTTTTCCTATTTATGACATAATCAATGCTCGTGCCAAATTTCAAGTTTCTATGTGAGAAAATTGGATTCCGTACATAAAATTTGGAGGCTAATTCTTTTGCACATAGAATTGAATAATCGAGTTGGGACCCATTAGCTTTTCCTATTTATGACATAATCAATGCTCGTGCCAAATTTCACGTTTCTATGACACTGGAAAGTGAGAAAAATACATTCCGTACGGAAAATTTTGACGCTAATTCTTTTGCGCATAGAATTGAATAATTGAGTTGAGACCCATTAGTTTTTCCTATTTTGAACATATACAATGCTCGTGCCAAATTTTAAGTTTCTATGTGAGAAAAATGGATTCTGTACGTAAAATTTGGACGCTAATTCTTTTGCGCATAGAATTGAAAAATCGAGTTGGGACCCATTAGCTTTTCCTATTTATGACATAATCAATGCTCGAGCCAAATTTCAAGTTTCTATGTGAGAAAATTGGATTCCGTACGTAAAATTTGGAGGCTAATTCTTTTGCACATAGAATTGAATAATCGAGTTGGGACCCATTAGCTTTTCCTATTTATGACATAATCAATGCTCGTGCCAAATTTCAAGTTTCTATGTGAGAAAATTGGATTCCGTACATAAAATTTGGAGGCTAATTCTTTTGCACTTAGAATTGAAAAATCGAGTTGGGACCCATTAGCTTTTCCTATTTATGACATAATCAATGCTCGTGCCAAATTTCACGTTTCTATGACACTGGAAAGTGAGAAAAATACATTCCGTACGTTAAATTTTGACGCTAATTCTTTTGCGCATAGAATTGAATAATCGAGTTGGGACCCATTAGTTTTTCCTATTTAGAACATATTCAATGCCCGTGCCAAAGTTTACGTTTCTATGTGAGAAAATTGGATTGTGTACGTAAAATTTGGACGCTAATTCTTTTGCGCATAGAATTGAATAATCGAGTTGAGACCCATTAGTTTTTCCTATTTTGAACATATACAATGCCCGTGCCAAATTTTAAGTTTCTATGTGAGAAAATTGGATTCTATACGTAAAATTTGGACGCTAATTCTTTTGCGCATAGAATTGAATAATCGAGTTGGGACCCATTAGCTTTTACTATTTATGACAATCAATGCTCCTGCCAAATTTCACGTTTCTATGACACTGGAAAGTGAGAAAAATACATTCCATACGTAAAATTTTGACGCTAATTCTTTTGCACATAGAATTGAATAATCGAGTTAGGACTAGAGATGAGCGAACACCAAAATGTTCGGGTGTTCGTTATTCGTAACGAACTTCCCGTGATGCTCGAGGGTTCGTTTCGAACAACGAACCCCATTGAAGTCAATGGGCGACCAGAACATTTTTGTATTTCGCCGATGCTCGCTAAGGTTTTCATGTGTGAAAATCTGGGCAATTCAGGAAAGTGATGGGAATGACACAGTGACGGATAGGGCAGGCGAGGGGCTACATGTTGGGCTGCATCTCAAGTTCCCAGGTCCCACTATTAAGCCACAATACCGGCAAGAGTGGGCCCCCCCCCTCCCAACAACTTTTACTTCTGAAAAGCCCTCATTAGCATGGCATACCTTTGCTAAGCACCACACTACCTCCAACAAAGCACAATCACTGCCTGCATGACACTCCACTGACACTTCTCCTGGGTTACATGCTGCCCAACCGCCCCCCCTCCCCCCCCACAGCGCACACCAAAGTGTCCCTGCGCAGCCTTCAGCTGCCCTCATGCCACACCACGCTCATGTCTATTTAGAATTGCGTCTGCCATGACGAGGGACCGCAGGCACACACTGCAGAGGTTGGCACGGCTAGGCAGCGACCCTCTTTAAAAGTGGCGGAGCGATAGCCCACAATGCTGTACAGAAGCAATGAGAAATAGAATCCTGTGCCACCGCCATCAGGAGCTGCACACGTGGGCATAGCAATGGGGAACCTATGTGCCACACACTATTCATTCTGTCAAGGTGTCTGCATGCCCCAGTCAGACCGGGCTTTTTAATTCATAGACACAGGCAGGTACAACTCCCTATTGTGAAGTCCCTGTCGACCCACAGCATGGGTGGCTCCCTGGAACCCACCGGCGGTACACAGAAATATCCCATTGCATTGCCCAACACAGCTGAGGTAGTAATGTCGTGCTTAATGCAGGTGGGCTTCGGCCCACACTGCATGCCCCAGTCTGACTGGGGTTCTTTATAAGTGTACAGATGTAGTAAAAACTCCGTGTGCACCTACAGCATGGGTGGGTGCCAGGAAGCCACCGGCGGTACATAGAAATATCCCATTGCATTGCCCAACACAGCTGAGGTAGTAATGTTGTGCTTAACCCTTTCCAATCCAATTTGTATATGGTTTTCCTAGGGGGCTTACTCTTTTTCTGCTGTTATACAACGGCGCTATATGCTGGCTAAAGCCAGTACTGCATGAGCTGACACGTAGGATAGGCTCCGACAGCAGAGAGGCTGGCAATATACAGTAAGAGAACCCCGACGGACGTCTACCAACAACGGAGCTGTACAGCCTTAAACCCTAATGTCTTCACAGGTCACACAGTGGACTGGAAAGGGTTAATGCAGGTGGGTTTCGGCCCACACTGCATGCCCCAGTCAGACTGGGGTTCTTTACAAGTGGACACATGTAGGTTTAACTCCCTGTGGACCCACTGCCTGGGTGGGTGCCAGGAAGCCACCGGCGGTACATAGAAATATCCCATTGCATTGCCCAACACAGCTGAGGTAGTAATGTCGTGCGTAATACAGGTGGGCTTCGGCCCACACTGCATGCCCCAGTCAGACGGGTTCTTTAGAAGTGTACAGATGTATTAAAAACTCAGTGTGCACCTACAGCATGGGTGGCTCCCTGGAACCCACCGGCGGTACACAAAAATATCCCATTGCATTGCCCAACACAGCTGAGGTAGTAATGTCGTGCGTAATACAGGTGGGCTTCGGCCCACACTGCATGCCCCAGTCAGACTGGGGTTCTTTACAAGTGGACACATGTAGGTTTAACTCCCTGTGGACCCACTGCCTGGGTGGGTGCCAGGAAGCCACCGGCGGTACATAGAAATATCCCATTGCATTGCCCAACACAGCTGAGGTAACGTCAGCTGTAATGCAGGTGGGCTAAAAATTAATTTGATTACACTGTAGGCGAGGGCCCACAAAAATTGCTGTATCAACAGTACTAATGTACATCCCAAAAATTGGCCATGGCCAGCCAAGAGGGCAGGTGAAACCCATTAATCGCTTTGGTTAATGTGGCTTAAGTGGTAACTAGGCCTGGAGGCAGCCCAGTGTAACGAAAAATTGGTTCAAGTTAAAGTTCCAATGCTTTTAAGCGCATTGAAACTTATAAAAATTGTTCTGAAAAATTATTTGAGTGAGCCTTGTGGCCCTAAGAAAAATTGCCCGTTCAGCGTGATTACGTGAGGTTTCAGGAGGAGGAGCAGGAGGAGGAGGAGGAGGAATATTAGACACAGATTGATGAAGCAGAAATGTCCCCGTTTTGGATGGTGAGAGAGAACGTAGCTTCCATCCGCGGGTGCAGCCTACGTATTGCTTACGTATCGCTGCTGTCCGCTGGTGGAGAACAGAAGTCTGGGGAAATCCAGCCTTTGTTCATCTTGATGAGTGTTAGCCTGTCGGCACTGTCGGTTGACAAGCGGCTACGCTTATCTGTGATGATTCCCCCAGCCGCACTAAACACCCTCTCCGACAACACGCTAGCCGCAGGACAAGCAAGCACCTCAAGGGCATACAGGGCTAGTTCAGGCCACGTGTCCAGCTTCGACACCCAGTAGTTGTAGGGGGCAGAGGCGTCACCAAGGATGGTCGTGCGATCCGCTACGTACTCCCTCACCATCCTTTTGCAGTGCTCCCGCCGACTCAGCCGTGACTGGGGAGCGGTGACACAGTCTTGGTGGGGAGCCATAAAGCTGGCCAGGCCCTTAAAGACTGTTGCACTGCCTGGGATGTACATGCTGCTCGATCTACGCACATCCCCTGCAACATGGCCCTCGGAACTGCGCCTTCTGCCACTAGCGCTGTCGGCTGGGAATTTTACCATCAGCTTGTCCGCAAGGGTCCTGTGGTATAGCAACACTCTCGAACCCCTTTCCTCTGCGGGAATCAGAGTGGGCAGGTTCTCCTTATACCGTGGATCGAGCAGTGTGTACACCCAGTAATCCGTAGTGGCCAGAATGCGTGCAACGCGAGGGTCACGAGAAAGGCATCCTAACATGAAGTCAGCCATGTGTGCCAGGGTACCTGTACGCAACACATGGCTGTCTTCACTAGGAAGATCACTTTCAGGATCCTCCTCCTCCTCCTCCTCCTCCTCCTCAGGCCATACACGCTGAAAGGATGACAGGCAATCAGCCGGTGTACCGTCAGCAGCGGCCCAAGCTGTCTCTTCCCCCTCCTCCTCATCCTCCTCATGCTCCTCCTCCTCCTCCTGTACGCGCTGAGAAATAGACAGGAGGGTGCCCTGACTATCCAGCGGCATACTGTCTTCCCCGCCCCCGTTTCCGAGCGCAAAGCAGCTGCCTTTATGGTTTGCAGGGAATTTCTCAAGATGCATAGCAGAGGAATGGTGACGCTAATGATTGTAGCATCGCCGCTCACCACCTGGGTAGACTCCTCAAAATTACCAAGGACATGGCAGATGTCTGCCAACCAGGCCCACTCTTCTGAAAGGAATTGAGGAGGCTGACTCCCACTGCGCCGCCCATGTTGGAGTTGGTATTCGACTATAGCTCTACGCTGTTCATAGAGCCTGGCCAACATGTGGAGCGTAGAGTTCCACCGTGTGGGCACATCGCACAGCAGTCGGTGCACTGGCAGCTTAAAGTGATGTTGCACGGTGCGCAGGGTGGCAGCGTCCGTGTGGGACTTGCGGAAATGTGCGCAGAGCCGGCGCGCCTTTACGAGCAGGTCTGACAAGCGTGGGTAGCTTTTCAGAAAGCGCTGAACCACCAAATTAAAGACGTGGGCCAGGCATGGCACGTGCGTGAGGCTGCCGAGCTGCAGAGCCGCCACCAGGTTACGGCCGTTGTCACACACGACCATGCCCGGTTGAAGGCTCAGCGGCGCAAGCCAGCGGTCGGTCTGCTGTGTCAGACCCTGCAGCAGTTCGTGGGCCGTGTGCCTCTTATCGCCTAAGCTGAGTAGTTTCAGCACGGCCTGCTGACGCTTGCCCACCGCTGTGCTGCCACACCGCGCGACACCGACTGCTGGCGACATGCTGCTGCTAACACATCTTGATTGTGAGACAGAGGAGGAGGAGGAGGAGGAGGGTGCTTTAGTGGAGGAAGCATACACCTCCGCAGATACCAGCACCGAGCTGGGGCCCGCAATTCTGGGGGTGGGTAGGACGTGAGCGGTCCCAGGCTCTGACTCTGTCCCAGCCTCCACTAAATTCACCCAATGTGCCGTCAGGGAGATGTAGTGGCCCTGCCCGCCTGTGCTTGTCCACGTGTCCGTAGTTAAGTGGACCGTGGCAGTAACCGCGTTGGTGAGGGCGCGCACAATGTTGCGGGAGACGTGGTCGTGCAGGGCTGGGACGGCACATCGGGAAAAGTAGTGGCGACTGGGAACTGAGTTGCACGGGGCCGCCGCCTCCATGATACTTTTGAAGGACTCCGTTTCCACAACCCTATACGGCAGCATCTCAAGGCTGATGAATTTTGCGATGCGGACGGTTAACGTTTGAGCGTGCGGGTGCGTGGCGGCGTACTTGCGCTTGCGCTCGAACACTTGCGCAAGCGACGGCTGAACGGTGCGCTGAACTACACTGCTGGATGGGGCCGAGGACAGCGGAGATGAGGGTGTGGGTGCAGGCCATGAGGCGGTAGTGCCTGTGTCCTGAGAGGGGGGTTGCATCTCAGTGGCAGGTTGGGGCACAGGGGGAGAGGCAGGGGTGCAAACCGGAGGCGGTGAACGGCCTTTGTCCCACCTTGCGGGGTGCTTGGCCATCATATGTCTGCGCATGGTGGTGGTGGTGAGGCTGTTGGTGTTGGCTCCCCGGCTGAGCTTTGCGCGACAAAGGTTGCACACCACTGTCCGTCGGTCGTCAGGCGTCTCTGTGAAAAACTACCAGACCTTAGAGCACCTCGGCCTCCGCAGGGTGGCATGGCGCGAGGGGGCGCTTTGGGAAACACTTGGTGGATTATTCGGTCTGGCCCTGCCTCTACCCCTGGCCCTGGACACCGCACTGCCTCTTGCAACCTGCCCTGCTGATGCCCTTGACTCCCCCTCTGAAGACCTGTCCTCCTGAGTAAGCGTTGCACACCAGGTGGGGTCAGTCACCTCATCGTCCTGCTGCTCTTCCTCCGAATCCTCTGTGCGCTGCTCCCTGGGACTTACTGCCCTTACTACTACCTCACTGCAAGACAACTGTGTCTGATCGTCATCGTCCTCCTGACCCACAGAAAGTTGTTGAGACAGTTGGCGGAAGTCCCCAGCCTCTTCCCCCGGACCCCGGGAACTTTCGAATGGTTGGGCATCAGTGACGATAAACTCCTCTGGTGGGAGAGGAACCGCTGCTGCCCAATCTAAGCAGGGGCCCGAGAACAGTTCCTGGGAGTGCTCCCGCTCCTGAGCAGGTGTTATTGTAGTGGAGTGAGGAGGCTGGGAGGAAGGAGGAGCAGCAGACAGAGGATTCGGATTGGCAGCAGTGGACGGCGCAGAACTGCGGGTAGACGATAGGTTGCTCGAAGCACTTTCTGCCATCCAGGACAGGACCTGCTCACACTGCTCATTTTCTAATAACCGTCTCCCGCGTGGACCCATTAATTGGGCGATGAATGTGGGGACGCCAGAAACGTGCCTCTCTCCTAATCGCGCAGTAGTCGGCTGCGACACACCTGGATCAGGAGCTTGGCCTGTGCCCACACCCTGACTTGGCCCTCCGCGTCCTCGGCCGCGTCCACGTCCTCTAGGCCTACCCCTACCCCTCAGCATGCTGTATTACCAGTGATTTGATTTCACAGGCAGGAAATAAATTGGCGCAAGACTGCAGGCCAAATATAATTTTTGCCCTTTTTGGAAAACGAAAGGCCCCACTGCCTCTAGTGAATGAATTATCTAAGTTTAATAACTGTGCTGTGTCCCTGCTTATGTGTCACAGAACGTGAGGGTAGCAGAGTTATTATAACTCTTGGAGAGCAGGTATTTTTTTCCCAATTAAGGAAAGCAAATGGCGAAACCAGCAGTAAAGCGTAGCTGGGTGCGTATGATTTAGCACTGTTCTTCACGCAGCTCACACGTCTCCACCGCCCGTAAGGACGGACAGAGGCTGGACAAATAGATTTGTTTTCAGTTTTCTCCCACCAACAGGCAGCACTGCGTATATTCAATGAACATGAGAAGTTTAATAACTGTGCTGTGTCCCTGCTTATGTGTCACAGAACGTGAGGGTAGCAGAGTTATTATAACTCTGGCAGAGCAGGTATTTTTTTCCCAATTAAGGAAAGCAAATGGCGAAGCCAGCAGTAAAGCGTAGCTGGGTGCGTATGATTTAGCAATGTTTTTCACGCAGCTCACACGTCTCCACAGGCGTAAGGACGGACAGAGGCTGGACAAATAGATTTGTTTTCAGTTTTTTCCCACCAACAGGCAGCACTGCGTATATTCAATGAACATGAGAAGTTTAATAACTGTGCTGTGTCCCTGCTTATGTGTCACAGAACGTGAGGGTAGCAGAGTTATTATAACTCTGGCAGAGCAGGTATTTTTTTCCCAATTAAGGAAAGCAAATGGCGAAGCCAGCAGTAAAGCGTAGCTGGGTGCGTATGATTTAGCAATGTTTTTCACGCAGCTCACACGTCTCCACTGGCGTAAGGACGGACAGAGGCTGGACAAATAGATTTGTTTTCAGTTTTTTCCCACCAACAGGCAGCACTGCGTATATTCAATGAACATGAGAAGTTTAATAACTGTGCTGTGTCCCTGCTTATGTGTCACAGAACGTGAGGGTAGCAGAGTTATTATAACTCTGGCAGAGCAGGTATTTTTTTCCCAATTAAGGAAAGCAAATGGCGAAGCCAGCAGTAAAGCGTAGCTGGGTGCGTATGATTTAGCAATGTTTTTCACGCAGCTCACACGTCTCCACAGGCGTAAGGACGGACAGAGGCTGGACAAATAGATTTGTTTTCAGTTTTTTCCCACCAACAGGCAGCACTGCGTATATTCAATGAACATGAGAAGTTTAATAACTGTGCTGTGTCCCTGCTTATGTGTCACAGAACGTGAGGGTAGCAGAGTTATTATAACTCTGGCAGAGCAGGTATTTTTTTCCCAATTAAGGAAAGCAAATGGCGAAGCCAGCAGTAAAGCGTAGCTGGGTGCGTATGATTTAGCAATGTTTTTCACGCAGCTCACACGTCTCCACAGGCGTAAGGACGGACAGAGGCTGGACAAATAGATTTGTTTTCAGTTTTTTCCCACCAACAGGCAGCACTGCGTATATTCAATGAACATGAGAAGTTTAATAACTGTGCTGTGTCCCTGCTTATGTGTCACAGAACGTGAGGGTAGCAGAGTTATTATAACTCTGGCAGAGCAGGTATTTTTTTCCCAATTAAGGAAAGCAAATGGCGAAGCCAGCAGTAAAGCGTAGCTGGGTGCGTATGATTTAGCAATGTTTTTCACGCAGCTCACACGTCTCCACTGGCGTAAGGACGGACAGAGGCTGGACAAATAGATTTGTTTTCAGTTTTTTCCCACCAACAGGCAGCACTGCGTATATTCAATGAACATGAGAAGTTTAATAACTGTGCTGTGTCCCTGCTTATGTGTCACAGAACGTGAGGGTAGCAGAGTTAGTATAACTCTGGCAGAGCAGGTATTTTTTTCCCAATTAAGGAAAGCAAATGGCGAAGCCAGCAGTAAAGCGTAGCTGGGTGCGTATGATTTAGCAATGTTTTTCACGCAGCTCACACGTCTCCACAGGCGTAAGGACGGACAGAGGCTGGACAAATAGATTTGTTTTCAGTTTTTTCCCACCAACAGGCAGCACTGCGTATATTCAATGAACATGAGAAGTTTAATAACTGTGCTGTGTCCCTGCTTATGTGTCACAGAACGTGAGGGTAGCAGAGTTATTATAACTCTGGCAGAGCAGGTATTTTTTTCCCAATTAAGGAAAGCAAATGGCGAAGCCAGCAGTAAAGCGTAGCTGGGTGCGTATGATTTAGCAATGTTTTTCACGCAGCTCACACGTCTCCACAGGCGTAAGGACGGACAGAGGCTGGACAAATAGATTTGTTTTCAGTTTTTTCCCACCAACAGGCAGCACTGCGTATATTCAATGAACATGAGAAGTTTAATAACTGTGCTGTGTCCCTGCTTAGGTGTCACAGAACGTGAGGGTAGCAGAGTTATTATAACTCTGGCAGAGCAGGTATTTTTTTCCCAATTAAGGAAAGCAAATGGCGAAGCCAGCAGTAAAGCGTAGCTGGGTGCGTATGATTTAGCAATGTTTTTCACGCAGCTCACACGTCTCCACAGGCGTAAGGACGGACAGAGGCAGGACAAATAGATTTGTTTTCAGTTTTTTCCCACCAACAGGCAGCACTGCGTATATTCAATGAACATGAGAAGTTTAATAACTGTGCTGTGTCCCTGCTTATGTGTCACAGAACGTGAGGGTAGCAGAGTTATTATAACTCTGGCAGAGCAGGTATTTTTTTCGCAATTAAGGAAAGCAAATGGCGAAGCCAGCAGTAAAGCGTAGCTGGGTGCGTATGATTTAGCAATGTTTTTCACGCAGCTCACACGTCTCCACAGGCGTAAGGACGGACAGAGGCTGGACAAATAGATTTGTTTTCAGTTTTTTCCCACCAACAGGCAGCACTGCGTATATTCAATGAACATGAGAAGTTTAATAACTGTGCTGTGTCCCTGCTTATGTGTCACAGAACGTGAGGGTAGCAGAGTTATTATAACTCTGGCAGAGCAGGTATTTTTTTCCCAATTAAGGAAAGCAAATGGCGAAGCCAGCAGTAAAGCGTAGCTGGGTGCGTATGATTTAGCAATGTTTTTCACGCAGCTCACACGTCTCCACAGGCGTAAGGACGGACAGAGGCTGGACAAATAGATTTGTTTTCAGTTTTTTCCCACCAACAGGCAGCACTGCGTATATTCAATGAACATGAGAAGTTTAATAACTGTGCTGTGTCCCTGCTTATGTGTCACAGAACGTGAGGGTAGCAGAGTTATTATAACTCTGGCAGAGCAGGTATTTTTTTCCCAATTAAGGAAAGCAAATGGCGAAGCCAGCAGTAAAGCGTAGCTGGGTGCGTATGATTTAGCAATGTTTTTCACGCAGCTCACACGTCTCCACAGGCGTAAGGACGGACAGAGGCTGGACAAATAGATTTGTTTTCAGTTTTTTCCCACCAACAGGCAGCACTGCGTATATTCAATGAACATGAGAAGTTTAATAACTGTGCTGTGTCCCTGCTTATGTGTCACAGAACGTGAGGGTAGCAGAGTTATTATAACTCTGGCAGAGCAGGTATTTTTTTCCCAATTAAGGAAAGCAAATGGCGAAGCCAGCAGTAAAGCGTAGCTGGGTGCGTATGATTTAGCAATGTTTTTCTCGCAGCTCACACGTCTCCACAGGCGTAAGGACGGACAGAGGCTGGACAAATAGATTTGTTTTCAGTTTTTTCCCACCAACAGGCAGCACTGCGTATATTCAATGAACATGAGAAGTTTAATAACTGTGCTGTGTCCCTGCTTATGTGTCACAGAACGTGAGGGTAGCAGAGTTATTATAACTCTGGCAGAGCAGGTATTTTTTTCCCAATTAAGGAAAGCAAATGGCGAAGCCAGCAGTAAAGCGTAGCTGGGTGCGTATGATTTAGCAATGTTTTTCACGCAGCTCACACGTCTCCACAGGCGTAAGGACGGACAGAGGCTGGACAAATAGATTTGTTTTCAGTTTTTTCTCACCAACAGGCAGCACTGCGTATATTCAATGAACATGAGAAGTTTAATAACTGTGCTGTGTCCCTGCTTATGTGTCACAGAACGTGAGGGTAGCAGAGTTATTATAACTCTGGCAGAGCAGGTATTTTTTTCCCAATTAAGGAAAGCAAATGGCGAAGCCAGCAGTAAAGCGTAGCTGGGTGCGTATGATTTAGCAATGTTTTTCACGCAGCTCACACGTCTCCACAGGCGTAAGGACGGACAGAGGCTGGACAAATAGATTTGTTTTCAGTTTTTTCCCACCAACAGGCAGCACTGCGTATATTCAATGAACATGAGAAGTTTAATAACTGTGCTGTGTCCCTGCTTATGTGTCACAGAACGTGAGGGTAGCAGAGTTATTATAACTCTGGCAGAGCAGGTATTTTTTTCCCAATTAAGGAAAGCAAATGGCGAAGCCAGCAGTAAAGCGTAGCTGGGTGCGTATGATTTAGCAATGTTTTTCACGCAGCTCACACGTCTCCACAGGCGTAAGGACGGACAGAGGCTGGACAAATAGATTTGTTTTCAGTTTTTTCCCACCAACAGGCAGCACTGCGTATATTCAATGAACATGAGAAGTTTAATAACTGTGCTGTGTCCCTGCTTATGTGTCACAGAACGTGAGGGTAGCAGAGTTATTATAACTCTTGGAGAGCAGGTATTTTTTTCCCAATTAAGGAAAGCAAATGGCGAAGCCAGCAGTAAAGCGTAGCTGGGTGCGTATGATTTAGCAATGTTTTTCACGCAGCTCACACGTGTCCACAGGCGTTAGGACGGACAGAGGCTGGACAAATAGATTTGTTTTCAGTTTTTTCCCACCAACAGGCAGCACTGCGTATATTCTATGAATAATAACTGTGTTGTGGCCCTGCCTATACAATTCTTTCCCTGCAGTATCAATGGAGGGTGGAATGCTCTGCAGAGGCGATTTTGAGAAGCCCAAAAAAAATGCAGCACAGCTAACAGCAGCCTGGACAGTACTGCACACGGATAAATATGGCCCTAGAAAGGACCGTTGAGGTTCTTGAAGGCTACACTCACTCCTAACACTCTCCCTGCCTATGCAGCACTTCTGTCCCTAATGCCAGGTGCAACGGTCTCCAGAGGCGATTTTGAGAAAAAAAAAAATCCCACTGCTAACAGCAGCCAACACACAGCTATCAGTGGCCCTAATAAGGACCTTTGGGGGGTCTTGAAGCCTACACTAACTACCAATTCTTTCCCTACAGCAGCTCCGGTATAAACAGCACTGTCCCTCATCTAACTCACACCGCATCTGAGGCGAGCCGCGGGAGGGGCCGACTTTTATATTAGGCGAACACCTGTTCTCGCCAGCCACTCACAGCAGGGGGGTGGTATAGGGCTTAAACGTTGCAGGGGGTAGTTGTAATGCCTTCCCTGTCTTTCAATTGGCCAGAAAAGCGCGCTAACGTCTCAGGGAAGGAAGTGAAAGTAACCAGAACACCGCATGGTGTTCGTTACGAATAACGAACATCCCGAACACCCTAATATTCGCACGAATATCAAGCTCGGACGAACGCGTTCGCTCATCTCCAGTTAGGACCCATTAGCTTTTCCTATTTATGACATAATCAATGCTCGTGCCAAATTTCACGTTTCTATGACACTGGAAAGTGAGAAAAATACATTCCGTACGGAATATTTTGACGCTAATTCTTTTGCGCATAAAATTGAATAATCGAGTTGAGACCCATTAGTTTTTCCTATTTTGAACATATACAATGCCCGTGCCAAATTTTAAGTTTCTATGTGAGAAAATTGGATTCTGTACATAAAATTTGGACGCTAATTCTTTTGCGCATAGAATTGAAAAATCGAGTTGGGACCCATTAGAGTTTCCTATTTATGACATAATCAATGCTCGTGCCAAATTTCAAGTTTCTATGTGAGAAAATTGGATTCCGTACGTAAAATTTGGATGCTAATTCTTTTGCACATAGAATTGAATAATCGAGTTAGGACCCATTAGCTTTTCTTATTTATGACATAATCAATGCCCGTGCCAAATTTTAAGTTTCTATGTGAGAAAATTACATTCCATACGTAAAACTTGGACGCTAATTCTTTTGTGCCTAGAATTAAATAACGGAGTTGGGACCCTATAGCTTTTCCTATTTATGACATAATCAATGCTCGTGCCAAATTTCAAGTTTCTATGTGAGAAAATTGGATTCCGTACGTAAAAATTTTGACGCTAATTCTTTAGCACATAGAATTGAATAATCGAGTTAGGACCCCTTAGCTTTTCCTATTTATGACATAATCAATGCCCGTGCCAAATTTCAAGTTTCTATGTGAGAAAATTGGATTCCGTACATAAAATTTGGAGGCTAATTCTTTTGCACATAGAATTGAATAATCGAGTTGGGACCCATTAGCTTTTCCTATTTATGACATAATCAATGCTCGTGCCAAATTTCACGTTTCTATGACACTGGAAAGTGAGAAAAATACATTCCGTACGGAAAATTTTGACGCTAATTCTTTTGCGCATAGAATTGAATAATTGAGTTGAGACCCATTAGTTTTTCCTATTTTGAACATATACAATGCTCGTGCCAAATTTTAAGTTTCTATGTGAGAAAAATGGATTCTGTACGTAAAATTTGGACGCTAATTCTTTTGCGCATAGAATTGAAAAATCGAGTTGGGACCCATTAGCTTTTCCTATTTATGACATAATCAATGCTCGAGCCAAATTTCAAGTTTCTATGTGAGAAAATTGGATTCCGTACGTAAAATTTGGAGGCTAATTCTTTTGCACATAGAATTGAATAATCGAGTTGGGACCCATTAGCTTTTCCTATTTATGACATAATCAATGCTCGTGCCAAATTTCAAGTTTCTATGTGAGAAAATTGGATTCCGTACATAAAATTTGGAGGCTAATTCTTTTGCACTTAGAATTGAAAAATCGAGTTGGGACCCATTAGCTTTTCCTATTTATGACATAATCAATGCTCGTGCCAAATTTCACGTTTCTATGACACTGGAAAGTGAGAAAAATACATTCCGTACGTTAAATTTTGACGCTAATTCTTTTGCGCATAGAATTGAATAATCGAGTTGGGACCCATTAGTTTTTCCTATTTAGAACATATTCAATGCCCGTGCCAAAGTTTACGTTTCTATGTGAGAAAATTGGATTGTGTACGTAAAATTTGGACGCTAATTCTTTTGCGCATAGAATTGAATAATCGAGTTGAGACCCATTAGTTTTTCCTATTTTGAACATATACAATGCCCGTGCCAAATTTTAAGTTTCTATGTGAGAAAATTGGATTCTATACGTAAAATTTGGACGCTAATTCTTTTGCGCATAGAATTGAATAATCGAGTTGGGACCCATTAGCTTTTACTATTTATGACAATCAATGCTCCTGCCAAATTTCACGTTTCTATGACACTGGAAAGTGAGAAAAATACATTCCATACGTAAAATTTTGACGCTAATTCTTTTGCACATAGAATTGAATAATCGAGTTAGGACTAGAGATGAGCGAACACCAAAATGTTCGGGTGTTCGTTATTCGTAACGAACTTCCCGTGATGCTCGAGGGTTCGTTTCGAACAACGAACCCCATTGAAGTCAATGGGCGACCAGAACATTTTTGTATTTCGCCGATGCTCGCTAAGGTTTTCATGTGTGAAAATCTGGGCAATTCAGGAAAGTGATGGGAATGACACAGTGACGGATAGGGCAGGCGAGGGGCTACATGTTGGGCTGCATCTCAAGTTCCCAGGTCCCACTATTAAGCCACAATACCGGCAAGAGTGGGCCCCCCCCCTCCCAACAACTTTTACTTCTGAAAAGCCCTCATTAGCATGGCATACCTTTGCTAAGCACCACACTACCTCCAACAAAGCACAATCACTGCCTGCATGACACTCCACTGACACTTCTCCTGGGTTACATGCTGCCCAACCGCCCCCCCTCCCCCCCCACAGCGCACACCAAAGTGTCCCTGCGCAGCCTTCAGCTGCCCTCATGCCACACCACGCTCATGTCTATTTAGAATTGCGTCTGCCATGACGAGGGACCGCAGGCACACACTGCAGAGGTTGGCACGGCTAGGCAGCGACCCTCTTTAAAAGTGGCGGAGCGATAGCCCACAATGCTGTACAGAAGCAATGAGAAATAGAATCCTGTGCCACCGCCATCAGGAGCTGCACACGTGGGCATAGCAATGGGGAACCTATGTGCCACACACTATTCATTCTGTCAAGGTGTCTGCATGCCCCAGTCAGACCGGGCTTTTTAATTCATAGACACAGGCAGGTACAACTCCCTATTGTGAAGTCCCTGTCGACCCACAGCATGGGTGGCTCCCTGGAACCCACCGGCGGTACACAGAAATATCCCATTGCATTGCCCAACACAGCTGAGGTAGTAATGTCGTGCTTAATGCAGGTGGGCTTCGGCCCACACTGCATGCCCCAGTCTGACTGGGGTTCTTTATAAGTGTACAGATGTAGTAAAAACTCCGTGTGCACCTACAGCATGGGTGGGTGCCAGGAAGCCACCGGCGGTACATAGAAATATCCCATTGCATTGCCCAACACAGCTGAGGTAGTAATGTTGTGCTTAACCCTTTCCAATCCAATTTGTATATGGTTTTCCTAGGGGGCTTACTCTTTTTCTGCTGTTATACAACGGCGCTATATGCTGGCTAAAGCCAGTACTGCATGAGCTGACACGTAGGATAGGCTCCGACAGCAGAGAGGCTGGCAATATACAGTAAGAGAACCCCGACGGACGTCTACCAACAACGGAGCTGTACAGCCTTAAACCCTAATGTCTTCACAGGTCACACAGTGGACTGGAAAGGGTTAATGCAGGTGGGTTTCGGCCCACACTGCATGCCCCAGTCAGACTGGGGTTCTTTACAAGTGGACACATGTAGGTTTAACTCCCTGTGGACCCACTGCCTGGGTGGGTGCCAGGAAGCCACCGGCGGTACATAGAAATATCCCATTGCATTGCCCAACACAGCTGAGGTAGTAATGTCGTGCGTAATACAGGTGGGCTTCGGCCCACACTGCATGCCCCAGTCAGACGGGTTCTTTAGAAGTGTACAGATGTATTAAAAACTCAGTGTGCACCTACAGCATGGGTGGCTCCCTGGAACCCACCGGCGGTACACAAAAATATCCCATTGCATTGCCCAACACAGCTGAGGTAGTAATGTCGTGCGTAATACAGGTGGGCTTCGGCCCACACTGCATGCCCCAGTCAGACTGGGGTTCTTTACAAGTGGACACATGTAGGTTTAACTCCCTGTGGACCCACTGCCTGGGTGGGTGCCAGGAAGCCACCGGCGGTACATAGAAATATCCCATTGCATTGCCCAACACAGCTGAGGTAACGTCAGCTGTAATGCAGGTGGGCTAAAAATTAATTTGATTACACTGTAGGCGAGGGCCCACAAAAATTGCTGTATCAACAGTACTAATGTACATCCCAAAAATTGGCCATGGCCAGCCAAGAGGGCAGGTGAAACCCATTAATCGCTTTGGTTAATGTGGCTTAAGTGGTAACTAGGCCTGGAGGCAGCCCAGTGTAACGAAAAATTGGTTCAAGTTAAAGTTCCAATGCTTTTAAGCGCATTGAAACTTATAAAAATTGTTCTGAAAAATTATTTGAGTGAGCCTTGTGGCCCTAAGAAAAATTGCCCGTTCAGCGTGATTACGTGAGGTTTCAGGAGGAGGAGCAGGAGGAGGAGGAGGAGGAATATTAGACACAGATTGATGAAGCAGAAATGTCCCCGTTTTGGATGGTGAGAGAGAACGTAGCTTCCATCCGCGGGTGCAGCCTACGTATTGCTTACGTATCGCTGCTGTCCGCTGGTGGAGAACAGAAGTCTGGGGAAATCCAGCCTTTGTTCATCTTGATGAGTGTTAGCCTGTCGGCACTGTCGGTTGACAAGCGGCTACGCTTATCTGTGATGATTCCCCCAGCCGCACTAAACACCCTCTCCGACAACACGCTAGCCGCAGGACAAGCAAGCACCTCAAGGGCATACAGGGCTAGTTCAGGCCACGTGTCCAGCTTCGACACCCAGTAGTTGTAGGGGGCAGAGGCGTCACCAAGGATGGTCGTGCGATCCGCTACGTACTCCCTCACCATCCTTTTGCAGTGCTCCCGCCGACTCAGCCGTGACTGGGGAGCGGTGACACAGTCTTGGTGGGGAGCCATAAAGCTGGCCAGGCCCTTAAAGACTGTTGCACTGCCTGGGATGTACATGCTGCTCGATCTACGCACATCCCCTGCAACATGGCCCTCGGAACTGCGCCTTCTGCCACTAGCGCTGTCGGCTGGGAATTTTACCATCAGCTTGTCCGCAAGGGTCCTGTGGTATAGCAACACTCTCGAACCCCTTTCCTCTTCGGGAATCAGAGTGGGCAGGTTCTCCTTATACCGTGGATCGAGCAGTGTGTACACCCAGTAATCCGTAGTGGCCAGAATGCGTGCAACGCGAGGGTCACGAGAAAGGCATCCTAACATGAAGTCAGCCATGTGTGCCAGGGTACCTGTACGCAACACATGGCTGTCTTCACTAGGAAGATCACTTTCAGGATCCTCCTCCTCCTCCTCCTCCTCCTCCTCAGGCCATACACGCTGAAAGGATGACAGGCAATCAGCCGGTGTACCGTCAGCAGCGGCCCAAGCTGTCTCTTCCCCCTCCTCCTCATCCTCCTCATGCTCCTCCTCCTCCTCCTGTACGCGCTGAGAAATAGACAGGAGGGTGCCCTGACTATCCAGCGGCATACTGTCTTCCCCGCCCCCGTTTCCGAGCGCAAAGCAGCTGCCTTTATGGTTTGCAGGGAATTTCTCAAGATGCATAGCAGAGGAATGGTGACGCTAATGATTGTAGCATCGCCGCTCACCACCTGGGTAGACTCCTCAAAATTACCAAGGACATGGCAGATGTCTGCCAACCAGGCCCACTCTTCTGAAAGGAATTGAGGAGGCTGACTCCCACTGCGCCGCCCATGTTGGAGTTGGTATTCGACTATAGCTCTACGCTGTTCATAGAGCCTGGCCAACATGTGGAGCGTAGAGTTCCACCGTGTGGGCACGTCGCACAGCAGTCGGTGCACTGGCAGCTTAAAGTGATGTTGCACGGTGCGCAGGGTGGCAGCGTCCGTGTGGGACTTGCGGAAATGTGCGCAGAGCCGGCGCGCCTTTACGAGCAGGTCTGACAAGCGTGGGTAGCTTTTCAGAAAGCGCTGAACCACCAAATTAAAGACGTGGGCCAGGCATGGCACGTGCGTGAGGCTGCCGAGCTGCAGAGCCGCCACCAGGTTACGGCCGTTGTCACACACGACCATGCCCGGTTGAAGGCTCAGCGGCGCAAGCCAGCGGTCGGTCTGCTGTGTCAGACCCTGCAGCAGTTCGTGGGCCGTGTGCCTCTTATCGCCTAAGCTGAGTAGTTTCAGCACGGCCTGCTGACGCTTGCCCACCGCTGTGCTGCCACACCGCGCGACACCGACTGCTGGCGACATGCTGCTGCTAACACATCTTGATTGTGAGACAGAGGAGGAGGAGGAGGAGGAGGGTGCTTTAGTGGAGGAAGCATACACCTCCGCAGATACCAGCACCGAGCTGGGGCCCGCAATTCTAGGGGTGGGTAGGACGTGAGCGGTCCCAGGCTCTGACTCTGTCCCAGCCTCCACTAAATTCACCCAATGTGCCGTCAGGGAGATGTAGTGGCCCTGCCCGCCTGTGCTTGTCCACGTGTCCGTAGTTAAGTGGACCGTGGCAGTAACCGCGTTGGTGAGGGCGCGCACAATGTTGCGGGAGACGTGGTCGTGCAGGGCTGGGACGGCACATCGGGAAAAGTAGTGGCGACTGGGAACTGAGTAGCACGGGGCCGCCGCCTCCATGATACTTTTGAAGGACTCCGTTTCCACAACCCTATACGGCAGCATCTCAAGGCTGATGAATTTTGCGATGCGGACGGTTAACGTTTGAGCGTGCGGGTGCGTGGCGGCGTACTTGCGCTTGCGCTCGAACACTTGCGCAAGCGACGGCTGAACGGTGCGCTGAACTACACTGCTGGATGGGGCCGAGGACAGCGGAGATGAGGGTGTGGGTGCAGGCCATGAGGCGGTAGTGCCTGTGTCCTGAGAGGGGGGTTGCATCTCAGTGGCAGGTTGGGGCACAGGGGGAGAGGCAGGGGTGCAAACCGGAGGCGGTGAACGGCCTTTGTCCCACCTTGCGGGGTGCTTGGCCATCATATGTCTGCGCATGGTGGTGGTGGTGAGGCTGTTGGTGTTGGCTCCCCGGCTGAGCTTTGCGCGACAAAGGTTGCACACCACTGTCCGTCGGTCGTCAGGCGTCTCTGTGAAAAACTACCAGACCTTAGAGCACCTCGGCCTCCGCAGGGTGGCATGGCGCGAGGGGGCGCTTTGGGAAACACTTGGTGGATTATTCGGTCTGGCCCTGCCTCTACCCCTGGCCCTGGACACCGCACTGCCTCTTGCAACCTGCCCTGCTGATGCCCTTGACTCCCCCTCTGAAGACCTGTCCTCCTGAGTAAGCGTTGCACACCAGGTGGGGTCAGTCACCTCATCGTCCTGCTGCTCTTCCTCCGAATCCTCTGTGCGCTGCTCCCTGGGACTTACTGCCCTTACTACTACCTCACTGCAAGACAACTGTGTCTGATCGTCATCGTCCTCCTGACCCACAGAAAGTTGTTGAGACAGTTGGCGGAAGTCCCCAGCCTCTTCCCCCGGACCCCGGGAACTTTCGAATGGTTGGGCATCAGTGACGATAAACTCCTCTGGTGGGAGAGGAACCGCTGCTGCCCAATCTAAGCAGGGGCCCGAGAACAGTTCCTGGGAGTGCTCCCGCTCCTGAGCAGGTGTTATTGTAGTGGAGTGAGGAGGCTGGGAGGAAGGAGGAGCAGCAGACAGAGGATTCGGATTGGCAGCAGTGGACGGCGCAGAACTGCGTGTAGACGATAGGTTGCTCGAAGCACTTTCTGCCATCCAGGACAGGACCTGCTCACACTGCTCATTTTCTAATAACCGTCTCCCGCGTGGACCCATTAATTGGGCGATGAATGTGGGGACGCCAGAAACGTGCCTCTCTCCTAATCGCGCAGTAGTCGGCTGCGACACACCTGGATCAGGAGCTTGGCCTGTGCCCACACCCTGACTTGGCCCTCCGCGTCCTCGGCCGCGTCCACGTCCTCTAGGCCTACCCCTACCCCTCAGCATGCTGTATTACCAGTGATTTGATTTCACAGGCAGGAAATAAATTGGCGCAAGACTGCAGGCCAAATATAATTTTTGCCCTTTTTGGAAAACGAAAGGCCCCACTGCCTCTAGTGAATGAATTATCTAAGTTTAATAACTGTGCTGTGTCCCTGCTTATGTGTCACAGAACGTGAGGGTAGCAGAGTTATTATAACTCTTGGAGAGCAGGTATTTTTTTCCCAATTAAGGAAAGCAAATGGCGAAACCAGCAGTAAAGCGTAGCTGGGTGCGTATGATTTAGCACTGTTCTTCACGCAGCTCACACGTCTCCACCGCCCGTAAGGACGGACAGAGGCTGGACAAATAGATTTGTTTTCAGTTTTTTCCCACCAACAGGCAGCACTGCGTATATTCAATGAACATGAGAAGTTTAATAACTGTGCTGT
The DNA here is from genome assembly GCA_035609135.1 of Eleutherodactylus coqui. Lineage (NCBI taxonomy): Eukaryota > Metazoa > Chordata > Amphibia > Anura > Eleutherodactylidae > Eleutherodactylus > Eleutherodactylus coqui. The sequence goes on along the minus strand of CM069412.1, from coordinate 53,749,088 downwards.
GTCCCTGCTTATGTGTCACAGAACGTGAGGGTAGCAGAGTTATTATAACTCTGGCAGAGCAGGTATTTTTTTCCCAATTAAGGAAAGCAAATGGCGAAGCCAGCAGTAAAGCGTAGCTGGGTGCGTATGATTTAGCAATGTTTTTCACGCAGCTCACACGTCTCCACAGGCGTAAGGACGGACAGAGGCTGGACAAATAGATTTGTTTTCAGTTTTTTCCCACCAACAGGCAGCACTGCGTATATTCAATGAACATGAGAAGTTTAATAACTGTGCTGTGTCCCTGCTTATGTGTCACAGAACGTGAGGGTAGCAGAGTTATTATAACTCTGGCAGAGCAGGTATTTTTTTCCCAATTAAGGAAAGCAAATGGCGAAGCCAGCAGTAAAGCGTAGCTGGGTGCGTATGATTTAGCAATGTTTTTCACGTAGCTCACACGTCTCCACAGGCGTAAGGACGGACAGAGGCTGGACAAATAGATTTGTTTTCAGTTTTTTCCCACCAACAGGCAGCACTGCGTATATTCAATGAACATGAGAAGTTTAATAACTGTGCTGTGTCCCTGCTTATGTGTCACAGAACGTGAGGGTAGCAGAGTTATTATAACTCTGGCAGAGCAGGTATTTTTTTCCCAATTAAGGAAAGCAAATGGCGAAGCCAGCAGTAAAGCGTAGCTGGGTGCGTATGATTTAGCAATGTTTTTCACGCAGCTCACACGTCTCCACAGGCGTAAGGACGGACAGAGGCTGGACAAATAGATTTGTTTTCAGTTTTTTCCCACCAACAGGCAGCACTGCGTATATTCAATGAACATGAGAAGTTTAATAACTGTGCTGTGTCCCTGCTTATGTGTCACAGAACGTGAGGGTAGCAGAGTTATTATAACTCTGGCAGAGCAGGTATTTTTTTCCCAATTAAGGAAAGCAAATGGCGAAGCCAGCAGTAAAGCGTAGCTGGGTGCGTATGATTTAGCAATGTTTTTCACGCAGCTCACACGTCTCCACAGGCGTAAGGACGGACAGAGGCTGGACAAATAGATTTGTTTTCAGTTTTTTCCCACCAACAGGCAGCACTGCGTATATTCAATGAACATGAGAAGTTTAATAACTGTGCTGTGTCCCTGCTTATGTGTCACAGAACGTGAGGGTAGCAGAGTTATTATAACTCTGGCAGAGCAGGTATTTTTTTCCCAATTAAGGAAAGCAAATGGCGAAGCCAGCAGTAAAGCGTAGCTGGGTGCGTATGATTTAGCAATGTTTTTCACGCAGCTCACACGTCTCCACTGGCGTAAGGACGGACAGAGGCTGGACAAATAGATTTGTTTTCAGTTTTTTCCCACCAACAGGCAGCACTGCGTATATTCAATGAACATGAGAAGTTTAATAACTGTGCTGTGTCCCTGCTTATGTGTCACAGAACGTGAGGGTAGCAGAGTTAGTATAACTCTGGCAGAGCAGGTATTTTTTTCCCAATTAAGGAAAGCAAATGGCGAAGCCAGCAGTAAAGCGTAGCTGGGTGCGTATGATTTAGCAATGTTTTTCACGCAGCTCACACGTCTCCACAGGCGTAAGGACGGACAGAGGCTGGACAAATAGATTTGTTTTCAGTTTTTTCCCACCAACAGGCAGCACTGCGTATATTCAATGAACATGAGAAGTTTAATAACTGTGCTGTGTCCCTGCTTATGTGTCACATAACGTGAGGGTAGCAGAGTTATTATAACTCTGGCAGAGCAGGTATTTTTTTCCCAATTAAGGAAAGCAAATGGCGAAGCCAGCAGTAAAGCGTAGCTGGGTGCGTATGATTTAGCAATGTTTTTCACGCAGCTCACACGTCTCCACAGGCGTAAGGACGGACAGAGGCTGGACAAATAGATTTGTTTTCAGTTTTTTCCCACCAACAGGCAGCACTGCGTATATTCAATGAACATGAGAAGTTTAATAACTGTGCTGTGTCCCTGCTTATGTGTCACAGAACGTGAGGGTAGCAGAGTTATTATAACTCTGGCAGAGCAGGTATTTTTTTCCCAATTAAGGAAAGCAAATGTCGAAGCCAGCAGTAAAGCGTAGCTGGGTGCGTATGATTTAGCAATGTTTTTCACGCAGCTCACACGTCTCCACAGGCGTAAGGACGGACAGAGGCTGGACAAATAGATTTGTTTTCAGTTTTTTCCCACCAACAGGCAGCACTGCGTATATTCAATGAACATGAGAAGTTTAATAACTGTGCTGTGTCCCTGCTTATGTGTCACAGAACGTGAGGGTAGCAGAGTTATTATAACTCTGGCAGAGCAGGTATTTTTTTCCCAATTAAGGAAAGCAAATGGCGAAGCCAGCAGTAAAGCGTAGCTGGGTGCGTATGATTTAGCAATGTTTTTCACGCAGCTCACACGTCTCCACAGGCGTAAGGACGGACAGAGGCTGGACAAATAGATTTGTTTTCAGTTTTTTCCCACCAACAGGCAGCACTGCGTATATTCAATGAACATGAGAAGTTTAATAACTGTGCTGTGTCCCTGCTTATGTGTCACAGAACGTGAGGGTAGCAGAGTTATTATAACTCTGGCAGAGCAGGTATTTTTTTCGCAATTAAGGAAAGCAAATGGCGAAGCCAGCAGTAAAGCGTAGCTGGGTGCGTATGATTTAGCAATGTTTTTCACGCAGCTCACACGTCTCCACAGGCGTAAGGACGGACAGAGGCTGGACAAATAGATTTGTTTTCAGTTTTTTCCCACCAACAGGCAGCACTGCGTATATTCAATGAACATGAGAAGTTTAATAACTGTGCTGTGTCCCTGCTTATGTGTCACAGAACGTGAGGGTAGCAGAGTTATTATAACTCTGGCAGAGCAGGTATTTTTTTCCCAATTAAGGAAAGCAAATGGCGAAGCCAGCAGTAAAGCGTAGCTGGGTGCGTATGATTTAGCAATGTTTTTCACGCAGCTCACACGTCTCCACAGGCGTAAGGACGGACAGAGGCTGGACAAATAGATTTGTTTTCAGTTTTTTCCCACCAACAGGCAGCACTGCGTATATTCAATGAACATGAGAAGTTTAATAACTGTGCTGTGTCCCTGCTTATGTGTCACAGAACGTGAGGGTAGCAGAGTTATTATAACTCTGGCAGAGCAGGTATTTTTTTCCCAATTAAGGAAAGCAAATGGCGAAGCCAGCAGTAAAGCGTAGCTGGGTGCGTATGATTTAGCAATGTTTTTCACGCAGCTCACACGTCTCCACAGGCGTAAGGACGGACAGAGGCTGGACAAATAGATTTGTTTTCAGTTTTTTCCCACCAACAGGCAGCACTGCGTATATTCAATGAACATGAGAAGTTTAATAACTGTGCTGTGTCCCTGCTTATGTGTCACAGAACGTGAGGGTAGCAGAGTTATTATAACTCTGGCAGAGCAGGTATTTTTTTCCCAATTAAGGAAAGCAAATGGCGAAGCCAGCAGTAAAGCGTAGCTGGGTGCGTATGATTTAGCAATGTTTTTCACGCAGCTCACACGTCTCCACAGGCGTAAGGACGGACAGAGGCTGGACAAATAGATTTGTTTTCAGTTTTTTCCCACCAACAGGCAGCACTGCGTATATTCAATGAACATGAGAAGTTTAATAACTGTGCTGTGTCCCTGCTTATGTGTCACAGAACGTGAGGGTAGCAGAGTTATTATAACTCTGGCAGAGCAGGTATTTTTTTCCCAATTAAGGAAAGCAAATGGCGAAGCCAGCAGTAAAGCGTAGCTGGGTGCGTATGATTTAGCAATGTTTTTCTCGCAGCTCACACGTCTCCACAGGCGTAAGGACGGACAGAGGCTGGACAAATAGATTTGTTTTCAGTTTTTTCCCACCAACAGGCAGCACTGCGTATATTCAATGAACATGAGAAGTTTAATAACTGTGCTGTGTCCCTGCTTATGTGTCACAGAACGTGAGGGTAGCAGAGTTATTATAACTCTGGCAGAGCAGGTATTTTTTTCCCAATTAAGGAAAGCAAATGGCGAAGCCAGCAGTAAAGCGTAGCTGGGTGCGTATGATTTAGCAATGTTTTTCACGCAGCTCACACGTCTCCACAGGCGTAAGGACGGACAGAGGCTGGACAAATAGATTTGTTTTCAGTTTTTTCCCACCAACAGGCAGCACTGCGTATATTCAATGAACATGAGAAGTTTAATAACTGTGCTGTGTCCCTGCTTATGTGTCACAGAACGTGAGGGTAGCAGAGTTATTATAACTCTGGCAGAGCAGGTATTTTTTTCCCAATTAAGGAAAGCAAATGGCGAAGCCAGCAGTAAAGCGTAGCTGGGTGCGTATGATTTAGCAATGTTTTTCACGCAGCTCACACGTCTCCACAGGCGTAAGGACGGACAGAGGCTGGACAAATAGATTTGTTTTCAGTTTTTTCCCACCAACAGGCAGCACTGCGTATATTCAATGAACATGAGAAGTTTAATAACTGTGCTGTGTCCCTGCTTATGTGTCACAGAACGTGAGGGTAGCAGAGTTATTATAACTCTGGCAGAGCAGCTATTTTTTTCCCAATTAAGGAAAGCAAATGGCGAAGCCAGCAGTAAAGCGTAGCTGGGTGCGTATGATTTAGCAATGTTTTTCACGCAGCTCATACGTCTCCACAGGCGTAAGGACGGACACAGGCTGGACAAATAGATTTGTTTTCAGTTTTTTCCCACCAACAGGCAACACTGCGTATATTCAATGAACATGAGAAGTTTAATAACTGTGCTGTGTCCCTGCTTATGTGTCACAGAACGTGAGGGTAGCAGAGTTATTATAACTCTGGCAGAGCAGGTATTTTTTTCCCAATTAAGGAAAGCAAATGGCGAAGCCAGCAGTAAAGCGTAGCTGGGTGCGTATGATTTAGCAATGTTTTTCACGCAGCTCACACGTCTCCACAGGCGTAAGGACGGACAGAGGCTGGACAAATAGATTTGTTTTCAGTTTTTTCCCACCAACAGGCAGCACTGCGTATATTCAATGAACATGAGAAGTTTAATAACTGTGCTGTGTCCCTGCTTATGTGTCACAGAACGTGAGGGTAGCAGAGTTATTATAACTCTTGGAGAGCAGGTATTTTTTTCCCAATTAAGGAAAGCAAATGGCGAAGCCAGCAGTAAAGCGTAGCTGGGTGCGTATGATTTAGCAATGTTTTTCACGCAGCTCACACGTGTCCACAGGCGTTAGGACGGACAGAGGCTGGACAAATAGATTTGTTTTCAGTTTTTTCCCACCAACAGGCAGCACTGCGTATATTCTATGAATAATAACTGTGTTGTGGCCCTGCCTATACAATTCTTTCCCTGCAGTATCAATGGAGGGTGGAATGCTCTGCAGAGGCGATTTTGAGAAGCCCAAAAAAAATGCAGCACAGCTAACAGCAGCCTGGACAGTACTGCACACGGATAAATATGGCCCTAGAAAGGACCGTTGAGGTTCTTGAAGGCTACACTCACTCCTAACACTCTCCCTGCCTATGCAGCACTTCTGTCCCTAATGCCAGGTGCAACGGTCTCCAGAGGCGATTTTGAGAAAAAAAAAAATCCCACTGCTAACAGCAGCCAACACACAGCTATCAGTGGCCCTAATAAGGACCTTTGGGGGGTCTTGAAGCCTACACTAACTACCAATTCTTTCCCTACAGCAGCTCCGGTATAAACAGCACTGTCCCTCATCTAACTCACACCGCATCTGAGGCGAGCCGCGGGAGGGGCCGACTTTTATATTAGGCGAACACCTGATCTCGCCAGCCACTCACAGCAGGGGGGTGGTATAGGGCTTAAACGTTGCAGGGGGTAGTTGCAATGCCTTCCCTGTCTTTCAATTGGCCAGAAAAGCGCGCTAACGTCTCAGGGAAGGAAGTGAAAGTAACCAGAACACCGCATGGTGTTCGTTACGAATAACGAACATCCCGAACACCCTAATATTCGCACGAATATCAAGCTCGGACGAACGCGTTCGCTCATCTCCAGTTAGGACCCATTAGCTTTTCCTATTTATGACATAATCAATGCTCGTGCCAAAATTCACGTTTCTATGACACTGGAAAGTGAGAAAAATACATTCCGTACGGAATATTTTGACGCTAATTCTTTTGCGCATAAAATTGAATAATCGAGTTGAGACCCATTAGTTTTTCCTATTTTGAACATATACAATGCCCGTGCCAAATTTTAAGTTTCTATGTGAGAAAATTGGATTCTGTACATAAAATTTGGACGCTAATTCTTTTGCGCATAGAATTGAAAAATCGAGTTGGGACCCATTAGAGTTTCCTATTTATGACATAATCAATGCTCGTGCCAAATTTCAAGTTTCTATGTGAGAAAATTGGATTCCGTACGTAAAATTTGGATGCTAATTCTTTTGCACATAGAATTGAATAATCGAGTTAGGACCCATTAGCTTTTCTTATTTATGACATAATCAATGCCCGTGCCAAATTTTAAGTTTCTATGTGAGAAAATTACATTCCATACGTAAAACTTGGACGCTAATTCTTTTGTGCCTAGAATTAAATAACGGAGTTGGGACCCTATAGCTTTTCCTATTTATGACATAATCAATGCTCGTGCCAAATTTCAAGTTTCTATGTGAGAAAATTGGATTCCGTACATAAAAATTTTGACGCTAATTCTTTAGCACATAGAATTGAATAATCGAGTTAGGACCCCTTAGCTTTTCCTATTTATGACATAATCAATGCCCGTGCCAAATTTTAAGTTTCTATGTGAGAAAATTACATTCCGTACGTAAAACTTGGACGCTAATTCTTTAGTGCCTAGAATTAAATAACGGAGTTGGGACCCATTAGTTTTTCCTATTTAGAACATATTCAATGCCCGTGCCAAATTTTAAGTTTCTATGTGAGAAAATTGGATTGTGTACGTAAAATTTGAACGCTAATTCTTTTGCGCATAGAATTGAATAATCGAGTTGGGACCCATTAGCTTTTCCTATTTATGACATAATCAATGCTCGTGCCAAATTTCAAGTTTCTGTATGAGAAAATTGGATTCCGTACGTAAAATTTGGAGGCTAATTCTTTTGCACATAGAATTGAATAATCGAGTTGGACCCATTAGCTTTTCCTATTTATGACATAATCAATGCTCGTGCCAAATTTCACATTTCTATGACACTGGAAAGTGAGAAAAATACATTCCGTACGTAAAATGTTGACGCTAATTCTTTTGCGCATAGAATTGAATAATCGAGTTAGGACCCATTAGCTTTTCTTATTTATGACATAATCAAGGCCCGTGCGAAATTTTAAGTTTCTATGTGAGAAAATTACATTCCGTACGTAACATTTGGACGCTAATTCTTTTGCGCATAGAATTAAATAACGAAGTTGGGACCCATTAGCTTTTCCTATTTATGACAAAATCAATGCCCGTGCCAAATTTTAAGTTTCTATGTGAGAAAATTACATTCCATACGTAAAACTTGGACGCTAATTCTTTTGTGCCTAGAATTAAATAACGGAGTTGGGACCCTTTAGCTTTTCCTATTTATGACATAATCAACGCTCGTGCCAAATTTCAAGTTTCTATGTGAGAAAATTGGATTCCGTACGTAAAATTTGAAGGCTAATTCTTTTGCACATAGAATTGAATAATCGAGTTGGGACCCATTAGCTTTTCCTATTTATGACATAATCAATGCCCGTGCCAAATTTTAAGTTTCTACGTGAGAAAATTACATTCCGTACGTAACATTTGGACGCTAATTCTTTTGCGCATAGAATTAAATAACGGAGTTGGGACCCATTAGCTTTTCCTATTTATGACATAATCAATGCTCGTGCCAAATTTCAAGTTTCTATGTGAGAAAATTGGATTCCGTACGTAAAATTTGGATGCTAATTCTTTTGCACATAGAATTGAATAATCGAGTTGGGACCCATTAGCTTTTCCTATTTATGACATAATCAATGCTCGTGCCAAATTTCACGTTTCTATGACACTGGAAAGTGAGAAAAATACATTCCATACGTGAAAATTTTGACGCTAATTCTTTTGCACATAGAATTGAATAATCGAGTTAGGACCCATTAGCTTTTCCTATTTATGACATAATCAATGCTCGTGCCAAATTTCACGTTTCTATGACACTGGAAAGTTAGAAAAATACATTCCGTACGGAAAATTTTGACGCTAATTCTTTTGCGCATAGAATTGAATAATCGAGTTGAGACCCATTAGTTTTTCCTATTTTGAACATATACAATGCCCGTGCCAAATTTTAAGTTTCTATGTGGGAAAATTGGATTCTGTACGTAAAATTTGGAAGCTAATTCTTTTGCGCATAGAATTGAATAATCGAGTTGGGACCCATTAGCTTTTCCTATTTATGACAATCAATGCTCGTGCCAAATTTCAAGTTTCTATGTGAGAAAATTGGATTCCGTACGTAAAATTTGGAGGCTAATTCTTTTGCACATAGAGTTGAAAAATCGAGTTGGGACCCATTAGCTTTTCCTATTTATGACATAATCAATGCTCGTGCCAAATTTCACGTTTCTATGTGAGAAAATTGGATTCCGTACGTAAAATTTGGATGCTAATTCTTTTGCACATAGAATTGAATAATCGAGTTGGGACCCATTAGCTTTTCCTATTTATGACATAATCAATGCTCGTGCCAAATTTCACGTTTCTATGACACTGGAAAGTGAGAAAAATACATTCCATACGTGAAAATTTTGACGCTAATTCTTTTGCGCATAGAATTGAATAATCGAGTTGAGACCCATTAGCTTTTCCTATTTTGAACATATACAATGCCCGTGCCAAATTTTAAGTTTCTATGTGAGAAAATTGGATTCTGTACGTAAAATTTGGACGCTAATTCTTTTGCGCATAGAATTGAATAATCGAGTTGAGACCCATTAGTTTTTCCTATTTTGAACATATACAATGCCCGTGCCAAATTTTAAGTTTCTATGTGAGAAAATTGGATTCTGTATGTAAAATTTGGACGCTAATTCTTTTGCGCATAGAATTGAATAATCGAGTTGAGACCCATTAGTTTTTCCTATTTTGAACATATACAATGCCCGTGCCAAATTTTAAGTTTCTATGTGAGAAAATTGGATTCTGTACGTAAAATTTGGAGGCTAATTCTTTTGCACATAGAATTGAATAATCGAGTTGGGACCCATTAGCTTTTCCTATTTATGACATAATCAATGCTCGTGCCAAATTTCAAGTTTCTATGTGAGAAAATTGGATTCCGTACATAAAATTTGGAGGCTAATTCTTTTGCACATAGAATTGAATAATCGAGTTGGACCCATTAGCTTTTCCTATTCATGACATAATCAATGCTCGTGCCAAATTTCACGTTTCTATGACACTGGAAAGTGAGAAAAATACATTCCGTACGTTAAATTTTGACGCTAATTCTTTTGCGCATAGAATTGAATAATCGAGTTGGGACCCATTAGTTTTTCCTATTTAGAACATATACAATGCCCGTGCCAAATTTTACGTTTCTATGTGAGAAAATTGGATTCTGTACGTAAAATTTGGACGCTAATTCTTTTGCGCATAGAATTGAATAATCGAGTTGGGACCCATTAGCTTTTCCTATTTATGACATAATCAATGCTCGTGCCAAATTTCAAGTTTCTATGTGAGAAAATTGTATTCCGTACGTAAAATTTGGAGGCTAATTCTTTTGCACATAGAATTGAATAATCGAGTTAGGACCCATTAGCTTTTCTTATTTATGACATAATCAATGCCCGTGCCAAATTTTAAGTTTCTATGTGAGAAAATTACATTCCGTACGTAAAATTTGGACGCTAATTCTTTTGCGCATAGAATTAAATAACGGAGTTGGGACCCATTAGCTTTTCCTATTTATGACATAATCAATGCTCGTGCCAAATTTCAAGTTTCTATGTGAGAAAATTGGATTCTGTATGTAAAATTTAGACGCTATTTCTTTTGCACATAGAATTGAATAATCTAGTTAGGACCCATTAGCTTTTCCTATTTATGACATAATCAATGCCCGTGCCAAATTTTAAGTTTCTATGTGAGAAAATAACATTCCATACGTAAAACTTGGACGCTAATTCTTTTGTGCCTAGAATTAAATAACGGAGTTTGAACCCTTTAGCTTTTCCTATTTATGACATAATCAATGCCCGTGCCAAATTTCAAGTTTCTATGTGAGAAAATTGGATTCCGTACATAAAATTTTGACATTAATTCTTTTGCACATAGAATTGAATAATCGAGTTGGGACCCATTAGCTTTTCCTATTTATGACATAATCAATGCTCGTGCCAAATTTCACGTTTCTATGACACTGGAAAGTGAGAAAAATACTTTCCATACGTATAATTTTGACGCTAATTCTTTTGCACATAGAATTGAATAATCGAGTTAGGACCCATTAGCTTTTCCTATTTATGACATAATCAATGCTCGTGCCAAATTTCACGTTTCTATGACACTGGAAAGTGAGAAAAATACATTCCATACGTAAAATTTTGACGCTAATTCTTTTGCACATAGAATTGAATAATCGAGTTGGGACCCATTAGCTTTTCCTATTTATGACATAATCAATGCTCGTGCCAAATTTCAAGTTTCTATGACACTGGAAAGTGAGAAAAATACATTCCATACGTAAAATTTTGACGCTAATTCTTTTGCACATAGAATTGAATAATCGAGTTAGGACCCATTAGTTTTTCCTATTTTGAACATATACAATGCCCGTGCCAAATTTTAAGTTTCTATGTGAGAAAATTGGATTCTATACGTAAAATTTGGACGCTAATTCTTTTGTGCCTAGAATTAAAAAACGGAGTTGGGACCCTTTAGCTTTTCCTATTTATGACATAATCAATGCTCGTGCCAAATTTCAAGTTTCTATGTGAGAAAATTGGATTCCGTACGTAAAATTTGGAGGCTAATTCTTTTGCACATAGAGTTGAAAAATCGAGTTGGGACCCATTAGCTTTTCCTATTTATGACATAATCAATGCTCGTGCCAAATTTCACGTTTCTATGTGAGAAAATTGGATTCCGTACGTAAAATTTGGATGCTAATTCTTTTGCACATAGAATTGAATAATCGAGTTGGGACCCATTAGCTTTTCCTATTTATGACATAATCAATGCTCGTGCCAAATTTCACGTTTCTATGACACTGGAAAGTAAGAAAAATACATTCCATACGTGAAAATTTTGACGCTAATTCTTTTGCACATAGAATTGAATAATCGAGTTAGGACCCATTAGCTTTTCCTATTTATGACATAATCAATGCTCGTGCCAAATTTCACGTTTCTATGACACTGGAAAGTTAGAAAAATACATTCCGTACGGAAAATTTTGACGCTAATTCTTTTGCGCATAGAATTGAATAATCGAGTTGAGACCCACTAGTTTTTCCTATTTTGAACATATACAATGCCCGTGCCAAATTTTAAGTTTCTATGTGAGAAAATTGGATTCTGTACGTAAAATTTGGACGCTAATTCTTTTGCGCATAGAATTAAATAATCGAGTTGGGACCCATTAGCTTTTCCTATTTATGACATAATCAATGCTCGTGCCAAATTTCAAGTTTCTATGTGAGAAAATTGGATTCCGTACGTAAAATTTGGACGCTAATTCTTTTGCACATAGAGTTGAAAAATCGAGTTGGGACCCATTAGCTTTTCCTATTTATGACATAATCAATGCTCGTGCCAAATTTCAAGTTTCTATGTGAGAAAATTGGATTCCGTACATAAAATTTGGAGGCTAATTCTTTTGCACATAGAATTGAATAATCGAGTTGGGACCCATTAGCTTTTCCTATTTATGACATAATCAATGCTCGTGCCAAATTTCAAGTTTCTATGTGAGAAAATTGGATTCCGTACATAAAATTTGGAGGCTAATTCTTTTGCACATAGAATTGAATAATCGAGTTGGACCCATTAGCTTTTCCTATTTATGACATAATCAATGCTCGTGCCAAATTTCACGTTTCTATGACACTGGAAAGTGAGAAAAATACATTCCGTACGTTAAATTTTGACGCTAATTCTTTTGCGCATAGAATTGAATAATCGAGTTGGGACCCATTAGTTTTTCCTATTTAGAACATATTCAATGCCCGTTCCAAATTTTACGTTTCTATGTGAGAAAATTGGATTGTGTACGTAAAATTTGGACGCTAATTCTTTTGCGCATAGAATTGAATAATCGAGTTGGGACCCATTAGCTTTTCCTATTTATGACATAATCAATGCTCGTGCCAAATTTCAAGTTTCTATGTGAGAAAATTGGATTGCGTACGTAAAATTTGGAGGCTAATTCTTTTGCACATAGAATTGAATAATCGAGTTGGGACCCATTAGCTTTTCCTATTTATGACATAATCAATGCTCGTGCCAAATTTCAAGTTTCTATGTGAGAAAATTGGATTCCGAACGTAAAATTTGAAGGCTAATTCTTTTGCACATAGAATTGAATAATCGAGTTGAGACCCATTAGTTTTTCCTATTTTGAACATATACAATGCCCGTGCCAAATTTTAAGTTTCTATGTGAGAAAATTGGATTCTGTACGTAAAATTTGGACGCTAATTCTTTTTCGCATAGAATTAAATAATCGAGTTGGGACCCATTAGCTTTTCCTATTTATGACATAATCAATGCTCGTGCCAAATTTCAAGTTTCTATGTGAGAAAATTGGATTCTGTATGTAAAATTTAGACGCTATTTCTTTTGCACATAGAATTGAATAATCTAGTTAGGACCCATTAGGTTTTCCTATTTATGACATAATCAATGCCCGTGCCAAATTTTAAGTTTCTATGTGAGAAAATTACATTCCATACGTAAAACTTGGACGCTAATTCTTTTGTGCCTAGAATTAAATAACGGAGTTGGGACCCTTTAGCTTTTCCTATTTATGACATAATCAATGCCCGTGCCAAATTTCAAGTTTCTATGTGAGAAAATTGGATTCCGTACATAAAATTTTGACGCTAATTCTTTTGCACATAGAATTGAATAATCGAGTTGGGACCCATTAGCTTTTCCTATTTATGACATAATCAATGCTCGTGCCAAATTTCAGATTTCTATGACACTGGAAAGTGAGAAAAATACATTCCGTACGGAAAATTTTGACGCTAATTCTTTTGCGCATAGAATTGAATAATCGAGTTAGGACCCATTAGCTTTTCCTATTTATGACATAATCAATGCTCGTGCCAAATTTCAAGTTTCTATGTGAGAAAATTGGATTCCGTACGTAAAATTTGGAGGCTAATTCTTTTGCACATAGAGTTGAAAAATCGAGTTGGGACCCATTAGCTTTTCCTATTTATGACATAATCAATGCTCGTGCCAAATTTCACTTTTCTATGTGAGAAAATTGGATTCCGTACGTAAAATTTGGATGCTAATTCTTTTGCACATAGAATTGAATAATCGAGTTGGGACCCATTAGCATTTCCTATTTATGACATAATCAATGCTCGTGCCAAATTTCACGTTTCTATGACACTGGAAAGTGAGAAAAATACATTCCATACGTGAAAATTTTGACGCTAATTCTTTTGCACATAGAATTGAATAATCGAGTTAGGACCCATTAGCTTTTCCTATTTATGACATAATCAATGCTCGTGCCAAATTTCACGTTTCTATGACACTGGAAAGTTAGAAAAATACATTCCGTACGGAAAATTTTGACGCTAATTCTTTTGCGCATAGAATTGAATAATCGAGTTGAGACCCATTAGTTTTTCCTATTTTGAACATATACAATGCCCGTGCCAAATTTTAAGTTTCTATGTGAGAAAATTGGATTCTGTACGTAAAATTTGGACGCTAATTCTTTTTCGCATAGAATTAAATAATCGAGTTGGGACCCATTAGCTTTTCCTATTTATGACATAATCAATGCTCGTGCCAAATTTCAAGTTTCTATGTGAGAAAATTGGATTCCGTACATAAAATTTGGAGGCTAATTCTTTTGCACATAGAATTGAATAATCGAGTTGGGACCCATTAGCATTTCCTATTTATGACATAATCAATGCTCGTGCCAAATTTCACGTTTCTATGACACTGGAAAGTTAGAAAAATACATTCCGTACGGAAAATTTTGACGCTAATTCTTTTGCGCATAGAATTGAATAATCGAGTTGAGACCCACTAGTTTTTCCTATTTTGAACATATACAATGCCCGTGCCAAATTTTAAGTTTCTATGTGAGAAAATTGGATTCTGTACGTAAAATTTGGACGCTAATTCTTTTGCGCATAGAATTAAATAATCGAGTTGGGACCCATTAGCTTTTCCTATTTATGACATAATCAATGCTCGTGCCAAATTTCAAGTTTCTATGTGAGAAAATTGGATTCCGTACGTAAAATTTGGACGCTAATTCTTTTGCACATAGAGTTGAAAAATCGAGTTGGGACCCATTAGCTTTTCCTATTTATGACATAATCAATGCTCGTGCCAAATTTCAAGTTTCTATGTGAGAAAATTGGATTCCGTACATAAAATTTGGAGGCTAATTCTTTTGCACATAGAATTGAATAATCGAGTTGGGACCCATTAGCTTTTCCTATTTATGACATAATCAATGCTCGTGCCAAATTTCAAGTTTCTATGTGAGAAAATTGGATTCCGTACATAAAATTTGGAGGCTAATTCTTTTGCACATAGAATTGAATAATCGAGTTGGACCCATTAGCTTTTCCTATTTATGACATAATCAATGCTCGTGCCAAATTTCACGTTTCTATGACACTGGAAAGTGAGAAAAATACATTCCGTACGTTAAATTTTGACGCTAATTCTTTTGCGCATAGAATTGAATAATCGAGTTGGGACCCATTAGTTTTTCCTATTTAGAACATATTCAATGCCCGTTCCAAATTTTACGTTTCTATGTGAGAAAATTGGATTGTGTACGTAAAATTTGGACGCTAATTCTTTTGCGCATAGAATTGAATAATCGAGTTGGGACCCATTAGCTTTTCCTATTTATGACATAATCAATGCTCGTGCCAAATTTCAAGTTTCTATGTGAGAAAATTGGATTGCGTACGTAAAATTTGGAGGCTAATTCTTTTGCACATAGAATTGAATAATCGAGTTGGGACCCATTAGCTTTTCCTATTTATGACATAATCAATGCTCGTGCCAAATTTCAAGTTTCTATGTGAGAAAATTGGATTCCGAACGTAAAATTTGAAGGCTAATTCTTTTGCACATAGAATTGAATAATCGAGTTGAGACCCATTAGTTTTTCCTATTTATGACATAATCAATGCTCGTGCCAAATTTCACGTTTCTATGACACTGGAAAGTGAGAAAAATACATTCCGTACGTTAAATTTTGACGCTAATTCTTTTGCGCATAGAATTGAATAATCGAGTTGGGACCCATTAGTTTTTCCTATTTAGAACATATTCAATGCTCGTGCCAAATTTCAAGTTTCTATGTGAGAAAATTGGATTCCGTACGTAAAATTTGGAGGCTAATACTTTTGCACATAGAATTGAATAATCGAGTTGGGACCCATTAGCTTTTCCTATTTATGACATAATCAATGCTCGTGCCAAATTTCAAGTTTCTATGTGAGAAAATTGGATTCCGTACGTAAAATTTGGAGGCTAATTCTTTTGCACATAGAATTGAATAATCGAGTTGGGACCCATTAGCTTTTCCTATTTATGACATAATCAATGCTCGTGCCAAATTTCAAGTTTCTATGTGAGAAAATTGGATTGTGTATGTAAAATTTAGACGCTATTTCTTTTGCACATAGAATTGAATAATCTAGTTAGGACCCATTAGCTTTTCCTATTTATGACATAATCAATGCCCGTGCCAAATTTTAAGTTTCTATGTGAGAAAATTACATTCCATACGTAAAACTTGGACGCTAATTCTTTTGTGCCTAGAATTAAATAACGGAGTTGGGACCCTTTAGCTTTTCCTATTTATGACATAATCAATGCTCGTGCCAAATTTCAAGTTTCTATGTGAGAAAATTGGATTCCGTACATAAAATTTTGACGCTAATTCTTTTGCACATAGAATTGAATAATCGAGTTAGGACCCATTAGCTTTTCCTATTTATGACATAATCAATGCTCGTGCCAAATTTCACATTTCTATGACACTGGAAAGTGAGAAAAATACATTCCGTACGGAAAATTTTGACGCTAATTCTTTTGCGCATAGAATTGAATAATCGAGTTGAGACCCATTAGTTTTTCGTATTTTGAACATATACAATGCCCGTGCCAAATTTTAAGTTTCTACGTGAGAAAATTGGATTCTGTACATAAAATTTGGACGCTAATTCTTTTGCGCATAGAATTAAATAATCGAGTTGGGACCCATTAGCTTTTCCTATTTATGACATAATCAATGCTCGTGCCAAATTTCAAGTTTCTATGTGAGAAAATTGGATTCCGTACGTAAAATTTGGACGCTAATTCTTTTGCGCATAGAATTGAATAATCGAGTTGGGACCCATTAGCTTTTCCTATTTATGACATAATCAATGCTCGTGCCAAATTTCAAGTTTCTATGTGAGAAAATTGGATTCCGTACGTAAAATTTGGAGGCTAATTCTTTTGCACATAGAATTGAATAATCGAGTTGGGACCCATTAGCTTTTCCTATTTATGACATAATCAATGCTCGTGCCAAATTTCAAGTTTCTATGTGAGAAAATTGGATTCCGTACGTAAAATTTGAAGGCTTATTCTTTTGCACATAGAATTGAATAGTCGAGTTAGGACCCATTAGCTTTTCTTATTTATGACATAATCAATGCCCGTGCCAAATTTTAAGTTTCTATGTGAGAAAATTACATTCCGTACGTAACATTTGGACGCTAATTCTTTTGCGCATAGAATTAAATAACGGAGTTGGGACCCATTAGCTTTTCCTATTTATGACATAATCAATGCCCGGGCCAAATTTTAAGTTTCTATGTGAGAAAATTGGATTCCGTACATAAAATTTTGACGCTAATTCTTTTGCACATAGAATTGAATAATCGAGTTAGGACCCAATAGCTTTTCCTATTTATGACATAATCAATGCTCGTGCCAAATTTCAAGTTTCTATGTGAGAAAATTGGATTCCGTACGTAATAATTTGAAGGCTAATTCTTTTGCACATAGAATTGAATAATCGAGTTAGGACCCATTAGCTTTTCATATTTATGATATAATCAATGCCCGTGCCAAATTTTAAGTTTCTATGTGAGAAAATTACATTCCGTAAGTAACATTTGGACGCTAATTCTTTTGCGCATAGAATTAAATAACCGAGTTGGGACCCATTAGCTTTTCCTATTTATGGCATAATCAATGCTCGTGCCTAATTTCAAGTTTCTATGTGAGAAAATTGGATTCTGTATGTAAAATTTAGACGCTAATTCTTTTGCACACAGAATTGAATAATCGAGTTAGGACCCATTAGCTTTTCTTATTTATGACATAATCAATGCCCGTGCGAAATTTTAAGTTTCTATGTGAGAAAATTACATTCCGTACGTAACATTTGGACGCTAATTCTTTTGCGCATAGAATTAAATAACGGAGTTGGGACCCATTAGCTTTTCCTATTTATGACAAAATCAATGCCCGTGCCAAATTTTAAGTTTCTATGTGAGAAAATTACATTCCATACGTAAAACTTGGACGCTAATTCTTTTGTGCCTAGAATTAAATAACGGAGTTGGGACCCTTTAGCTTTTCCTATTTATGACATAATCAATGCTCGTGCCAAATTTCACATTTCTATGACACTGGAAAGTGAGAAAAATACATTCCGTACGGAAAATTTTGACGCTAATTCTTTTGCACATAGAATTGAATAATCGAGTTAGGACCCATTAGCTTTTCCTATTTATGACATAATCAATGCTCGTGCCAAATTTCACGTTTCTATGACACTGGAAAGTGAGAAAAATACATTCCGTACGGAATATTTTGACGCTAATTCTTTTGCGCATAGAATTGAATAATCGAGTTGAGACCCACTAGTTTTTCCTATTTTGAACATATACAATGCCCGTGCCAAATTTTTAGTTTCTATGTGAGAAAATTGGATTCTGTACGTAAAATTTGGACGCTAATTCTTTTGCGCATAGAATTGAATAATCGAGTTGAGACCCATTAGTTTTTCCTATTTAGAACATATACAATGCTCGTGCCAAATTTCAAGTTTCTATGTGAGAAAATTGGATTCCGTACATAAAATTTGGAGGCTAATTCTTTTGCACATAGAATTGAATAATCGAGTTGGACCCATTAGCTTTTCCTATTTATGACATAATCAATGCTCGTGCCAAATTTCACGTTTCTATGACACTGGAAAGTGAGAAAAATACATTCCGTACGTTAAATTTTGACGCTAATTCTTTTGCGCATAGAATTGAATAATCGAGTTGGGACCCATTAGTTTTTCCTATTTAGAACATATTCAATGCTCGTGCCAAATTTCAAGTTTCTATGTGAGAAAATTGGATTCCGTACGTAAAATTTGGAGGCTAATACTTTTGCACATAGAATTGAATAATCGAGTTGGGACCCATTAGCTTTTCCTATTTATGACATAATCAATGCTCGTGCCAAATTTCAAGTTTCTATGTGAGAAAATTGGATTCCGTACGTAAAATTTGGAGGCTAATTCTTTTGCACATAGAATTGAATAATCGAGTTGGGACCCATTAGCTTTTCCTATTTATGACATAATCAATGCTCGTGCCAAATTTCAAGTTTCTATGTGAGAAAATTGGATTGTGTATGTAAAATTTAGACGCTATTTCTTTTGCACATAGAATTGAATAATCTAGTTAGGACCCATTAGCTTTTCCTATTTATGACATAATCAATGCCGTGCCAAATTTTAAGTTTCTATGTGAGAAAATTACATTCCATACGTAAAACTTGGACGCTAATTCTTTTGTGCCTAGAATTAAATAACGGAGTTGGGACCCTTTAGCTTTTCCTATTTATGACATAATCAATGCTCGTGCCAAATTTCAAGTTTCTATGTGAGAAAATTGGATTCCGTACATAAAATTTTGACGCTAATTCTTTTGCACATAGAATTGAATAATCGAGTTAGGACCCATTAGCTTTTCCTATTTATGACATAATCAATGCTCGTGCCAAATTTCACATTTCTATGACACTGGAAAGTGAGAAAAATACATTCCGTACGGAAAATTTTGACGCTAATTCTTTTGCGCATAGAATTGAATAATCGAGTTGAGACCCATTAGTTTTTCGTATTTTGAACATATACAATGCCCGTGCCAAATTTTAAGTTTCTACGTGAGAAAATTGGATTCTGTACATAAAATTTGGACGCTAATTCTTTTGCGCATAGAATTAAATAATCGAGTTGGGACCCATTAGCTTTTCCTATTTATGACATAATCAATGCTCGTGCCAAATTTCAAGTTTCTATGTGAGAAAATTGGATTCCGTACGTAAAATTTGGAGGCTAATTCTTTTGCACATAGAGTTGAAAAATCGAGTTGGGACCCATTAGCTTTTCCTATTTATGACATAATCAATGCTCGTGCCAAATTTCAAGTTTCTATGTGAGAAAATTGGATTCCGTACATAAAATTTGGAGGCTAATTCTTTTGCACATAGAATTAAATAATCGAGTTGGGACCCATTAGCTTTTCCTATTTATGACATAATCAATGCTCGTGCCAAATTTCACGTTTCTATGACACTGGAAAGTGAGAAAAATACATTCCATACGTATAATTTTGACGCTAATTCTTTTGCACATAGAATTGAATAATCGAGTTAGGACCCATTAGCTTTTCCTATTTATGACATAATCAATGCTCGTGCCAAATTTCACATTTCTATGACACTGGAAAGTGAGAAAAATACATTCCGTACAGAAAATTTTGACGCTAATTCTTTTGCGCATAGAATTGAATAATTGAGTTGAGACCCATTAGTTTTTCCTATTTTGAACATATACAATGCTCGTGCCAAATTTTAAGTTTCTATGTGAGAAAATTGGATTCTGTACGTAAAATTTGGACGCTAATTCTTTTGCGCATAGAATTGAAAAATCGAGTTGGGACCCATTAGCTTTTCCTATTTATGACATAATCAATGCTCGAGCCAAATTTCAAGTTTCTATGTGAGAAAATTGGATTCCGTACGTAAAATTTGGAGGCTAATTCTTTTGCACATAGAATTGAATAATCGAGTTGGGACCCATTAGCTTTTCCTATTTATGACATAATCAATGCTCGTGCCAAATTTCAAGTTTCTATGTGAGAAAATTGGATTCCGTACGTAAAATTTGAAGGCTAATTCTTTTGCACATAGAATTGAATAGTCGAGTTAGGACCCATTAGCTTTTCTTATTTATGACATAATCAATGCCCGTGCCAAATTTTAAGTTTCTATGTGAGAAAATTACATTCCGTACGTAACATTTGGACGCTAATTCTTTTGCGCATAGAATTAAATAACGGAGTTGGGACCCATTAGCTTTTCCTATTTATGACATAATCAATGCCCGGGCCAAATTTTAAGTTTCTATGTGAGAAAATTGGATTCCGTACATAAAA
The DNA here is from genome assembly GCA_035609135.1 of Eleutherodactylus coqui. Lineage (NCBI taxonomy): Eukaryota > Metazoa > Chordata > Amphibia > Anura > Eleutherodactylidae > Eleutherodactylus > Eleutherodactylus coqui. Next base: position 53,728,458 of record CM069412.1, on the reverse strand, counting down.
TTTTGACGCTAATTCTTTTGCACATAGAATTGAATAATCGAGTTAGGACCCATTAGCTTTTCCTATTTATGACATAATCAATGCTCGTGCCAAATTTCACATTTCTATGACACTGGAAAGTGAGAAAAATACATTCCGTACGGAAAATTTTGACGCTAATTCTTTTGCACATAGAATTGAATAATCGAGTTAGGACCCATTAGCTTTTCCTATTTATGACATAATCAATGCTCATGCCAAATTTCACGTTTCTATGACACTGGAAAGTGAGAAAAATACATTCCGTACGGAATATTTTGACGCTAATTCTTTTGCGCATAGAATTGAATAATCGAGTTGAGACCCATTAGTTTTTCCTATTTTGAACATATACAATGCCCGTTCCAAATTTTAAGTTTCTATGTGAGAAAATTGGATTCTGTACGTAAAATTTGGACGCTAATTCTTTTGCGCATAGAATTGAATAATCGAGTTGAGACCCATTAGTTTTTCCTATTTTGAACATATACAATGCTCGTGCCAAATTTCAAGTTTCTATGTGAGAAAATTGGATTCCGTACATAAAATTTGGAGGCTAATTCTTTTGCACATAGAATTGAATAATCGAGTTAGGACCCATTAGCTTTTCCTATTTATGACATAATCAATGCTCGTGCCAAATTTCACGTTTCTATGACACTGGAAAGTGAGAAAAATACATTCCGTACGTTAAATTTTGACGCTAATTCTTTTGCGCATAGAATTGAATAATCGAGTTGGGACCCATTAGTTTTTCCTATTTAGAACATATTCAATGCCCGTGCCAAATTTTACGTTTCTATGTGAGAAAATTGGATTGTGTACGTAAAATTTGGACGGTAATTCTTTTGCGCATAGAATTGAATAATCGAGTTGGGACCCATTAGCTTTTCCTATTTATGACATAATCAATGCTCGTGCCAAATTTCAAGTTTCTATGTGAGAAAATTGGATTCCGTACGTTAAATTTGGAGGCTAATTCTTTTGCACATAGAATTGAATAATCGAGTTGGGACCCATTAGCTTTTCCTATTTATGACATAATCAATGCTCGAGCCAAATTTCAAGTTTCTATGTGAGAAAATTGGATTCCGTACGTAAAATTTGGAGGCTAATTCTTTTGCACATAGAATTGAATAATCGAGTTGGGACCCATTAGCTTTTCCTATTTATGACATAATCAATGCTCGTGCCAAATTTCAAGTTTCTATGTGAGAAAATTGGATTCCGTACATAAAATTTGGAGGCTAATTCTTTTGCGCATAGAATTAAATAACGGAGTTGGGACCCATTAGCTTTTCCTATTTATGACATAATCAATGCTCGTGCCAAATTTCAAGTTTCTATGTGAGAAAATTGGATTGTGTATGTAAAATTTAGACGCTATTTCTTTTGCACATAGAATTGAATAATCTAGTTAGGACCCATTAGCTTTTCCTATTTATGACATAATCAATGCCCGTGCCAAATTTTAAGTTTCTATGTGAGAAAATTACATTCCATACGTAAAACTTGGACGCTAATTCTTTTGTGCCTAGAATTAAATAACGGAGTTGGGACCCTTTAGCTTTTCCTATTTATGACATAATCAATGCTCGTGCCAAATTTCAAGTTTCTATGTGAGAAAATTGGATTCCGTACATAAAATTTTGACGCTAATTCTTTTGCACATAGAATTGAATAATCGAGTTAGGACCCATTAGCTTTTCCTATTTATGACATAATCAATGCTCGTGCCAAATTTCACATTTCTATGACACTGGAAAGTGAGAAAAATACATTCCGTACGGAAAATTTTGACGCTAATTCTTTTGCGCATAGAATTGAATAATCGAGTTGAGACCCATTAGTTTTTCCTATTTTGAACATATACAATGCCCGTGCCAAATTTTAAGTTTCTATGTGAGAAAATTGGATTCTATACGTAAAATTTGGACGCTAATTCTTTTGCGCATAGAATTGAATAATCGAGTTGGGACCCATTAGCTTTTCCTATTTATGACATAATCAATGCTCGTGCCAAATTTCACGTTTCTATGACACTGGAAAGTGAGAAAAATACATTCCATAGGTAAAATTTTGACGCTAATTCTTTTGCACATAGAATTGAATAATCGAGTTAGGACCCATTAGCTTTTCCTATTTATGACATAATCAATGCTCGTGCCAAATTTCAAGTTTCTATGTGAGAAAATTGGATTCCGTACATAAAATTTGGAGGCTAATTCTTTTGCACATAGAATTGAATAATCGAGTTGGGATCCATTAGCTTTTCCTATTTATGACATAATCAATGCTCGTGCCAAATTTCACGTTTCTATGACACTGGAAAGTGAGAAAAATACATTCCATACGTATAATTTTGACGCTAATTCTTTTGCACATAGAATTGAATAATCGAGTTGGGACCCATTAGTTTTTCCTATTTAGAACATATTCAATGCCCGTGCCAAAGTTTACGTTTCTATGTGAGAAAATTGGATTGTGTACGTAAAATTTGGACGCTAATTCTTTTGCGCATAGAATTGAATAATCGAGTTGGGACCCATTAGCTTTTCCTATTTATGACATAATCAATGCTCGTGCCAAATTTCAAGTTTCTATGTGAGAAAATTGGGTTCCGTACGTAAAATTTGGAGGCTAATTCTTTTGCACATAGAATTGAATAATCGAGTTGGGACCCATTAGCTTTTCCTATTTATGACATAATCAATGCTCGTGCCAAATTTCAAGTTTCTATGTGAGAAAATTGGATTCCGTACGTAAAATTTGAAGGCTTATTCTTTTGCACATAGAATTGAATAGTCGAGTTAGGACCCATTAGCTTTTCTTATTTATGACATAATCAATGCCCGTGCCAAATTTTAAGTTTCTATGTGAGAAAATTACATTCCGTACGTAACATTTGGAAGCTAATTCTTTTGCGCATAGAATTAAATAACGGAGTTGGGACCCATTAGCTTTTCCTATTTATGACATAATCAATGCCCGGGCCAAATTTTAAGTTTCTATGTGAGAAAATTGGATTCCGTACATAAAATTTTGACGCTAATTCTTTTGCACATAGAATTGAATAATCGAGTTAGGACCCAATAGCTTTTCCTATTTATGACATAATCAATGCTCGTGCCAAATTTCAAGTTTCTATGTGAGAAAATTGGATTCCGTACGTAATAATTTGAAGGCTAATTCTTTTGCACATAGAATTGAATAATCGAGTTAGGACCCATTAGCTTTTCATATTTATGATATAATCAATGCCCGTGCCAAATTTTAAGTTTCTATGTGAGAAAATTACATTCCGTAAGTAACATTTGGACGCTAATTCTTTTGCGCATAGAATTAAATAACCGAGTTGGGACCCATTAGCTTTTCCTATTTATGGCATAATCAATGCTCGTGCCTAATTTCAAGTTTCTATGTGAGAAAATTGGATTCTGTATGTAAAATTTAGACGCTAATTCTTTTGCACACAGAATTGAATAATCGAGTTAGGACCCATTAGCTTTTCTTATTTATGACATAATCAATGCCCGTGCGAAATTTTAAGTTTCTATGTGAGAAAATTACATTCCGTACGTAACATTTGGACGCTAATTCTTTTGCGCATAGAATTAAATAACGGAGTTGGGACCCATTAGCTTTTCCTATTTATGACAAAATCAATGCCCGTGCCAAATTTTAAGTTTCTATGTGAGAAAATTACATTCCATACGTAAAACTTGGACGCTAATTCTTTTGTGCCTAGAATTAAATAACGGAGTTGGGACCCTTTAGCTTTTCCTATTTATGACATAATCAATGCTCGTGCCAAATTTCACATTTCTATGACACTGGAAAGTGAGAAAAATACATTCCGTACGGAAAATTTTGACGCTAATTTTTTTGCACATAGAATTGAATAATCGAGTTAGGACCCATTAGCTTTTCCTATTTATGACATAATCAATGCTCATGCCAAATTTCACGTTTCTATGACACTGGAAAGTGAGAAAAATACATTCTGTACGGAATATTTTGACGCTAATTCTTTTGCGCATAGAATTGAATAATCGAGTTGAGACCCATTAGTTTTTCCTATTTTGAACATATACAATGCCCGTGCCAAATTTTAAGTTTCTATGTGAGAAAAATGGATTCTGTACGTAAAATTTGGACGCTAATTCTTTTGCGCATAGAATTGAATAATCGAGTTGAGACCCATTAGTTTTTCCTATTTTGAACATATACAATGCTCGTGCCAAATTTCAAGTTTCTATGTGAGAAAATTGGATTCCGTACATAAAATTTGGAGGCTAATTCTTTTGCACATAGAATTGAATAATCGAGTTGGACCTATTAGCTTTTCCTATTTATGACATAATCAATGCTCGTGCCAAATTTCACGTTTCTATGACACTGGAAAGTGAGAAAAATACATTCCGTACGTTAAATTTTGACGCTAATTCTTTTGCGCATAGAATTGAATAATCGAGTTGGGACCCATTAGTTTTTCCTATTTAGAAAATATGCAATGCCCGTGCCAAATTTTACGTTTCTATGTGAGAAAATTGGATTGTGTACGTAAAATTTGGACGCTAATTCTTTTGCGCATAGAATTGAATAATCGAGTTGGAACCCATTAGCTTTTCCTATTTATGACATAATCAATGCTCGTGCCAAATTTCAAGTTTCTATGTGAGAAAATTGGATTCCGTACGTAAAATTTGGAGGCTAATTCTTTTGCACATAGAATTGAATAATCGAGTTGGGACCCATTAGCTTTTCCTATTTATGACATAATCAATGCTCGTGCCAAATTTCAAGTTTCTATGTGAGAAAATTGGATTCCGTACATAAAATTTGGAGGCTAATTCTTTTGCGCATAGAATTAAATAACGGAGTTGGGACCCATTAGCTTTTCCTATTTATGACATAATCAATGCTCGTGCCAAATTTCAAGTTTCTATGTGAGAAAATTGGATTGTGTATGTAAAATTTAGACGCTATTTCTTTTGCACATAGAATTGAATAATCTAGTTAGGACCCATTAGCTTTTCCTATTTATGACATAATCAATGCCCGTGCCAAATTTTAAGTTTCTATGTGAGAAAATTACATTCCATACGTAAAACTTGGACGCTAATTCTTTTGTGCCTAGAATTAAATAACGGAGTTGGGACCCTTTAGCTTTTCCTATTTATGACATAATCAATGCTTGTGCCAAATTTCACGTTTCTATGACACTGGAAAGTGAGAAAAATACATTCCATACGTAAAATTTTGACGCTAATTCTTTTGCACATAGAATTGAATAATCGAGTTGGGACCCATTAGGCCTCATGTCCACGGGGAAAATCAGGCCCGCTACGGATTCTACATGTAGAATCTGCAGCGGGTCCCTCCTGCCCCGCGGACATGAGCGCCGAAAATAAGAATTTAAAAGTATTTACCATCCGGCGCGGGCGGAGAAGATCAGCTGTTCCTCACGGCCGGATCTTCATTTTCGGCCGGCGGATGAATTCCTGACGCCGGCGGCACGTCGCCGGCACGTCGCCGACGTGCCGCGCGCATGCGCCGGGCACATCCGCCGAGCCGAAGCAAGGAAGATGCGGCCGTGAGGAACAGCTGACCTTCCCCGCCCGCGCCGGATGGTAAATACTTTAAATTCCTATTTTAGGTCTCCCGCGGATCCGGACGGCTTCCATAGGCTTCAATAGAAGCCCGCGGGAGCCGTCCCCGCGGGAGACCCGCACGAAAATGGAGCATGGTCCGGATTTTTCCATGCTCCATTTTTTTTAAAATCCCTTTTATTGACGATCCGCGGGTATTTATCTACCCGCGGGTGGTCAATGCATCCCTATGGGATGCGGATCCGCATGCAGGAAATCCGCTGCGGATCCTAAATCCTATTTTGCCCGTGGACATGAGCCCTTAGTTTTTCCTATTTAGAACATATTCAATGCCCGTGCCAAAGTTTACGTTTCTATGTGAGAAAATTGGATTCCGTACATAAAATTTGGAGGCTAATTCTTTTGCACATAGAATTGAATAATCGAGTTAGGACCCATTAGCTTTTCCTATTTATGACATAATCAATGCTCGTGCCAAATTTCACGTTTCTATGACACTGGAAAGTGAGAAAAATACATTCCATACGTAAAATTTTGACGCTAATTCTTTTGCACATAGAATTGAATAATCGAGTTAGGACCCATTAGCTTTTCCTATATATGACATAATCAATGCTCGTGCCAAATTTCACATTTCTATGACACTGGAAAGTGAGAAAAATACATTCCGTACGGAAAATTTTGACGCTAATTCTTTTGCGCATAGAATTGAATAATCGAGTTGAGACCCATTAGTTTTTCCTATTTTGAACATATACAATGCCCGTGCCAAATTTTAAGTTTCTATGTGAGAAAATTGGATTCTATACGTAAAATTTGGACGCTAATTCTTTTGCGCATAGAATTGAATAATCGAGTTGGGACCCATTAGCTTTTCCTATTTATGACATAATCAATGCTCGTGCCAAATTTCACGTTTCTATGACACTGGAAAGTGAGAAAAATACATTCCATACGTAAAATTTTGACGCTAATTCTTTTGCACATAGAATTGAATAATCGAGTTAGGACCCATTAGCTTTTCCTATTTATGACATAATCAATGCTCGTGCCAAATTTCACGTTTCTATGACACTGGAAAGTGAGAAAAATACATTCCGTACGGAATATTTTGACGCTAATTCTTTTGCGCATAGAATTGAATAATCGAGTTGAGACCCATTAGTTTTTCGTATTTTGAACATATACAATGCCCGTGCCAAATTTTAAGTTTCTATGTGAGAAAATTGGATTCTGTACGTAAAATTTGGACGCTAATTCTTTTGCGCATAGAATTGAAAAATCGAGTTGGGACCCATTAGCTTTTCCTATTTATGACATAATCAATGCTCGTGCCAAATTTCAAGTTTCTATGTGAGAAAATTGGATTCCGTACATAAAATTTGGAGGCTAATTCTTTTGCACATAGAATTGAAAAATCGAGTTGGGACCCATTAGCTTTTCCTATTTATGACATAATCAATGCTCGTGCCAAATTTCACGTTTCTATGACACTGGAAAGTGAGAAAAATACATTCCGTACGTTAAATTTTGACGCTAATTCTTTTGCGCATAGAATTGAATAATCGAGTTGGGACCCATTAGTTTTTCCTATTTAGAACATATTCAATGCCCGTGCCAAAGTTTACGTTTCTATGTGAGAAAATTGGATTGTGTACGTAAAATTTGGACGCTAATTCTTTTGCGCATAGAATTGAATAATCGAGTTGGGACCCATTAGCTTTTCCTATTTATGACATAATCAATGCTCGTGCCAAATTTCAAGTTTCTATGTGAGAAAATTGGATTCCGTACGTAACATTTGGACGCTAATTCTTTTGCGCATAGAATTAAATAACGGAGTTGGGACCCATTAGCTTTTCCTATTTATGACATAATCAATGCCCGGGCCAAATTTTAAGTTTCTATGTGAGAAAATTGGAATCCGTACATAAAATTTTGACGCTAATTCTTTTGCACATAGAATTGAATAATCGAGTTAGGACCCATTAGCTTTTCCTATTTATGACATAATCAATGCTCGTGCCAAATTTCACATTTCTATGACACTGGAAAGTGAGAAAAATACATTCCGTACGGAAAATTTTGACGCTAATTCTTTTGCACATAGAATTGAATAATCAAGTTAGGACCCATTAGCTTTTCCTATTTATGACATAATCAATGCTCATGCCAAATTTCACGTTTCTATGACACTGGAAAGTGAGAAAAATACATTCCGTACGGAATATTTTGACGCTAATTCTTTTGCGCATAGAATTGAATAATCGAGTTGAGACCCATTAGTTTTTCCTATTTTGAACATATACAATGCCCGTGCCAAATTTTAAGTTTCTATGTGAGAAAATTGGATTCTGTACGTAAAATTTGGACGCTAATTCTTTTGCGCATAGAATTGAATAATCGAGTTAGGACCCATTAGCTTTTCCTATTTATGACATAATCAATGCTCGTGCCAAATTTCACGTTTCTATGACACTGGAAAGTGAGAAAAATACATTCCGTACGGAATATTTTGACGCTAATTCTTTTGCGCATAGAATTGAATAATCGAGTTGAGACCCATTAGTTTTTCGTATTTTGAACATATACAATGCCCGTGCCAAATTTTAAGTTTCTATGTGAGAAAATTGGATTCTGTACGTAAAATTTGGACGCTAATTCTTTTGCGCATAGAATTGAATAATCGAGTTAGGACCCATTAGCTTTTCCTATTTATGACATAATCAATGCTCGTGCCAAATTTCACGTTTCTATGACACTGGAAAGTGAGAAAAATACATTCCGTACGGAATATTTTGACGCTAATTCTTTTGCGCATAGAATTGAATAATCGAGTTGAGACCCATTAGTTTTTCGTATTTTGAACATATACAATGCCCGTGCCAAATTTTAAGTTTCTATGTGAGAAAATTGGATTCTGTACGTAAAATTTGGACGCTAATTCTTTTGCGCATAGAATTGAAAAATCGAGTTGGGACCCATTAGCTTTTCCTATTTATGACATAATCAATGCTCGTGCCAAATTTCAAGTTTCTATGTGAGAAAATTGGATTCCGTACATAAAATTTGGAGGCTAATTCTTTTGCACATAGAATTGAAAAATCGAGTTGGGACCCATTAGCTTTTCCTATTTATGACATAATCAATGCTCGTGCCAAATTTCACGTTTCTATGACACTGGAAAGTGAGAAAAATACATTCCGTACGTTAAATTTTGACGCTAATTCTTTTGCGCATAGAATTGAATAATCGAGTTGGGACCCATTAGTTTTTCCTATTTAGAACATATTCAATGCCCGTGCCAAAGTTTACGTTTCTATGTGAGAAAATTGGATTGTGTACGTAAAATTTGGACGCTAATTCTTTTGCGCATAGAATTGAATAATCGAGTTGGGACCCATTAGCTTTTCCTATTTATGACATAATCAATGCTCGTGCCAAATTTCAAGTTTCTATGTGAGAAAATTGGATTCCGTACGTAACATTTGGACGCTAATTCTTTTGCGCATAGAATTAAATAACGGAGTTGGGACCCATTAGCTTTTCCTATTTATGACATAATCAATGCCCGGGCCAAATTTTAAGTTTCTATGTGAGAAAATTGGAATCCGTACATAAAATTTTGACGCTAATTCTTTTGCACATAGAATTGAATAATCGAGTTAGGACCCATTAGCTTTTCCTATTTATGACATAATCAATGCTCGTGCCAAATTTCACATTTCTATGACACTGGAAAGTGAGAAAAATACATTCCGTACGGAAAATTTTGACGCTAATTCTTTTGCACATAGAATTGAATAATCAAGTTAGGACCCATTAGCTTTTCCTATTTATGACATAATCAATGCTCATGCCAAATTTCACGTTTCTATGACACTGGAAAGTGAGAAAAATACATTCCGTACGGAATATTTTGACGCTAATTCTTTTGCGCATAGAATTGAATAATCGAGTTGAGACCCATTAGTTTTTCCTATTTTGAACATATACAATGCCCGTGCCAAATTTTAAGTTTCTATGTGAGAAAATTGGATTCTGTACGTAAAATTTGGACGCTAATTCTTTTGCGCATAGAATTGAATAATCGAGTTGAGACCCATTAGTTTTTCCTATTTTGAACATATACAATGCCCGTGCCAAATTTTAAGTTTCTATGTGAGAAAATTGGATTCTGTACGTAAAATTTGGACGCTAATTCTTTTGCGCATAGAATTGAATAATCGAGTTGAGACCCATTAGTTTTTCCTATTTTGAACATATACAATGCTCGTGCCAAATTTCAAGTTTCTATGTGAGAAAATTGGATTCCGTACATAAAATTTGGAGGCTAATTCTTTTGCACATAGAATTGAAAAATCGAGTTGGGACCCATTAGCTTTTCCTATTTATGACATAATCAATGCTCGTGCCAAATTTCACGTTTCTATGACACTGGAAAGTGAGAAAAATACATTCCGTACGTTAAATTTTGACGCTAATTCTTTTGCGCATAGAATTGAATAATCGAGTTGGGACCCATTAGTTTTTCCTATTTAGAACATATTCAATGCCCGTGCCAAAGTTTACGTTTCTATGTGAGAAAATTGGATTGTGTACGTAAAATTTGGACGCTAATTCTTTTGCGCATAGAATTGAATAATCGAGTTGGGACCCATTAGCTTTTCCTATTTATGACATAATCAATGCTCGTGCCAAATTTCAAGTTTCTATGTGAGAAAATTGGATTCCGTACGTAACATTTGGACGCTAATTCTTTTGCGCATAGAATTAAATAACGGAGTTGGGACCCATTAGCTTTTCCTATTTATGACATAATCAATGCCCGGGCCAAATTTTAAGTTTCTATGTGAGAAAATTGGAATCCGTACATAAAATTTTGACGCTAATTCTTTTGCACATAGAATTGAATAATCGAGTTAGGACCCATTAGCTTTTCCTATTTATGACATAATCAATGCTCGTGCCAAATTTCACATTTCTATGACACTGGAAAGTGAGAAAAATACATTCCGTACGGAAAATTTTGACGCTAATTCTTTTGCACATAGAATTGAATAATCGAGTTAGGACCCATTAGCTTTTCCTATTTATGACATAATCAATGCTCATGCCAAATTTCACGTTTCTATGACACTGGAAAGTGAGAAAAATACATTCCGTACGGAATATTTTGACGCTAATTCTTTTGCGCATAGAATTGAATAATCGAGTTGAGACCCATTAGTTTTTCCTATTTTGAACATATACAATGCCCGTGCCAAATTTTAAGTTTCTATGTGAGAAAATTGGATTCTGTACGTAAAATTTGGACGCTAATTCTTTTGCGCATAGAATTGAATAATCGAGTTGAGACCCATTAGTTTTTCCTATTTTGAACATATACAATGCTCGTGCCAAATTTCAAGTTTCTATGTGAGAAAATTGGATTCCGTACATAAAATTTGGAGGCTAATTCTTTTGCACATAGAATTGAATAATCGAGTTGGACCCATTAGCTTTTCCTATTTATGACATAATCAATGCTCGTGCCAAATTTCACGTTTCTATGACACTGGAAAGTGAGAAAAATACATTCCGTACGTTAAATTTTGACGCTAATTCTTTTGCGCATAGAATTGAATAATCGAGTTGGGACCCATTAGTTTTTCCTATTTAGAACATATTCAATGCCCGTGCCAAATTTTGCGTTTCTATGTGAGAAAATTGGATTCTGTACGTAAAATTTGGACGCTAATTCTTTTGCGCATAGAATTGAATAATCGAGTTGGGACCCATTAGCTTTTCCTATTTATGACATAATCAATGCTCGTGCCAAATTTCAAGTTTCTATGTGAGAAAATTGGATTCCGTACGTTAAATTTGGAGGCTAATTCTTTTGCACATAGAATTGAATAATCGAGTTGGGACCCATTAGCTTTTCCTATTAATGACATAATCAATGCTCGAGCCAAATTTCAAGTTTCTATGTGAGAAAATTGGATTCCGTACGTAAAATTTGGAGGCTAATTCTTTTGCACATAGAGTTGAAAAATCGAGTTGGGACCCATTAGCTTTTCCTATTTATGACATAATCAATGCTCGTGCCAAATTTCAAGTTTCTATGTGAGAAAATTGGATTCCGTACGTAAAATTTGGAGGCTAATTCTTTTGCACATAGAATTGAATAATCGAGTTGGGACCCATTAGCTTTTCCTATTTATGACATAATCAATGCCCGTGCCAAATTTTACGTTTCTATGTGAGAAAATTACATTCCGTACGTAACATTTGGACGCTAATTCTTTTGCGCATAGAATTAAATAACGGAGTTGGGACCCATTAGCTTTTCCTATTTATGACATAATCAATGCCCGGGCCAAATTTTAAGTTTCTATGTGAGAAAATTACATTCCATACGTAAAACTTGGACGCTAATTCTTTTGTGCCTAGAATTAAATAACGGAGTTGGGACCCTTTAGCTTTTCCTATTTATGACATAATCAATGCCCGTGCCAAATTTCAAGTTTCTATGTGAGAAAATTGGATTCCGTACATAAAATTTTGACGCTAATTCTTTTGCACATAGAATTGAATAATCGAGTTAGGACCCATTAGCTTTTCCTATTTATGACATAATCAATGCTCGTGCCAAATTTCACATTTCTATGACACTGGAAAGTGAGAAAAATACATTCCGTACGGAAAATTTTGACGCTAATTCTTTTGCACATAGAATTGAATAATCGAGTTAGGACCCATTAGCTTTTCCTATTTATGACATAATCAATGCTCGTGCCAAATTTCACGTTTCTATGACACTGGAAAGTGAGAAAAATACATTCCGCACGGTATATTTTGACGCTAATTCTTTTGCGCATAGAATTGAATAATCGAGTTGAGACCCATTAATTTTTCCTATTTTGAACATATACAATGCCCGTGCCAAATTTTTAAGTTTCTATGTGAGAAAATTGGATTCTGTACGTAAAATTTGGACGCTAATTCTTTTGCGCATAGAATTGAATAATCGAGTTGAGACCCATTAGTTTTTCCTATTTTGAACATATACAATGCTCGTGCCAAATTTCAAGTTTCTATGTGAGAAAATTGGATTCCGTACATAAAATTTGGAGGCTAATTCTTTTGCACATAGAATTGAATAATCGAGTTGGACCCATTAGCTTTTCCTATTTATGACATAATCAATGCTCGTGCCAAATTTCACGTTTCTATGACACTGGAAAGTGAGAAAAATACATTCCGTACGTTAAATTTTGACGCTAATTCTTTTGCGCATAGAATTGAATAATCGAGTTGGGACCCATTAGTTTTTCCTATTTAGAACATATTCAATGCCCGTGCCAAATTTTACATTTCTATGTGAGAAAATTGGATTGTGTACGTAAAATTTGGACGCTAATTCTTTTGCGCATAGAATTGAATAATCGAGTTGGGACCCATTAGCTTTTCCTATTTATGACATAATCAATGCTCGTGCCAAATTTCAAGTTTCTATGTGAGAAAATTGGATTCCGTACGTAAAATTTGGAGGCTAATTCTTTTGCACATAGAATTGAATAATCGAGTTGGGACCCATTAGCTTTTCCTATTTATGACATAATCAATGCTCGAGCCAAATTTCAAGTTTCTATGTGAGAAAATTGGATTCCGTACGTAAAATTTGGAGGCTAATTCTTTTGCACATAGAGTTGAAAAATAAAGTTGGGACCCATTAGCTTTTCCTACTTATGACATAATCAATGCTCGTGCCAAATTTCAAGTTTCTATGTGAGAAAATTGGATTCCGTACGTAAAATTTGGAGGCTAATTCTTTTGCACATAGAATTGAATAATCGAGTTGGGACCCATTAGCTTTTCTTATTTATGACATAATCAATGCTCGTGCCAAATTTCAAGTTTCTATGTGAGAAAATTGGATTCCGTACGTAAAATTTGGAGGCTAATTCTTTTGCACATAGAATTGAATAATCGAGTTGGGACCCATTAGCTTTTCCTATTTATGACATAATCAATGCTCGTGCCAAATTTCAAGTTTCTATGTGAGAAAATTGGATTCCGTACGTAAAATTTGGATGCTAATTCTTTTGCACATAGAATTGAATAATCGAGTTGGGACCCATTAGCTTTTCCTATTTATGACATAATCAATGCTTGTGCCAAATTTCACGTTTCTATGACACTGGAAAGTGAGAAAAATACATTCCATACGTATAATTTTGACGCTAATTCTTTTGCGCATAGAATTGAATAATCGAGTTGAGACGCATTAGTTTTTCCTATTTTGAACATATACAATGCCCGTGCCAAATTTCAAGTTTCTATGTTAGAAAATTGGATTCCGTACATAAAATTTGGAGGCTAATTCTTTTGCGCATAGAATTAAATAACGGAGTTGGGACCCATTAGCTTTTCCTATTTATGACATAATCAATGCTCGTGCCAAATTTCAAGTTTCTATGTGAGAAAATTGGATTGTGTATGTAAAATTTAGACGCTATTTCTTTTGCACATAGAATTGAATAATCTAGTTAGGACCCATTAGCTTTTCCTATTTATGACATAATCAATGCTCGTGCCAAATTTCACATTTCTATGACACTGGAAAGTGAGAAAAATACATTCCGTACGTATAATTTTGACGCTAATTCTTTTGCGCATAGAATTGAATAATCGAGTTGAGACCCATTAGTTTTTCCTATTTTGAACATATACAATGCCCGTGCCAAATTTTAAGTTTCTATGTGAGAAAATTGGATTCTTTACGTAAAATTTGGACGCTAATTCTTTTGCGCATAGAATTGAATAATCGAGTTGGGACCCATTAGCTTTTCCTATTTATGACATAATCAATGCTCGTGCCAAATTTCAAGTTTCTATGTGAGAAAATTGGATTCCGTACGTAAAATTTGGAGGCTAATTCTTTTGCACATAGAGTTGAAAAATCGAGCTGGGACCCATTAGCTTTTCCTATTTATGACATAATCAATGCTCGTGCCAAATTTCAAGTTTCTATGTGAGAAAATTGGATTCCGTACATAAAATTTGGAGGCTAATTCTTTTGCACATAGAATTGAATAATCGAGTTGGGACCCATTAGCTTTTCCTATTTATGACATAATCAATGCTCGTGCCAAATTTCACGTTTCTATGACACAGGAATATGAGAAAAATACATTCCATACCTATAATTTTGATGCTAATTCTTTTGCACATAGAATTGAATAATCGAGTTAGGACCCATTAGCTTTTCCTATTTATGACATAATCAATCCTCGTGCCAAATTTCACGTTTCTATGACACTGGAAAGTGAGAAAAATACATTCCGTACGGAAAATTTTGACGCTAATTCTTTTGCGCATAGAATTGAATAATTGAGTTGAGACCCATTAGTTTTTCCTATTTTGAACATATACAATGCTCGTGCCAAATTTTAAGTTTCTATGTGAGAAAATTGGATTCTGTACGTAAAATTTGGACGCTAATTCTTTTGCGCATAGAATTGAAAAATCGAGTTGGGACCCATTAGCTTTTCCTATTTATGACATAATCAATGCTCGAGCCAAATTTCAAGTTTCTATGTGAGAAAATTGGATTCCGTACGTAAAATTTGGAGGCTAATTCTTTTGCACATAGAATTGAATAATCGAGTTGGGACCTATTAGCTTTTCCTATTTATGACATAATCAATGCTCGTGCCAAATTTCAAGTTTCTATGTGAGAAAATTGGATTCCGTACGTAAAATTTGAAGGCTAATTCTTTTGCACATAGAATTGAATAGTCGAGTTAGGACCCATTAGCTTTTCTTATTTATGACAATCAATGCCCGTGCCAAATTTTAAGTTTCTATGTGAGAAAATTGGATTCCGTACGTAAAATTTGGAGGCTAATTCTTTTGCACATAGAATTGAATAATCGAGTTGGGACCCATTAGCTTTTCCTATTTATGACATAATCAATGCTCGTGCCAAATTTCAAGTTTCTATGTGAGAAAATTGGATTCCGTACATAAAATTTGGAGGCTAATTCTTTTGCACATAGAATTGAAAAATCGAGTTGGGACCCATTAGCTTTTCCTATTTATGACATAATCAATGCTCGTGCCAAATTTCACGTTTCTATGACACTGGAAAGTGAGAAAAATACATTCCGTACGTTAAATTTTGACGCTAATTCTTTTGCGCATAGAATTGAATAATCGAGTTGGGACCCATTAGTTTTTCCTATTTAGAACATATTCAATGCCCGTGCCAAATTTTACGTTTCTATGTGAGAAAATTGGATTGTGTACGTAAAATTTGGACGCTAATTCTTTTGCGCATAGAATTGAATAATCGAGTTGGGACCCATTAGCTTTTCCTATTTATGACATAATCAATGCTCGTGCCAAATTTCAAGTTTTAATGTGAGAAAATTGGATTCCGTACGTAAAATTTGGAGGCTAATTCTTTTGCACATAGAATTGAATAATCGAGTTGGGACCCATTAGCTTTTCCTATTTATGACATAATCAATGCTCGTGCCAAATTTCAAGTTTCTATGTGAGAAAATTGGATTCCGTACGTAAAATTTGAAGGCTAATTCTTTTGCACATAGAATTGAATAGTCGAGTTAGGACCCATTAGCTTTTCCTATTTATGACATAATCAATGCCCGTGCCAAATTTTAAGTTTCTATGTGAGAAAATTACATTCCATACGTAAAACTTGGACGCTAATTATTTTGTGCCTAGAATTAAATAACGGAGTTGGGACCCTTTAGCTTTTCCTATTTATGACATAATCAATGCCCGTGCCAAATTTCAAGTTTCTATGTGAGTAAATTGGATTCCGTACATAAAATTTTGACGCTAATTCTTTTGCACATAGAATTGAATTATCGAGTTAGGACCCAATAGCTTTTCCTATTTATGACATAATCAATGCTCGTGCCTAATTTCAAGTTTCTATGTGAGAAAATTGGATTCTGTATGTAAAATTTAGACGCTAATTCTTTTGCACACAGAATTGAATAATCGAGTTAGGACCCATTAGCTTTTCTTATTTATGACATAATCAATGCCCGTGCGAAATTTTAAGTTTCTATGTGAGAAAATTACATTCCGTACGTAACATTTGGACGCTAATTCTTTTGCGCATAGAATTAAATAACGGAGTTGGGACCCATTAGCTTTTCCTATTTATGACAAAATCAATGCCCGTGCCAAATTTTAAGTTTCTATGTGAGAAAATTACATTCCATACGTAAAACTTGGACGCTAATTCTTTTGTGCCTAGAATTAAATAACGGAGTTGGGACCCTTTAGCTTTTCCTATTTATGACATAATCAATGCTCGTGCCAAATTTCACATTTCTATGACACTGGAAAGTGAGAAAAATACATTCCGTACGGAAAATTTTGACGCTAATTTTTTTGCACATAGAATTGAATAATCGAGTTAGGACCCATTAGCTTTTCCTATTTATGACATAATCAATGCTCATGCCAAATTTCACGTTTCTATGACACTGGAAAGTGAGAAAAATACATTCCGTACGGAATATTTTGACGCTAATTCTTTTGCGCATAGAATTGAATAATCGAGTTGAGACCCATTAGTTTTTCCTATTTTGAACATATACAATGCCCGTGCCAAATTTTAAGTTTCTATGTGAGAAAAATGGATTCTGTACGTAAAATTTGGACGCTAATTCTTTTGCGCATAGAATTGAATAATCGAGTTGAGACCCATTAGTTTTTCCTATTTTGAACATATACAATGCTCGTGCCAAATTTCAAGTTTCTATGTGAGAAAATTGGATTCCGTACATAAAATTTGGAGGCTAATTCTTTTGCACATAAAATTGAATAATCGAGTTGGACCCATTAGCTTTTCCTATTTATGACATAATCAATGCTCGTGCCAAATTTCACGTTTCTATGACACTGGAAAGTGAGAAAAATACATTCAGTACGTTAAATTTTGACGCTAATTCTTTTGCGCATAGAATTGAATAATCGAGTTGGGACCCATTAGTTTTTCCTATTTAGAACATATTCAATGCCCGTGCCAAATTTTACGTTTCTATGTGAGAAAATTGGATTGTGTACGTAAAATTTGGACGCTAATTCTTTTGCGCATAGAATTGAATAATCGAGTTGGAACCCATTAGCTTTTCCTATTTATGACATAATCAATGCTCGTGCCAAATTTCAAGTTTCTATGTGAGAAAATTGGATTCCGTACGTAAAATTTGGAGGCTAATACTTTTGCACATAGAATTGAATAATCGAGTTGGGACCCATTAGCTTTTCCTATTTATGACATAATCAATGCTCGAGCCAAATTTCAAGTTTCTATGTGAGAAAATTGGATTCCGTACGTAAAATTTGGAGGCTAATTCTTTTGCACACAGAGTTGAAAAATCGAGTTGGGACCCATTAGCTTTTCCTATTTATGACATAATCAATGCTCGTGCCAAATTTCAAGTTTCTATGTGAGAAAATTGGATTCCGTACGTAAAATTTGGAGGCTAATTCTTTTGCACATAGAATTGAATAATCGAGTTGGGACCCATTAGCTTTTCCTATTTATGACATAATCAATGCTCGTGCCAAATTTCAAGTTTCTATGTGAGAAAATTGGATTCCGTACATAAAATTTGGAGGCTAATTCTTTTGCGCATAGAATTAAATAACGGAGTTGGGACCCATTAGCTTTTCCTATTTATGACATAATCAATGCTCGTGCCAAATTTCAAGTTTCTATGTGAGAAAATTGGATTGTGTATGTAAAATTTAGACGCTATTTCTTTTGCACATAGAATTGTATAATCTAGTTAGGACCCATTAGCTTTTCCTATTTATGACATAATCAATGCCCGTGCCAAATTTTAAGTTTCTATGTGAGAAAATTACATTCCATACGTAAAACTTGGACGCTAATTCTTTTGTGCCTAGAATTAAATAACGGAGTTGGGACCCTTTAGCTTTTCCTATTTATGACATAATCAATGCTTGTGCCAAATTTCAAGTTTCTATGTGAGAAAATTGGATTCCGTACATAAAATTTGGAGGCTAATTCTTTTGCACATAGAATTGAATAATCGAGTTAGGACCCATTAGCTTTTCCTATTTATGACATAATCAATGCTCGTGCCAAATTTCACGTTTCTATGACACTGGAAAGTGAGAAAAATACATTCCATACGTAAAATTTTGACGCTAATTCTTTTGCACATAGAATTGAATAATCGAGTTAGGACCCATTAGCTTTTCCTATTTATGACATAATCAATGCTCGTGCCAAATTTCACATTTCTATGACACTGGAAAGTGAGAAAAATACATTCCGTACGGAAAATTTTGACGCTAATTCTTTTGCGCATAGAATTGAATAATCGAGTTGAGACCCATTAGTTTTTCCTATTTTGAACATATACAATGCCCGTGCCAAATTTTAAGTTTCTATGTGAGAAAATTGGATTCTATACGTAAAATTTGGACGCTAATTCTTTTGCGCATAGAATTGAATAATCGAGTTGGGACCCATTAGCTTTTCCTATTTATGACATAATCAATGCTCGTGCCAAATTTCACGTTTCTATGACACTGGAAAGTGAGAAAAATACATTCCATACGTAAAATTTTGACGCTAATTCTTTTGCACATAGAATTGAATAATCGAGTTAGGACCCATTAGCTTTTCCTATTTATGACATAATCAATGCTCGTGCCAAATTTCACGTTTCTATGACACTGGAAAGTGAGAAAAATACATTCCGTACGGAATATTTTGACGCTAATTCTTTTGCGCATAGAATTGAATAATCGAGTTGAGACCCATTAGTTTTTCGTATTTTGAACATATACAATGCCCGTGCCAAATTTTAAGTTTCTATGTGAGAAAATTGGATTCTGTACGTAAAATTTGGACGCTAATTCTTTTGCGCATAGAATTGAAAAATCGAGTTGGGACCCATTAGCTTTTCCTATTTATGACATAATCAATGCTCGTGCCAAATTTCAAGTTTCTATGTGAGAAAATTGGATTCCGTACATAAAATTTGGAGGCTAATTCTTTTGCACATAGAATTGAAAAATCGAGTTGGGACCCATTAGCTTTTCCTATTTATGACATAATCAATGCTCGTGCCAAATTTCACGTTTCTATGACACTGGAAAGTGAGAAAAATACATTCCGTACGTTAAATTTTGACGCTAATTCTTTTGCGCATAGAATTGAATAATCGAGTTGGGACCCATTAGTTTTTCCTATTTAGAACATATTCAATGCCCGTGCCAAAGTTTACGTTTCTATGTGAGAAAATTGGATTGTGTACGTAAAATTTGGACGCTAATTCTTTTGCGCATAGAATTGAATAATCGAGTTGGGACCCATTAGCTTTTCCTATTTATGACATAATCAATGCTCGTGCCAAATTTCAAGTTTCTATGTGAGAAAATTGGATTCCGTACGTAACATTTGGACGCTAATTCTTTTGCGCATAGAATTAAATAACGGAGTTGGGACCCATTAGCTTTTCCTATTTATGACATAATCAATGCCCGGGCCAAATTTTAAGTTTCTATGTGAGAAAATTGGAATCCGTACATAAAATTTTGACGCTAATTCTTTTGCACATAGAATTGAATAATCGAGTTAGGACCCATTAGCTTTTCCTATTTATGACATAATCAATGCTCGTGCCAAATTTCACATTTCTATGACACTGGAAAGTGAGAAAAATACATTCCGTACGGAAAATTTTGACGCTAATTCTTTTGCACATAGAATTGAATAATCGAGTTAGGACCCATTAGCTTTTCCTATTTATGACATAATCAATGCTCATGCCAAATTTCACGTTTCTATGACACTGGAAAGTGAGAAAAATACATTCCGTACGGAATATTTTGACGCTAATTCTTTTGCGCATAGAATTGAATAATCGAGTTGAGACCCATTAGTTTTTCCTATTTTGAACATATACAATGCCCGTGCCAAATTTTAAGTTTCTATGTGAGAAAATTGGATTCTGTATGTAAAATTTGGACGCTAATTCTTTTGCGCATAGAATTGAATAATCGAGTTGAGACCCATTAGTTTTTCCTATTTTGAACATATACAATGCTCGTGCCAAATTTCAAGTTTCTATGTGAGAAAATTGGATTCCGTACATAAAATTTGGAGGCTAATTCTTTTGCACATAGAATTGAATAATCGAGTTGAACCCATTAGCTTTTCCTATATATGACATAATCAATGCTCGTGCCAAATTTCACGTTTCTATGACACTGGAAAGTGAGAAAAATACATTCCGTACGTTAAATTTTGACGCTAATTCTTTTGCGCATAGAATTGAATAATCGAGTTGGGACCCATTAGTTTTTCCTATTTAGAACATATTCAATGCCCGTGCCAAATTTTGCGTTTCTATGTGAGAAAATTGGATTCTGTACGTAAAATTTGGACGCTAATTCTTTTGCGCATAGAATTGAATAATCGAGTTGGGACCCATTAGCTTTTCCTATTTATGACATAATCAATGCTCGTGCCAAATTTCAAGTTTCTATGTGAGAAAATTGGATTCCGTACGTTAAATTTGGAGGCTAATTCTTTTGCACATAGAATTGAATAATCGAGTTGGGACCCATTAGCTTTTCCTATTAATGACATAATCAATGCTCGAGCCAAATTTCAAGTTTCTATGTGAGAAAATTGGATTCCGTACGTAAAATTTGGAGGCTAATTCTTTTGCACATAGAGTTGAAAAATCGAGTTGGGACCCATTAGCTTTTCCTATTTATGACATAATCAATGCTCGTGCCAAATTTCAAGTTTCTATGTGAGAAAATTGGATTCCGTACGTAAAATTTGGAGGCTAATTCTTTTGCACATAGAATTGAATAATCGAGTTGGGACCCATTAGCTTTTCCTATTTATGACATAATCAATGCCCGTGCCAAATTTTAAGTTTCTATGTGAGAAAATTACATTCCGTACGTAACATTTGGACGCTAATTCTTTTGCGCATAGAATTAAATAACGGAGTTGGGACCCATTAGCTTTTCCTATTTATGACATAATCAATGCCCGGGCCAAATTTTAAGTTTCTATGTGAGAAAATTACATTCCATACGTAAAACTTGGACGCTAATTCTTTTGTGCCTAGAATTAAATAACGGAGTTGGGACCCTTTAGCTTTTCCTATTTATGACATAATCAATGCCCGTGCCAAATTTCAAGTTTCTATGTGAGAAAATTGGATTCCGTACATAAAATTTTGACGCTAATTCTTTTGCACATAGAATTGAATAATCGAGTTAGGACCCATTAGCTTTTCCTATTTATGACATAATCAATGCTCGTGCCAAATTTCACATTTCTATGACACTGGAAAGTGAGAAAAATACATTCCGTACGGAAAATTTTGACGCTAATTCTTTTGCACATAGAATTGAATAATCGAGTTAGGACCCATTAGCTTTTCCTACTTATGACATAATCAATGCTCGTGCCAAATTTCACGTTTCTATGACACTGGAAAGTGAGAAAAATACATTCCGCACGGTATATTTTGACGCTAATTCTTTTGCGCATAGAATTGAATAATCGAGTTGAGACCCATTAATTTTTCCTATTTTGAACATATACAATGCCCGTGCCAAATTTTAAGTTTCTATGTGAGAAAATTGGATTCTGTACGTAAAATTTGGACGCTAATTCTTTTGCGCATAGAATTGAATAATCGAGTTGAGACCCATTAGTTTTTCCTATTTTGAACATATACAATGCTCGTGCCAAATTTCAAGTTTCTATGTGAGAAAATTGGATTCCGTACATAAAATTTGGAGGCTAATTCTTTTGCACATAGAATTGAATAATCGAGTTGGACCCATTAGCTTTTCCTATTTATGACATAATCAATGCTCGTGCCAAATTTCACGTTTCTATGACACTGGAAAGTGAGAAAAATACATTCCGTACGTTAAATTTTGACGCTAATTCTTTTGCGCATAGAATTGAATAATCGAGTTGGGACCCATTAGTTTTTCCTATTTAGAACATATTCAATGCCCGTGCCAAATTTTACATTTCTATGTGAGAAAATTGGATTGTGTACGTAAAATTTGGACGCTAATTCTTTTGCGCATAGAATTGAATAATCGAGTTGGGACCCATTAGCTTTTCCTATTTATGACATAATCAATGCTCGTGCCAAATTTCAAGTTTCTATGTGAGAAAATTGGATTCCGTACGTAAAATTTGGAGGCTAATTCTTTTGCACATAGAATTGAATAATCGAGTTGGGACCCATTAGCTTTTCCTATTTATGACATAATCAATGCTCGAGCCAAATTTCAAGTTTCTATGTGAGAAAATTGGATTCCGTACGTAAAATTTGGAGGCTAATTCTTTTGCACATAGAGTTGAAAAATAAAGTTGGGACCCATTAGCTTTTCCTACTTATGACATAATCAATGCTCGTGCCAAATTTCAAGTTTCTATGTGAGAAAATTGGATTCCGTACGTAAAATTTGGAGGCTAATTCTTTTGCACATAGAATTGAATAATCGAGTTGGGACCCATTAGCTTTTCTTATTTATGACATAATCAATGCTCGTGCCAAATTTCAAGTTTCTATGTGAGAAAATTGGATTCCGTACGTAAAATTTGGAGGCTAATTCTATTGCACATAGAATTGAATAATCGAGTTGGGACCCATTAGCTTTTCCTATTTATGACATAATCAATGCTCGTGCCAAATTTCAAGTTTCTATGTGAGAAAATTGGATTCCGTACGTAAAATTTGGATGCTAATTCTTTTGCACATAGAATTGAATAATCGAGTTGGGACCCATTAGCTTTTCCTATTTATGACATAATCAATGCTCGTGCCAAATTTCACGTTTCTATGACACTGGAAAGTGAGAAAAATACATTCCATACGTAAAATTTTGACGCTAATTCTTTTGCACATAGAATTGAATAATCGAGTTAGGACCCATTAGCTTTTCCTATTTATGACATAATCAATGCTCGTGCCAAATTTCACATTTCTATGACACTGGAAAGTGAGAAAAATACATTCCGTACGGAAAATTTTGACGCTAATTCTTTTGCGCATAGAATTGAATAATCGAGTTGAGACCCATTAGTTTTTCCTATTTTGAACATATACAATGCCCGTGCCAAATTTTAAGTTTCTATGTGAGAAAATTGGATTCTATACGTAAAATTTGGACGCTAATTCTTTTGCGCATAGAATTGAATAATCGAGTTGGGACCCATTAGCTTTTCCTATTTATGACATAATCAATGCTCGTGCCAAATTTCACGTTTCTATGACACTGGAAAGTGAGAAAAATACATTCCATACGTAAAATTTTGACGCTAATTCTTTTGCACATAGAATTGAATAATCGAGTTAGGACCCATTAGCTTTTCCTATTTATGACATAATCAATGCTCGTGCCAAATTTCACGTTTCTATGACACTGGAAAGTGAGAAAAATACATTCCGTACGGAATATTTTGACGCTAATTCTTTTGCGCATAGAATTGAATAATCGAGTTGAGACCCATTAGTTTTTCGTATTTTGAACATATACAATGCCCGTGCCAAATTTTAAGTTTCTATGTGAGAAAATTGGATTCTGTACGTAAAATTTGGACGCTAATTCTTTTGCGCATAGAATTGAAAAATCGAGTTGGGACCCATTAGCTTTTCCTATTTATGACATAATCAATGCTCGTGCCAAATTTCAAGTTTCTATGTGAGAAAATTGGATTCCGTACATAAAATTTGGAGGCTAATTCTTTTGCACATAGAATTGAAAAATCGAGTTGGGACCCATTAGCTTTTCCTATTTATGACATAATCAATGCTCGTGCCAAATTTCACGTTTCTATGACACTGGAAAGTGAGAAAAATACATTCCGTACGTTAAATTTTGACGCTAATTCTTTTGCGCATAGAATTGAATAATCGAGTTGGGACCCATTAGTTTTTCCTATTTAGAACATATTCAATGCCCGTGCCAAAGTTTACGTTTCTATGTGAGAAAATTGGATTGTGTACGTAAAATTTGGACGCTAATTCTTTTGCGCATAGAATTGAATAATCGAGTTGGGACCCATTAGCTTTTCCTATTTATGACATAATCAATGCTCGTGCCAAATTTCAAGTTTCTATGTGAGAAAATTGGATTCCGTACGTAACATTTGGACGCTAATTCTTTTGCGCATAGAATTAAATAACGGAGTTGGGACCCATTAGCTTTTCCTATTTATGACATAATCAATGCCCGGGCCAAATTTTAAGTTTCTATGTGAGAAAATTGGAATCCGTACATAAAATTTTGACGCTAATTCTTTTGCACATAGAATTGAATAATCGAGTTAGGACCCATTAGCTTTTCCTATTTATGACATAATCAATGCTCGTGCCAAATTTCACATTTCTATGACACTGGAAAGTGAGAAAAATACATTCCGTACGTTAAATTTTGACGCTAATTCTTTTGCGCATAGAATTGAATAATCGAGTTGGGACCCATTAGTTTTTCCTATTTAGAACATATTCAATGCCCGTGCCAAATTTTACATTTCTATGTGAGAAAATTGGATTGTGTACGTAAAATTTGGACGCTAATTCTTTTGCGCATAGAATTGAATAATCGAGTTGGGACCCATTAGCTTTTCCTATTTATGACATAATCAATGCTCGTGCCAAATTTCAAGTTTCTATGTGAGAAAATTGGATTCCGTACGTAAAATTTGGAGGCTAATTCTTTTGCACATAGAATTGAATAATCGAGTTGGGACCCATTAGCTTTTCCTATTTATGACATAATCAATGCTCGAGCCAAATTTCAAGTTTCTATGTGAGAAAATTGGATTCCGTACGTAAAATTTGGAGGCTAATTCTTTTGCACATAGAGTTGAAAAATAAAGTTGGGACCCATTAGCTTTTCCTACTTATGACATAATCAATGCTCGTGCCAAATTTCAAGTTTCTATGTGAGAAAATTGGATTCCGTACGTAAAATTTGGAGGCTAATTCTTTTGCGCATAGAATTGAATAATCGAGTTGAGACGCATTAGTTTTTCCTATTTTGAACATATACAATGCCCGTGCCAAATTTCAAGTTTCTATGTGAGAAAATTGGATTCCGTACATAAAATTTGGAGGCTAATTCTTTTGCGCATAGAATTAAATAACGGAGTTGGGACCCATTAGCTTTTCCTATTTATGACATAATCAATGCTCGTGCCAAATTTCAAGTTTCTATGTGAGAAAATTGGATTGTGTATGTAAAATTTAGACGCTATTTCTTTTGCACATAGAATTGAATAATCTAGTTAGGACCCATTAGCTTTTCCTATTTATGACATAATCAATGCTCGTGCCAAATTTCACATTTCTATGACACTGGAAAGTGAGAAAAATACATTCCGTACGTATAATTTTGACGCTAATTCTTTTGCGCATAGAATTGAATAATCGAGTTGAGACCCATTAGTTTTTCCTATTTTGAACATATACAATGCCCGTGCCAAATTTTAAGTTTCTATGTGAGAAAATTGGATTCTTTACGTAAAATTTGGACGCTAATTCTTTTGCGCATAGAATTGAATAATCGAGTTGGGACCCATTAGCTTTTCCTATTTATGACATAATCAATGCTCGTGCCAAATTTCAAGTTTCTATGTGAGAAAATTGGATTCCGTACGTAAAATTTGGAGGCTAATTCTTTTGCACATAGAGTTGAAAAATCGAGCTGGGACCCATTAGCTTTTCCTATTTATGACATAATCAATGCTCGTGCCAAATTTCAAGTTTCTATGTGAGAAAATTGGATTCCGTACATAAAATTTGGAGGCTAATTCTTTTGCACATAGAATTGAATAATCGAGTTGGGACCCATTAGCTTTTCCTATTTATGACATAATCAATGCTCGTGCCAAATTTCACGTTTCTATGACACAGGAATATGAGAAAAATACATTCCATACCTATAATTTTGATGCTAATTCTTTTGCACATAGAATTGAATAATCGAGTTAGGACCCATTAGCTTTTCCTATTTATGACATAATCAATCCTCGTGCCAAATTTCACGTTTCTATGACACTGGAAAGTGAGAAAAATACATTCCGTACGGAAAATTTTGACGCTAATTCTTTTGCGCATAGAATTGAATAATTGAGTTGAGACCCATTAGTTTTTCCTATTTTGAACATATACAATGCTCGTGCCAAATTTTAAGTTTCTATGTGAGAAAATTGGATTCTGTACGTAAAATTTGGACGCTAATTCTTTTGCGCATAGAATTGAAAAATCGAGTTGGGACCCATTAGCTTTTCCTATTTATGACATAATCAATGCTCGAGCCAAATTTCAAGTTTCTATGTGAGAAAATTGGATTCCGTACGTAAAATTTGGAGGCTAATTCTTTTGCACATAGAATTGAATAATCGAGTTGGGACCTATTAGCTTTTCCTATTTATGACATAATCAATGCTCGTGCCAAATTTCAAGTTTCTATGTGAGAAAATTGGATTCCGTACGTAAAATTTGAAGGCTAATTCTTTTGCACATAGAATTGAATAGTCGAGTTAGGACCCATTAGCTTTTCTTATTTATGACAATCAATGCCCGTGCCAAATTTTAAGTTTCTATGTGAGAAAATTGGATTCCGTACGTAAAATTTGGAGGCTAATTCTTTTGCACATAGAATTGAATAATCGAGTTGGGACCCATTAGCTTTTCCTATTTATGACATAATCAATGCTCGTGCCAAATTTCAAGTTTCTATGTGAGAAAATTGGATTCCGTACATAAAATTTGGAGGCTAATTCTTTTGCACATAGAATTGAAAAATCGAGTTGGGACCCATTAGCTTTTCCTATTTATGACATAATCAATGCTCGTGCCAAATTTCACGTTTCTATGACACTGGAAAGTGAGAAAAATACATTCCGTACGTTAAATTTTGACGCTAATTCTTTTGCGCATAGAATTGAATAATCGAGTTGGGACCCATTAGTTTTTCCTATTTAGAACATATTCAATGCCCGTGCCAAATTTTACGTTTCTATGTGAGAAAATTGGATTGTGTACGTAAAATTTGGACGCTAATTCTTTTGCGCATAGAATTGAATAATCGAGTTGGGACCCATTAGCTTTTCCTATTTATGACATAATCAATGCTCGTGCCAAATTTCAAGTTTCTATGTGAGAAAATTGGATTCCGTACGTAAAATTTGGAGGCTAATTCTTTTGCACATAGAATTGAATAATCGAGTTGGGACCCATTAGCTTTTCCTATTTATGACATAATCAATGCTCGTGCCAAATTTCAAGTTTCTATGTGAGAAAATTGGATTCCGTACGTAAAATTTGAAGGCTAATTCTTTTGCACATAGAATTGAATAGTCGAGTTAGGACCCATTAGCTTTTCCTATTTATGACATAATCAATGCCCGTGCCAAATTTTATGTTTCTATGTGAGAAAATTACATTCCATACGTAAAACTTGGACGCTAATTCTTTTGTGCCTAGAATTAAATAACGGAGTTGGGACCCTTTAGCTTTTCCTATTTATGACATAATCAATGCCCGTGCCAAATTTCAAGTTTCTATGTGAGTAAATTGGATTCCGTACATAAAATTTTGACGCTAATTCTTTTGCACATAGAATTGAATTATCGAGTTAGGACCCATTAGCTTTTCCTATTTATGACATAATCAATGCTCGTGCCAAATTTCACATTTCTATGACACTGGAAAGTGAGAAAAATACATTCCGTACGGAAAATTTTGACGCTAATTCTTTTGCGCATAGAATTGAATAATCGAGTTGAGACCCATTAGTTTTTCCTATTTTGAACATATACAATGCCCGTGCCAAATTTTAAGTTTCTATGTGAGAAAATTGGATTCTATACGTAAAATTTGGACGCTAATTCTTTTGCGCATAGAATTGAATAATCGAGTTGGGACCCATTAGCTTTTACTATTTATGACATAATCAATGCTCCTGCCAAATTTCACGTTTCTATGACACTGGAAAGTGAGAAAAATACATTCCATACGTAAAATTTTGACGCTAATTCTTTTGCGCATAGAATTGAATAATCGAGTTGAGACCCATTAGTTTTTCCTATTTTGAACATATACAATGCCCGTGCCAAATTTTAAGTTTCTATGTGAGAAAATTGGATTCTGTACATAAAATTTGGACGCTAATTCTTTTGCGCATAGAATTAAATAATCGAGTTGGGACCCATTAGCTTTTCCTATTTATGACATAATCAATGCTCGTGCCAAATTTCAAGTTTCTATGTGAGAAAATTGGATTCCGTACGTAAAATTTGGACGCTAATTCTTTTGCACATAGAGTTGAAAAATCGAGTTGGGACCCATTAGCTTTTCCTATTTATGACATAATCAATGCTCGTGCCAAATTTCAAGTTTCTATGTGAGAAAATTGGATTCCGTACATAAAATTTGGAGGCTAATTCTTTTGCACATAGAATTGAATAATCGAGTTGGGACCCATTAGCTTTTCCTATTTATGACATAATCAATGCTCGTGTCAAATTTCAAGTTTCTATGTGAGAAAATTGGATTCCGTACATAAAATTTGGAGGCTAATTCTTTTGCACATAGAATTGAATAATCGAGTTGGACGCATTAGCTTTTCCTATTTATGACATAATCAATGCTCGTGCCAAATTTCACATTTCTATGACACTGGAAAGTGAGAAAAATACATTCCGTACGTTAAATTTTGACGCTAATTCTTTTGCGCATAGAATTGAATAATCGAGTTGGGACCCATTAGTTTTTCCTATTTAGAACATATTCAATGCCCGTGCCAAATTTTACGTTTCTATGTGAGAAAATTGGATTGTGTACGTAAAATTTGGACGCTAATTCTTTTGTGCCTAGAATTAAATAACGGAGTTGGGACCCTTTAGCTTTTCCTATTTATGACATAATCAATGCCCGTGCCAAATTTCAAGTTTCTATGTGAGAAAATTGGATTCCGTACGTAAAATTTGGAGGCTAATTCTTTTGCACATAGAATTGAATAATCGAGTTGGGACCCATTAGCTTTTCTTATTTATGACATAATCAATGCTCGTGCCAAATTTCAAGTTTCTATGTGAGAAAATTGGATTCCGTACGTAAAATTTGGAGGCTAATTCTATTGCACATAGAATTGAATAATCGAGTTGGGACCCATTAGCTTTTCCTATTTATGACATAATCAATGCTCGTGCCAAATTTCAAGTTTCTATGTGAGAAAATTGGATTCCGTACGTAAAATTTGGATGCTAATTCTTTTGCACATAGAATTGAATAATCGAGTTGGGACCCATTAGCTTTTCCTATTTATGACATAATCAATGCTTGTGCCAAATTTCACGTTTCTATGACACTGGAAAGTGAGAAAAATACATTCCATACGTATAATTTTGACGCTAATTCTTTTGCGCATAGAATTGAATAATCGAGTTGAGACGCATTAGTTTTTCCTATTTTGAACATATACAATGCCCGTGCCAAATTTCAAGTTTCTATGTGAGAAAATTGGATTCCGTACATAAAATTTGGAGGCTAATTCTTTTGCACATAGAATTGAATAATCGAGTTAGGACCCATTAGCTTTTCTTATTTATGACATAGTCAATGCCCGTGCCAGATTTTAAGTTTCTATGTGAGAAAATTACATTCCGTACGTAACATTTGGACGCTAATTCTTTTGTGCATAGAATTAAATAACGGAGTTGGGACCCATTAGCTTTTCCTATTTATGACATAATCAATGCTCGTGCCAAATTTCAAGTTTCTATGTGAGAAAATTGGATTCTGTATGTAAAATTTAGACGCTATTTCTTTTGCACATAGAATTGAATAATCTAGTTAGGACCCATTAGCTTTTCCTATTTATGACATAATCAATGCCCGTGCCAAATTTTAAGTTTCTATGTGAGAAAATTACATTCCATACGTAAAACTTGGACGCTAATTCTTTTGTGCCTAGAATTAAATAACGGAGTTGGGACCCTTTAGCTTTTCCTATTTATGACATAATCAATGCCCGTGCCAAATTTCAAGTTTCTATGTGAGAAAATTGGATTCCGTACATAAAATTTTGACGCTAATTCTTTTGCACATAGAATTGAATAATCGAGTTAGGACCCATTAGCTTTTCCTATTTATGACATAATCAATGCTCGTGCCAAATTTCACATTTCTATGACACTGGAAAGTGAGAAAAATACATTCCGTACGTTAAATTTTGACGCTAATTCTTTTGCGCATAGAATTGAATAATCGAGTTGGGACCCATTAGTTTTTCCTATTTAGAACATATTCAATGCCCGTGCCAAATTTTACGTTTCTATGTGAGAAAATTGGATTGTGTACGTGAAAATTTGGACGCTAATTCTTTTGCGCATAGAATTGAATAATCGAGTTGGGACCCATTAGCTTTTCCTATTTATGACATAATCAATGCTCGTGCCAAATTTCAAGTTTCTATGTGAGAAAATTGGATTCCGTACGTAAAATTTGGAGGCTAATTCTTTTGCACATAGAATTGAATAATCGAGTTGGGACCCATTAGCTTTTCCTATTTATGACATAATCAATGCTCGAGCCAAATTTCAAGTTTCTATGTGAGAAAATTGGATTCCGTACGTAAAATTTGGAGGCTAATTCTTTTGCACATAAAGTTGAAAAATCGAGTTGGGACCCATTAGCTTTTCCTATTTATGACATAATCAATGCTCGTGCCAAATTTCACGTTTCTATGACACTGGAAAGTGAGAAAAATACATTCCGTACGTTAAATTTTGACGCTAATTCTTTTGCGGATAGAATTGAATAATCGAGTTGGGACCCATTAGTTTTTCCTATTTAGAACATATTCAATGCCCGTGCCAAATTTTACGTTTCTATGGGAGAAAATTGGATTGTGTACGTAAAATATGGACGCTAATTCTTTTGCGCATAGAATTGAATAATCGAGTTGGGACCCATTAGCTTTTCCTATTTATGACATAATCAATGCTCGTGCCAAATTTCACGTTTCTATGACACTGGAAAGTGAGAAAAATACATTCCGTACGTTAAATTTTGACGCTTATTCTTTTGCGCATAGAATTGAATAATCGAGTTGGGACCCATTAGTTTTTCCTATTTAGAACATATTCAATGCCCGTGCCAAATTTTACGTTTCTATGTGAGAAAATTGGATTGTGTACGTAAAATTTGGACGCTAATTCTTTTGCGCATAGAATTGAATAATCGAGTTGGGACCCATTAGCTTTTCCTATTTATGACATAATCAATGCTCGAGCCAAATTTCAAGTTTCTATGTGAGAAAATTGGATTCCATACGTAAAATTTGGAGGCTAATTCTTTTGCACATAAAGTTGAAAAATCGAGTTGGGACCCATTAGCTTTTCCTATTTATGACATTCAATGCTCGTGCCAAATTTCAAGTTTCTATGTGAGAAAATTGGATTCCGTATGTAAAATTTGGAGGCTAATTCTTTTGCACATAGAATTGAATAATCGAGTTGGGACCCATTAGCTTTTCCTATTTATGACATAATCAATGCTCGTGCCAAATTTCAAGTTTCTATGTGAGAAAATTGGATTCCGTACTTAAAATTTGGAGGCTAATTCTATTGCACATAGAATTGAATAATCGAGTTGGGACCCATTAGCTTTTCCTATTTATGACATAATCAATGCTCGTGCCAAATTTCACGTTTCTATGACACTGGAAAGTGAGAAAAATACATTCCATACGTATAATTTTGACGCTAATTCTTTTGCACATAGAATTGAATAATCGAGTTAGGACCCATTAGCTTTTCCTATTTATGACATAATCAATGCTCGTGCCAAATTTCACGTTTCTATGACACTGGAAAGTGAGAAAAATACATTCCTTACGGAAAATTTTGACGCTAATTCTTTTGCGCATCGAATTGAATAATCGAGTTGAGACCCATTAGTTTTTCCTATTTTGAACATATACAATGCCCGTGCCAAATTTTAAGTTTCTATGTGAGAAAATTGGATTCTGTACGTAAAATTTGGACGCTAATTCTTTTGCGCATAGAATTGAATAATCGAGTTGGGACCCATTAGCTTTTCCTATTTATGACATAATCAATGCTCGAGCCAAATTTCAAGTTTCTATGTGAGAAAATTGGATTCCGTACGTAAAATTTGGAGGCTAATTCTTTTGCACATAGAATTGAATAATCGAGTTGGGACCCATTAGCTTTTCCTATTTATGACATAATCAATGCTCGTGCCAAATTTCAAGTTTCTATGTGAGAAAATTGGATTCCGTACATAAAATTTGGAGGCTAATTCTTTTGCACATAGAATTGAAAAATCGAGTTGGGACCCATTAGCTTTTCCTATTTATGACATAATCAATGCTCGTGCCAAATTTCACGTTTCTATGACACTGGAAAGTGAGAAAAATACATTCCGTACGTTAAATTTTGACGCTAATTCTTTTGCGCATAGAATTGAATAATCGAGTTGGGACCCATTAGTTTTTCCTATTTAGAACATATTCAATGCCCGTGCCAAATTTTACGTTTCTATGTGAGAAAATTGGATTGTGTACGTAAAATTTGGAGGCTAATTCTTTTGCACATAGAATTGAATAATCGAGTTGGGACCCATTAGCTTTTCCTATTTATGACATAATCAATGCTCGTGCCAAATTTTAAGTTTCTATGTGAGAAAATTGGATTCCGTACGTAAAATTTGGAGGCTAATTCTTTTGCACATAGAATTGAATAATCGAGTTGGGACCCATTAGCTTTTCCTATTTATGACATAATCAATGCTCGTGCCAAATTTCAAGTTTCTATGTGAGAAAATTGGATTCCGTACGTAAAATTTGAAGGCTAATTCTTTTGCACATAGAATTGAATAGTCGAGTTAGGACCCATTAGCTTTTCCTATTTATGACATAATCAATGCCCGTGCCAAATTTTAAGTTTCTATGTGAGAAAATTAAATTCATACGTAAAACTTGGACGCTAATTCTTTTGTGCCTAGAATTAAATAACGGAGTTGGGACCCTTTAGCTTTTCCTATTTATGACATAATCAATGCCCGTGCCAAATTTCAAGTTTCTATGTGAGTAAATTGGATTCCGTACATAAAATTTTGACGCTAATTCTTTTGCACATAGAATTGAATTATCGAGTTAGGACCCATTAGCTTTTCCTATTTATGACATAATCAATGCTCGTGCCAAATTTCATATTTCTATGACACTGGAAAGTGAGAAAAATACATTCCGTACGGAAAATTTTGACGCTAATTCTTTTGCGCATAGAATTGAATAATCGAGTTGAGACCCATTAGTTTTTCCTATTTTGAACATATACAATGCCCGTGCCAAATTTTAAGTTTCTATGTGAGAAAATTGGATTCTATACGTAAAATTTGGACGCTAATTCTTTTGCGCATAGAATTGAATAATCGAGTTGGGACCCATTAGCTTTTACTATTTATGACATAATCAATGCTCCTGCCAAATTTCACGTTTCTATGACACTGGAAAGTGAGAAAAATACATTCCATACGTAAAATTTTGACGCTAATTCTTTTGCGCATAGAATTGAATAATCGAGTTGAGACCCATTAGTTTTTCCTATTTCGAACATATACAATGCCCGTGCCAAATTTTAAGTTTCTATGTGAGAAAATTGGATTCTGTACATAAAATTTGGACGCTAATTCTTTTGCGCATAGAATTAAATAATCGAGTTGGGACCCATTAGCTTTTCCTATTTATGACATAATCAATGCTCGTGCCAAATTTCAAGTTTCTATGTGAGAAAATTGGATTCCGTACGTAAAATTTGGACGCTAATTCTTTTGCACATAGAGTTGAAAAATCGAGTTGGGACCCATTAGCTTTTCCTATTTATGACATAATCAATGCTCGTGCCAAATTTCAAGTTTCTATGTGAGAAAATTGGATTCCGTACATAAAATTTGGAGGCTAATTCTTTTGCACATAGAATTGAATAATCGAGTTGGGACCCATTAGCTTTTCCTATTTATGACATAATCAATGCTCGTGTCAAATTTCAAGTTTCTATGTGAGAAAATTGGATTCCGTACATAAAATTTGGAGGATAATTCTTTTGCACATAGAATTGAATAATCGAGTTGGACCCATTAGCTTTTCCTATTTATGACATAATCAATGCTCGTGCCAAATTTCACATTTCTATGACACTGGAAAGTGAGAAAAATACATTCCGTACGTTAAATTTTGACGCTAATTCTTTTGCGCATAGAATTGAATAATCGAGTTGGGACCCATTAGTTTTTCCTATTTAGAACATATTCAATGCCCGTGCCAAATTTTACGTTTCTATGTGAGAAAATTGGATTGTGTACGTAAAATTTGGACGCTAATTCTTTTGCGCATAGAATTGAATAATCGAGTTGGGACCCATTAGCTTTTCCTATTTATGACATAATCAATGCTCGTGCCAAATTTCAAGTTTCTATGTGAGAAAATTGGATTCCGTACGTAAAATTTGGAGGCTAATTCTTTTGCACATAGAATTGAATAATCGAGTTAGGACCCATTAGCTTTTCTTATTTATGACATAGTCAATGCCCGTGCCAGATTTTAAGTTTCTATGTGAGAAAATTACATTCCGTACGTAACATTTGGACGCTAATTCTTTTGTGCATAGAATTAAATAACGGAGTTGGGACCCATTAGCTTTTCCTATTTATGACATAATCAATGCTCGTGCCAAATTTCAAGTTTCTATGTGAGAAAATTGGATCCTGTATGTAAAATTTAGACGCTATTTCTTTTGCACATAGAATTGAATAATCTAGTTAGGACCCATTAGCTTTTCCTATTTATGACATAATCAATGCCCGTGCCAAATTTTAAGTTTCTATGTGAGAAAATTACATTCCATACGTAAAACTTGGACGCTAATTCTTTTGTGCCTAGAATTAAATAACGGAGTTGGGACCCTTTAGCTTTTCCTATTTATGACATAATCAATGCCCGTGCCAAATTTCAAGTTTCTATGTGAGAAAATTGGATTCCGTACATAAAATTTTGACGCTAATTCTTTTGCACATAGAATTGAATAATCGAGTTAGGACCCATTAGCTTTTCCTATTTATGACATAATCAATGCTCGTGCCAAATTTCACATTTCTATGACACTGGAAAGTGAGAAAAATACATTCCGTACGTTAAATTTTGACGCTAATTCTTTTGCGCATAGAATTGAATAATCGAGTTGGGACCCATTAGTTTTTCCTATTTAGAACATATTCAATGCCCGTGCCAAATTTTACGTTTCTATGTGAGAAAATTGGATTGTGTACGTGAAAATTTGGACGCTAATTCTTTTGCGCATAGAATTGAATAATCGAGTTGGGACCCAATAGCTTTTCCTATTTATGACATAATCAATGCTCGTGCCAAATTTCAAGTTTCTATGTGAGAAAATTGGATTCCGTACGTAAAATTTGGAGGCTAATTCTTTTGCACATAGAATTGAATAATCGAGTTGGGACCCATTAGCTTTTCCTATTTATGACATAATCAATGCTCGAGCCAAATTTCAAGTTTCTATGTGAGAAAATTGGATTCCGTACGTAAAATTTGGAGGCTAATTCTTTTGCACATAAAGTTGAAAAATCGAGTTGGGACCCATTAGCTTTTCCTATTTATGACATAATCAATGCTCGTGCCAAATTTCACGTTTCTATGACACTGGAAAGTGAGAAAAATACATTCCGTACGTTAAATTTTGACGCTAATTCTTTTGCGGATAGAATTGAATAATCGAGTTGGGACCCATTAGTTTTTCCTATTTAGAACATATTCAATGCCCGTGCCAAATTTTACGTTTCTATGGGAGAAAATTGGATTGTGTACGTAAAATATGGACGCTAATTCTTTTGCGCATAGAATTGAATAATCGAGTTGGGACCCATTAGCTTTTCCTATTTATGACATAATCAATGCTCGTGCCAAATTTCACGTTTCTATGACACTGGAAAGTGAGAAAAATACATTCCGTACGTTAAATTTTGACGCTTATTCTTTTGCGCATAGAATTGAATAATCGAGTTGGGACCCATTAGTTTTTCCTATTTAGAACATATTCAATGCCCGTGCCAAATTTTACGTTTCTATGTGAGAAAATTGGATTGTGTACGTAAAATTTGGACGCTAATTCTTTTGCGCATAGAATTGAATAATCGAGTTGGGACCCATTAGCTTTTCCTATTTATGACATAATCAATGCTCGAGCCAAATTTCAAGTTTCTATGTGAGAAAATTGGATTCCATACGTAAAATTTGGAGGCTAATTCTTTTGCACATAAAGTTGAAAAATCGAGTTGGGACCCATTAGCTTTTCCTATTTATGACATTCAATGCTCGTGCCAAATTTCAAGTTTCTATGTGAGAAAATTGGATTCCGTATGTAAAATTTGGAGGCTAATTCTTTTGCACATAGAATTGAATAATCGAGTTGGGACCCATTAGCTTTTCCTATTTATGACAT
The DNA here is from genome assembly GCA_035609135.1 of Eleutherodactylus coqui. Lineage (NCBI taxonomy): Eukaryota > Metazoa > Chordata > Amphibia > Anura > Eleutherodactylidae > Eleutherodactylus > Eleutherodactylus coqui. The sequence continues at coordinate 53,691,213 of CM069412.1, read as the reverse complement.
AATCAATGCTCGTGCCAAATTTCAAGTTTCTATGTGAGAAAATTGGATTCCGTACTTAAAATTTGGAGGCTAATTCTATTGCACATAGAATTGAATAATCGAGTTGGGACCCATTAGCTTTTCCTATTTATGACATAATCAATGCTCGTGCCAAATTTCACGTTTCTATGACACTGGAAAGTGAGAAAAATACATTCCATACGTATAATTTTGACGCTAATTCTTTTGCACATAGAATTGAATAATCGAGTTAGGACCCATTAGCTTTTCCTATTTATGACATAATCAATGCTCGTGCCAAATTTCACGTTTCTATGACACTGGAAAGTGAGAAAAATACATTCCTTACGGAAAATTTTGACGCTAATTCTTTTGCGCATCGAATTGAATAATCGAGTTGAGACCCATTAGTTTTTCCTATTTTGAACATATACAATGCCCGTGCCAAATTTTAAGTTTCTATGTGAGAAAATTGGATTCTGTACGTAAAATTTGGACGCTAATTCTTTTGCGCATAGAATTGAATAATCGAGTTGGGACCCATTAGCTTTTCCTATTTATGACATAATCAATGCTCGAGCCAAATTTCAAGTTTCTATGTGAGAAAATTGGATTCCGTACGTAAAATTTGGAGGCTAATTCTTTTGCACATAGAATTGAATAATCGAGTTGGGACCCATTAGCTTTTCCTATTTATGACATAATCAATGCTCGTGCCAAATTTCAAGTTTGTATGTTAGAAAATTGGATTCCGTACATAAAATTTGGAGGCTAATTCTTTTGCACATAGAATTGAATAATCGAGTTTGACCCATTAGCTTTTCCTATTTATGACATAATCAATGCTCGTGCCAAATTTCACGTTTCTATGACACTGGAAAGTGAGAAAAATACATTCCGTACGTTAAATTTTGACGCTAATTCTTTTGCGCATAAAATTGAATAATCGAGTTGGGACCCATTAGTTTTTCCTATTTAGAACATATTCAATGCCCGTGCCAAATTTTACGTTTCTATGTGAGAAAATTGGATTGTGTACGTAAAATTTGGACGCTAATTCTTTTGCGCATAGAATTGAATAATCGAGTTGGGACCCATTAGCTTTTCCTATTTATGACATAATCAATGCTTGTGCCAAATTTCAAGTTTCTATGTGAGAAAATTGGATTCCGTACGTAAAATTTGGAGGCTAATTCTTTTGCACATAGAATTGAATAATCGAGTTGGGACCCATTAGCTTTTCCTATTTATGACATAATCAATGCTCGAGCCAAATTTCAAGTTTCTATGTGAGAAAATTGGATTCCGTACGTAAAATTTGGAGGCTAATTCTTTTGCACATAGAGTTGAAAAATCGAGTTGGGACCCATTAGCTTTTCCTATTTATGACATAATCAATGCTCGTGCCAAATTTCAAGTTTCTATGTGAGAAAATTGGATTCCGTACGTAAAATTTGGAGGCTAATCCTTTTGCACATAGAATTGAATAATCGAGTTGGGACCCATTAGCTTTTCCTATTTATGACATAATCAATGCTCGTGCCAAATTTCAAGTTTCTATGTGAGAAAATTGGATTCCGTACATAAAATTTGGAGGCTAATTCTTTTGCGCATAGAATTAAATAACGGAGTTGGGACCCATTAGCTTTTCCTATTTATGACATAATCAATGCTCGTGCCAAATTTCAAGTTTCTATGTGAGAAAATTGGATTGTGTATGTAAAATTTAGACGCTATTTCTTTTGCACATAGAATTGAATAATCTAGTTAGGACCCATTAGCTTTTCCTATTTATGACATAATCAATGCCCGTGCCAAATTTTAAGTTTCTATGTGAGAAAATTACATTCCATACGTAAAACTTGGACGCTAATTCTTTTGTGCCTAGAATTAAATAACGGAGTTGGGACCCTTTAGCTTTTCCTATTTATGACATAATCAATGCTCGTGCCAAATTTCAAGTTTCTATGTGAGAAAATTGGATTCCGTGCGTAAAATTTGGAGGCTAATTCTTTTGCACATAGAATTGAATAATCGAGTTGGGACCCATTAGCTTTTCCTATTTATGACATAATCAATGCTCGTGCCAAATTTCAAGTTTCTATGTGAGAAAATTGGATTCCGTACATAAAATTTGGAGGCTAATTCTTTTGCACATAGAATTGAATAATCGAGTTGGACCCATTAGCTTTTCCTATTTATGACATAATCAATGCTCGTGCCAAATTTCACGTTTCTATGACACTGGAAAGTGAGAAAAATACATTCCGTACGTTAAATTTTGACGCTAATTCTTTTGCGCATAGAATTGAATAATCGAGTTGGGACCCATTAGTTTTTCCTATTTAGAACATATTCAATGCCCGTGCCAAATTTTACGTTTCTATGTGAGAAAATTGGATTGTGTACGTAAAATTTGGACGCTAATTCTTTTGCGCATAGAATTGAATAATCGAGTTGGGACCCATTAGCTTTTCCTATTTATGACATAATCAATGCTCGTGCCAAATTTCAAGTTTCTATGTGAGAAAATTGGATTCCGTACATAAAATTTTGACGCTAATTCTTTTGCACATAGAATTGAATTATCGAGTTAGGACCCATTAGCTTTTCCTATTTATGACATAATCAATGCTCGTGCCAAATTTCACATTTCTATGACACTGGAAAGTGAGAAAAATACATTCCGTACGGAAAATTTTGACGCTAATTCTTTTGCGCATAGAATTGAATAATCGAGTTGGGACCCATTAGCTTTTCCTATTTTGAACATATACAATGCCCGTGCCAAATTTTAAGTTTCTATGTGAGAAAATTGGATTCTGTACGTAAAATTTGGACGCTAATTCTTTTGCGCATAGAATTAAATAATCGAGTTGGGACCCATTAGCTTTTCCTATTCATGACATAATCAATGCTCGTGCCAAATTTCAAGTTTCTATGTGAGAAAATTGGATTCTGTACGTAAAATTTGGACGCTAATTCTTTTGCGCATAGAATTGAATAATCGAGTTGAGACCAATTAGTTTTTCCTATTTTGAACATATACAATGCTCGTGCCAAATTTCAAGTTTCTATGTGAGAAAATTGGATTCCGTACATAAAATTTGGAGGCTAATTCTTTTGCACATAGAATTGAATAATCGAGTTGGACCCATTAGCTTTTCCTATTTATGACATAATCAATGCTCGTGCCAAATTTCAAGTTTCTATGTGAGAAAATTGGATTCCGTACGTAAAATTTGAAGGCTAATTCTTTTGCACATAGAATTGAATAGTCGAGTTAGGACCCATTAGCTTTTCTTATTTATGACATAATCAATGCCCGTGCCAAATTTTAAGTTTCTATGTGAGAAAATTGGATTCTGTACGTAAAATTTGGAGGCTAATTCTTTTGCACATAGAATTGAATAATCGAGTTGGGACCCATTAGCTTTTCCTATTTATGACATAATCAATGCTCGTGCCAAATTTCAAGTTTCTATGTGAGAAAATTGGATTCCGTACATAAAATTTGGAGGCTAATTCTTTTGCACATAGAATTGAAAAATCGAGTTGGGACCCATTAGCTTTTCCTATTTATGACATAATCAATGCTCGTGCCAAATTTCACGTTTCTATGACACTGGAAAGTGAGAAAAATACATTCCGTACGTTAAATTTTGACGCTAATTCTTTTGCGCATAGAATTGAATAATCGAGTTGGGACCCATTAGTTTTTCCTATTTAGAGCATATTCAATGCCCGTGCCAAATTTTACGTTTCTATGTGAGAAAATTGGATTGTGTACGTAAAATTTGGACGCTAATTCTTTTGCGCATAGAATTGAATAATCGAGTTGGGACCCAATAGCTTTTCCTATTTATGACATAATCAATGCTCGTACCAAATTTCACGTTTCTATGACACTGGAAAGTGAGAAAAATACATTCCGTACGGAATATTTTGACGCTAATTCTTTTGCGCATAGAATTGAATAATCGAGTTGAGACCCATTAGTTTTTCCTATTTTGAACATATACAATGCCCGTGCCAAATTTTAAGTTTCTATGTGAGAAAATTGGATTCTATACTTAAAATTTGGACGCTAATTCTTTTGCGCATAGAATTGAATAATCGAGTTGGGACCCATTAGCTTTTCCTATTTTGAACATATACAATGCCCGTGCCAAATTTTAAGTTTCTATGTGAGAAAATTGGATTCTGTACGTAAAATTTGGACGCTAATTCTTTTGCGCATAGAATTAAATAATCGAGTTGGGACCCATTAGCTTTTCCTATTCATGACATAATCAATGCTCGTGCCAAATTTCAAGTTTCTATGTGAGAAAATTGGATTCTGTACGTAAAATTTGGACGCTAATTCTTTTGCGCATAGAATTGAATAATCGAGTTGAGACCCATTAGTTTTTCCTATTTTGAACATATACAATGCTCGTGCCAAATTTCAAGTTTCTATGTGAGAAAATTGGATTCCGTACATAAAATTTGGAGGCTAATTCTTTTGCACATAGAATTGAATAATCGAGTTGGACCCATTAGCTTTTCCTATTTATGACATAATCAATGCTCGTGCCAAATTTCACGTTTCTATGACACTGGAAAGTGAGAAAAATACATTCCGTACGTTAAATTTTGACGCTAATTCTTTTGCGCATAGAATTGAATAATCGAGTTGGGACCCATTAGTTTTTCCTATTTAGAACATATTCAATGCCCGTGCCAAATTTTACGTTTCTATGTGAGAAAATTGGATTGTGTACGTAAAATTTGGACGCTAATTCTTTTGCGCATAGAATTGAATAATCGAGTTGGGACCCATTAGCTTTTCCTATTTATGACATAATCAATGCTCGTGCCAAATTTCAAGTTTCTATGTGAGAAAATTGGATTCCGTACGTAAAATTTGGAGGCTAATTCTTTTGCACATAGAGTTGAAAAATCGAGTTGGGACCCATTAGCTTTTCCTATTTATGACATAATCAATGCTCGTGCCAAATTTCAAGTTTCTATGTGAGAAAATTGGATTCCGTACGTAAAATTTGGAGGCTAATTCTTTTGCACATAGAATTGAATAATTGAGTTGGGACCCATTAGCTTTTCCTATTTATGACATAATCAATGCCCGTGCCAAATTTTAAGTTTCTATGTGAGAAAATTACATTCCGTACGTAACATTTGGACGTTAATTCTTTTGCGCATAGAATTAAATAACGGAGTTGGGACCCTTTAGCTTTTCCTATTTATGACATAATCAATGCCCGTGCCAAATTTCAAGTTTCTATGTGAGAAAATTGGATTCCGTACATAAAATTTTGACGCTAATTCTTTAGCACATAGAATTGAATAATCGAGTTAGGACTCATTAGCTTTTCCTATTTATGACATAATTAATGCTCGTGCCAAATTTCACATTTCTATGACACTGGAAAGTGAGAAAAATACATTCCGTACGGAAAATTTTGACGCTAATTCTTTTGCACATAGAATTGAATAATCGAGTTAGGACCCATTAGCTTTTCCTATTTATGACATAATCAATGCTCGTGCCAAATTTCACGTTTCTATGACACTGGAAAGTGAGAAAAATACATTCCGTACGGAATATTTTGACGCTAATTCTTTTGCGCATAGAATTGAATAATCGAGTTGAGACCCATTAGTTTTTCCTATTTTGAACATATACAATGCCCGTGCCAAATTTTAAGTTTCTATGTGAGAAAATTGGATTCTGTACGTAAAATTTGGACGCTAATTCTTTTGCGCATAGAATTGAATAATGGAGTTGAGACCCATTGGTTTTTCCTATTTTGAACATATACAATGCTCGTGCCAAATTTCAAGTTTCTATGTGAGAAAATTGGATTCCGTACATAAAATTTGGAGGCTAATTCTTTTGCACATAGAATTGAATAATCGAGTTGGACCCATTAGCTTTTCCTATTTATGACATAATCAATGCTCGTGCCAAATTTCACGTTTCTATGACACTGGAAAGTGAGAAAAATACATTCCGTACGTTAAATTTTGACGCTAATTCTTTTGCGCATAGAATTGAATAATCGAGTTGGGACCCATTAGTTTTTCCTATTTAGAACATATTCAATGCCCGTGCCAAATTTTAAGTTTCTACGTGAGAAAATTACATTCCGTACGTAACATTTGGACGCTAATTCTTTTGCGCATAGAATTGAATAATCGAGTTGGGACCCATTAGCTTTTCCTATTTATGACATAATCAATGCTCGTGCCAAATTTCAAGTTTCTATGTGAGAAAATTGGATTCCGTACGTAAAATTTGGAGGCTAATTCTTTTGCACATAGAATTGAATAATCGAGTTGGGACCCATTAGCTTTTCCTATTTATGACATAATCAATGCTCGTGCCAAATTTCAAGTTTCTATGTGAGAAAATTGGATTCCGTACGTAAAATTTGGAGGCTAATTCTTTTGCACATAGAATTGAATAATCGAGTTGGGACCCATTAGCTTTTCCTATTTATGACATAATCAATGCTCGTGCCAAATTTCAAGTTTCTATGTGAGAAAATTGGATTCCGTACGTAAAATTTGAAGGCTAATTCTTTTGCACATAGAATTGAATAGTCGAGTTAGGACCCATTAGCTTTTCTTATTTATGACATAATCAATGCCCGTGCCAAATTTTAAGTTTCTATGTGAGAAAATTGGATTCCGTACGTAAAATTTGGAGGCTAATTCTTTTGCACATAGAATTGAATAATCGAGTTGGGACCCATTAGCTTTTCCTATTTATGACATAATCAATGCTCGTGCCAAATTTCAAGTTTCTATGTGAGAAAATTGGATTCCGTACATAAAATTTGGAGGCTAATTCTTTTGCACATAGAATTGAAAAATCGAGTTGGGACCCATTAGCTTTTCCTATTTATGACATAATCAATGCTCGTGCCAAATTTCACGTTTCTATGACACTGGAAAGTGAGAAAAATACATTCCGTACGTTAAATTTTGACGCTAATTCTTTTGCGCATAGAATTGAATAATCGAGTTGGGACCCATTAGTTTTTCCTATTTAGAGCATATTCAATGCCCGTGCCAAATTTTACGTTTCTATGTGAGAAAATTGGATTGTGTACGTAAAATTTGGACGCTAATTCTTTTGCGCATAGAATTGAATAATCGAGTTGGGACCCATTAGCTTTTCCTATTTATGACATAATCAATGCTCGTACCAAATTTCACGTTTCTATGACACTGGAAAGTGAGAAAAATACATTCCGTACGGAATATTTTGACGCTAATTCTTTTGCGCATAGAATTGAATAATCGAGTTGAGACCCATTAGTTTTTCCTATTTTGAACATATACAATGCCCGTGCCAAATTTTAAGTTTCTATGTGAGAAAATTGGATTCTATACTTAAAATTTGGACGCTAATTCTTTTGCGCATAGAATTGAATAATCGAGTTGGGACCCATTAGCTTTTCCTATTTTGAACATATACAATGCCCGTGCCAAATTTTAAGTTTCTATGTGAGAAAATTGGATTCTGTACGTAAAATTTGGACGCTAATTCTTTTGCGCATAGAATTAAATAATCGAGTTGGGACCCATTAGCTTTTCCTATTCATGACATAATCAATGCTCTGCCAAATTTCAAGTTTCTATGTGAGAAAATTGGATTCTGTACGTAAAATTTGGACGCTAATTCTTTTGCGCATAGAATTGAATAATCGAGTTGAGACCCATTAGTTTTTCCTATTTTGAACATATACAATGCTCGTGCCAAATTTCAAGTTTCTATGTGAGAAAATTGGATTCCGTACATAAAATTTGGAGGCTAATTCTTTTGCACATAGAATTGAATAATCGAGTTGGACCCATTAGCTTTTCCTATTTATGACATAATCAATGCTCGTGCCAAATTTCACGTTTCTATGACACTGGAAAGTGAGAAAAATACATTCCGTACGTTAAATTTTGACGCTAATTCTTTTGCGCATAGAATTGAATAATCGAGTTGGGACCCATTAGTTTTTCCTATTTAGAACATATTCAATGCCCGTGCCAAATTTTACGTTTCTATGTGAGAAAATTGGATTGTGTACGTAAAATTTGGACGCTAATTCTTTTGCGCATAGAATTGAATAATCGAGTTGGGACCCATTAGCTTTTCCTATTTATGACATAATCAATGCTCGTGCCAAATTTCAAGTTTCTATGTGAGAAAATTGGATTCCGTACGTAAAATTTGGAGGCTAATTCTTTTGCACATAGAGTTGAAAAATCGAGTTGGGACCCATTAGCTTTTCCTATTTATGACATAATCAATGCTCGTGCCAAATTTCAAGTTTCTATGTGAGAAAATTGGATTCCGTACGTAAAATTTGGAGGCTAATTCTTTTGCACATAGAATTGAATAATCGAGTTGGGACCCATTAGCTTTTCCTATTTATGACATAATCAATGCCCGTGCCAAATTTTAAGTTTCTATGTGAGAAAATTACATTCCGTACGTAACATTTGGACGTTAATTCTTTTGCGCATAGAATTAAATAACGGAGTTGGGACCCTTTAGCTTTTCCCATTTATGACATAATCAATGCCCGTGCCAAATTTCAAGTTTCTATGTGAGAAAATTGGATTCCGTACGTAAAATTTGGAGGCTAATTCTTTTGCACATAGAGTTGAAAAATCGAGTTGGGACCCATTAGCTTTTCCTATTTATGACATAATCAATGCTCGTGCCAAATTTCAAGTTTCTATGTGAGAAAATTGGATTCCGTACATAAAATTTGGAGGCTAATTCTTTTGCACATAGAATTGAATAATCGAGTTGGGACCCATTAGCTTTTCCTATTTATGACATAATCAATGCTCGTGCCAAATTTCACGTTTCTATGACACTGGAAAGTGAGAAAAATACATTCCATACCTATAATTTTGATGCTAATTCTTTTGCACATAGAATTGAATAATCGAGTTAGGACCCATTAGCTTTTCCTATTTATGACATAATCAATGCTCGTGCCAAATTTCACGTTTCTATGACACTGGAAAGTGAGAAAAATACATTCCGTACGTTAAATTTTGACGCTAATTCTTTTGCGCATAGAATTGAATAATCGAGTTGGGACCCATTAGTTTTTCCTATTTAGAACATAATCAATGCCCGTGCCAAATTTTAAGTTTCTATGTGAGAAAATTACATTCCGTACGTAAAATTTGGACGCTAATTCTTTTGCGCATAGAATTAAATAACGGAGTTGGGACCCATTAGCTTTTCCTATTTATGACATAATCAATGCTCGTGCCAAATTTCAAGTTTCTATGTGAGAAAATTGGATTCTGTATGTAAAATTTAGACGCTATTTCTTTTGCACATAGAATTGAATAATCGAGTTAGGACCCATTAGCTTTTCCTATTTATGACATAATCAATGCTCGTGCCAAATTTCACGTTTCTATGACACTGGAAAGTGAGAAAAATACATTCCATACGTAAAATTTTGACGCTAATTCTTTTGCACATAGAATTGAATAATCGAGTTGGGACCCATTAGCTTTTCCTATTTATGACATAATCAATGCTCGTGCCAAATTTCAAGTTTCTATGACACTGGAAAGTGAGAAAAATACATTCCATACGTAAAATTTTGACGCTAATTCTTTTGCACATAGAATTGAATAATCGAGTTAGGACCCATTAGCTTTTCCTATTTATGACATAATCAATGCTCGTGCCAAATTTCAAGTTTCTATGTGAGAAAATTGGATTCTATACGTAAAATTTGGACGCTAATTCTTTTGTGCCTAGAATTAAAAAACGGAGTTGGGACCCTTTAGCTTTTCCTATTTATGACATAATCAATGCTCGTGCCAAATTTCAAGTTTCTATGTGAGAAAATTGGATTCCGTACGTAAAATTTGAAGGCTAATTCTTTTGCACATAGAATTGAATAGTCGAGTTAGGACCCATTAGCTTTTCTTATTTATGACATAATCAATGCCCGTGCCAAATTTTAAGTTTCTATGTGAGAAAATTGGATTCCGTACGTAAAATTTGGAGGCTAATTCTTTTGCACATAGAATTGAATAATCGAGTTGGGACCCATTAGCTTTTCCTATTTATGACAAAATCAATGCTCGTGCCAAATTTCAAGTTTCTATGTGAGAAAATTGGATTCCGTACATAAAATTTGGAGGCTAATTCTTTTGCACATAGAATTGAAAAATCGAGTTGGGACCCATTAGCTTTTCCTATTTATGACATAATCAATGCTCGTGCCAAATTTCACGTTTCTATGACACTGGAAAGTGAGAAAAATACATTCCGTACGTTAAATTTTGACGCTAATTCTTTTGCGCATAGAATTGAATAATCGAGTTGGGACCCATTAGTTTTTCCTATTTAGAACATATTCAATGCCCGTGCCAAATTTTACGTTTCTATGTGAGAAAATTGGATTGTGTACGTAAAATTTGGACGCTAATTCTTTTGCGCATAGAATTGAATAATCGAGTTGGGACCCATTAGCTTTTCCTATTTATGACATAATCAATGCTCGTGCCAAATTTCACGTTTCTATGACACTGGAAAGTGAGAAAAATACATTCCGTACGGAATATTTTGACGCTAATTCTTTTGCGCATAGAATTGAATAATCGAGTTGAGACCCATTAGTTTTTCCTATTTTGAACATATACAATGCCCGTGCCAAATTTTAAGTTTCTATGTGAGAAAATTGGATTCTATACTTAAAATTTGGACGCTAATTCTTTTGCGCATAGAATTGAATAATCGAGTTGGGACCCATTAGCTTTTCCTATTTTGAACATATACAATGCCCGTGCCAAATTTTAAGTTTCTATGTGAGAAAATTGGATTCTGTACGTAAAATTTGGACGCTAATTCTTTTGCGCATAGAATTAAATAATCGAGTTGGGACCCATTAGCCTTTCCTATTCATGACATAATCAATGCTCGTGCCAAATTTCAAGTTTCTATGTGAGAAAATTGGATTCTGTACGTAAAGTTTGGACGCTAATTCTTTTGCGCATAGAATTGAATAATCGAGTTGAGACCCATTAGTTTTTCCTATTTTGAACATATACAATGCTCGTGCCAAATTTCAAGTTTCTATGTGAGAAAATTGGATTCCGTACATAAAATTTGGAGGCTAATTCTTTTGCACATAGAATTGAATAATCGAGTTGGACCCATTAGCTTTTCCTATTTATGACATAATCAATGCTCGTGCCAAATTTCACGTTTCTATGACACTGGAAAGTGAGAAAAATACATTCCGTACGTTAAATTTTGACGCTAATTCTTTTGCGCATAGAATTGAATAATCGAGTTGGGACCCATTAGCTTTTCCTATTTATGACATAATCAATGCTCGTGCCAAATTTCAAGTTTCTATGTGAGAAAATTGGATTCCGTACGTAAAATTTGGAGGCTAATTCTTTTGCACATAGAGTTGAAAAATCGAGTTGGGACCCATTAGCTTTTCCTATTTATGACATAATCAATGCTCGTGCCAAATTTCAAGTTTCTATGTGAGAAAATTGGATTCCGTACGTAAAATTTGGAGGCTAATTCTTTTGCACATAGAATTGAATAATCGAGTTGGGACCCATTAGCTTTTCCTATTTATGACATAATCAATGCCCGTGCCAAATTTTAAGTTTCTATGTGAGAAAATTACATTCCGTACGTAACATTTGGACGTTAATTCTTTTGCGCATAGAATTAAATAACGGAGTTGGGACCCTTTAGCTTTTCCTATTTATGACATAATCAATGCCCGTGCCAAATTTCAAGTTTCTATGTGAGAAAATTGGATTCCGTACATAAAATTTTGACGCTAATTCTTTTGCACATAGAATTGAATAATCGAGTTAGGACTCATTAGCTTTTCCTATTTATGACATAATCAATGCTCGTGCCAAATTTCACATTTCTATGACACTGGAAAGTGAGAAAAATACATTCCGTACGGAAAATTTTGACGCTAATTCTTTTGCACATAGAATTGAATAATCGAGTTAGGACCCATTAGCTTTTCCTATTTATGACATAATCAATGCTCGTGCCAAATTTCACGTTTCTATGACACTGGAAAGTGAGAAAAATACATTCCGTACGGAATATTTTGACGCTAATTCTTTTGCGCATAGAATTGAATAATCGAGTTGGGACCCATTAGCTTTTCCTATTTATGACATAATCAATGCTCGTGCCAAATTTCAAGTTTCTATGTGAGAAAATTGGATTCCGTACGTAAAATTTGGAGGCTAATTCTTTTGCACATAGAATTGAATAATCGAGTTGGGACCCATTAGCTTTTCCTATTTATGACATAATCAATGCCCGTGCCAAATTTTAAGTTTCTATGTGAGAAAATTACATTCCGTACGTAACATTTGGACGTTAATTCTTTTGCGCATAGAATTAAATAACGGAGTTGGGACCCTTTAGCTTTTCCTATTTATGACATAATCAATGCCCGTGCCAAATTTCAAGTTTCTATGTGAGAAAATTGGATTCCGTACATAAAATTTTGACGCTAATTCTTTTGCACATAGAATTGAATAATCGAGTTAGGACTCATTAGCTTTTCCTATTTATGACATAATCAATGCTCGTGCCAAATTTCACATTTCTATGACACTGGAAAGTGAGAAAAATACATTCCATACGTAAAATTTTGACGCTAATTCTTTTGCACATAGAATTGAATAATCGAGTTGGGACCCATTAGCTTTTCCTATTTATGACATAATCAATGCTCGTGCCAAATTTCACGTTTCTATGACACTGGAAAGTGAGAAAAATACATTCCGTACGGAATATTTTGACGCTAATTCTTTTGCGCATAGAATTGAATAATCGAGTTGAGACCCATTAGTTTTTCCTATTTTGAACATATACAATGCCCGTGCCAAATTTTAAGTTTCTATGTGAGAAAATTGGATTCTATACGTAAAATTTGGACGCTAATTCTTTTGTGCCTAGAATTAAAAAACGGAGTTGGGACCCTTTAGCTTTTCCTATTTATGACATAATCAATGCCCGTGCCAAATTTCAAGTTTCTACGTGAGAAAATTGGATTCCGTACATAAAATTTGGAGGCTAATTCTTTTGCACATAGAATTGAAAAATCGAGTTGGGACCCATTAGCTTTTCCTATTTATGACATAATCAATGCCCGTGCAAAATTTTAAGTTTCTATTTGAGAAAATTACATTCCGTACGTAAAACTTGGACGCTAATTCTTTAGTGCCTAGAATTAAATAACGGAGTTGGGACCCATTAGCTTTTCCTATTTATGACATAATCAATGCTCGTGCCAAATTTCAAGTTTCTATGTGAGAAAATTGGATTCCGTACGTAAAATTTGGATGCTACTTCTTTTGCACATAGAATTGAATAATCGAGTTGGGTCCCATTAGCTTTTCCTATTTATGACATAATCAATGCCCGTGCCAAATTTTAAGTTTCTACGTGAGAAAATTACATTCCGTACGTAACATTTGGACGCTAATTCTTTTGCGCATAGAATTAAATAACGGAGTTGGGACCCATTAGCTTTTCCTATTTATGACATAATCAATGCTCGTGCCAAATTTCAAGTTTCTATGTGAGAAAATTGGATTCCGTACGTAAAATTTGGATGCTAATTCTTTTGCACATAGAATTGAATAATCGAGTTGGGACCCATTAGCTTTTCCTATTTATGACATAATCAATGCTCGTGCCAAATTTCACATTTCTATGACACTGGAAAGTGAGAAAAATACATTCCATACGTGAAAATTTTGACGCTAATTCTTTTGCACATAGAATTGAATAATCGAGTTAGGACCCATTAGCTTTTCCTATTTATGACATAATCAATGCTCGTGCCAAATTTCACGTTTCTATGACACTGGAAAGTTAGAAAAATACATTCCGTACGGAAAATTTTGACGCTAATTCTTTTGCGCATAGAATTGAATAATTGAGTTGAGACCCATTAGTTTTTCCTATTTTGAACATATACAATGCCCGTGCCAAATTTTAAGTTTCTATGTGGGAAAATTGGATTCTGTACGTAAAATTTGGACGCTAATTCTTTTGCGCATAGAATTGAATAATCGAGTTGGGACCCATTAGCTTTTCCTATTTATGACAATCAATGCTCGTGCCAAATTTCAAGTTTCTATGTGAGAAAATTGGATTCCGTACGTAAAATTTGGACGCTAATTCTTTTGCGCATAGAATTGAATAATCGAGTTGAGACCCATTAGTTTTTCATATTTTGAACATATACAATGCCCGTGCCAAATTTTAAGTTTCTATGTGAGAAAATTACATTCCATACGTAAAAGTTGGATGCTAATTCTTTTGTGCCTAGAATTAAATAACGGAGTTGGGACCCTTTAGCTTTTCCTATTTATGACATAATCAATGCCCGTGCCAAATTTCAAGTTTCTATGTGAGTAAATTGGATTCCGTACATAAAATTTTGACGCTAATTCTTTTGCACATAGAATTGAATAATCGAGTTGGGACCCATTAGCTTTTCCTATTTATGACAATCAATGCTCGTGCCAAATTTCACGTTTCTATGACACTGGAAAGTGAGAAAAATACATTCCGTACGGAATATTTTGACGCTAATTCTTTTGCGCATAGAATTGAATAATCGAGTTGAGACCCATTAGTTTTTCCTATTTTGAACATATACAATGCCCGTGCCAAATTTTAAGTTTCTATGTGAGAAAATTGGATTCTATACGTAAAATTTGGACGCTAATTCTTTTGCGCATAGAATTGAATAATCGAGTTGGGACCCATTAGCTTTTACTATTTATGACATAATCAATGCTCCTGCCAAATTTCACGTTTCTATGACACTGGAAAGTGAGAAAAATACATTCCATACGTAAAATTTTGACGCTAATTCTTTTGCACATAGAATTGAATAATCGAGTTAGGACCCATTAGCTTTTCCTATTTATGACATAATCAATGCTCGTGCCAAATTTCACGTTTCTATGACACTGGAAAGTGAGAAAAATACATTCCGTACGGAATATTTTGACGCTAATTCTTTTGCGCATAGAATTGAATAATCGAGTTGAGACCCATTAGTTTTTCCTATTTTGAACATATACAATGCCCGTGCCAAATGTTAAGTTTCTATGTGAGAAAATTGGATTCTGTACATAAAATTTGGACGCTAATTCTTTTGCGCATAGAATTAAATAATCGAGTTGGGACCCATTAGCTTTTCCTATTTATGACATAATCAATGCTCGTGCCAAATTTCAAGTTTCTATGTGAGAAAATTGGATTCCGTACGTAAAATTTGGACGCTAATTCTTTTGCACATAGAGTTGAAAAATCGAGTTGGGACCCATTAGCTTTTCCTATTTATGACATAATCAATGCTCGTGCCAAATTTCAAGTTTCTATGTGAGAAAATTGGATTCCGTACATAAAATTTGGAGGCTAATTCTTTTGCACATAGAATTGAATAATCGAGTTGGGACCCATTAGCTTTTCCTATTTATGACATAATCAATGCTCGTGCCAAATTTCAAGTTTCTATGTGAGAAAATTGGATTCCGTACATAAAATTTGGAGGCTAATTCTTTTGCACATAGAATTGAATAATCGAGTTGGACCCATTAGCTTTTCCTATTTATGACATAATCAATGCTCGTGCCAAATTTCACGTTTCTATGACACAGGAAGGTGAGAAAAATACATTCCGTACGTTAAATTTTGACGCTAATTCTTTTGCGCATAGAATTGAATAATCGAGTTGGGACCCATTAGTTTTTCCTATTTAGAACATATTCAATGCCCGTGCCAAATTTTACGTTTCTATGTGAGAAAATTGGATTGTGTACGTAAAATTTGGACGCTAATTCTTTTGCGCATAGAATTGAATAATCGAGTTGGGACCCATTAGCTTTTCCTATTTATGACATAATCAATGCTCGTGCCAAATTTCAAGTTTCTATGTGAGAAAATTGGATTGCGTACGTAAAATTTGGAGGCTAATTCTTTTGCACATAGAATTGAATACTCGAGTTGGGACCCATTAGCTTTTCCTATTTATGACATAATCAATGCTCGTGCCAAATTTCAAGTTTCTATGTGAGAAAATTGGATTCCGTACGTAAAATTTGAAGGCTAATTCTTTTGCACATAGAATTGAATAATCGAGTTAGGACCCATTAGCTTTTCTTATTTATGACATAATCAATGCCCGTGCCAGATTTTAAGTTTCTATGTGAGAAAATTGGATTCTGTACGTAAAATTTGGACGCTAATTCTTTTGCACATAGAATTGAATAATCTAGTTAGGACCCATTAGCTTTTCCTATTTATGACATAATCAATGATCGTGCCAAATTTCAAGTTTCTATGTGAGAAAATTGGATTCTGTATGTAAAATTTAGACGCTATTTCTTTTGCACATAGAATTGAATAATCTAGTTAGGACCCATTAGCTTTTCCTATTTATGACATAATCAATGCCCGTGCCAAATTTTAAGTTTCTATGTGAGAAAATTACATTCCATACGTAAAACTTGGACGCTAATTCTATTGTGCCTAGCATTAAATAACGGAGTTGGGACCCTTTAGCTTTTCCTATTTATGACATAATCAATGCCCGTGCCAAATTTCAAGTTTCTATGTGAGAAAATTGGATTCCGTACGTAAAATTTGGAGGCTAATTCTTTTGCACATAGAATTGAATTCTCGAGTTAGGACCCATTAGCTTTTCCTATTTATGACATAATCAATGCTCGTGCCAAATTTCACATTTCTATGACACTGGAAAGTGAGAAAAATACATTCCGTACGGAAAATTTTGACGCTAATTCTTTTGCGCATAGAATTGAATAATCGAGTTTAGACCCATTAGTTTTTCCTATTTTGAACATATACAATGCCCGTGCCAAATTTTAAGTTTCTATGTGAGAAAATTGGATTCTATACTTAAAATTTGGACGCTAATTCTTTTGCGCATAGAATTGAATAATCGAGTTGGGACCCATTAGCTTTTCCTATTTTGAACATATACAATGCCCGTGCCAAATTTTAAGTTTCTATGTGAGAAAATTTGATTCTGTACGTAAAATTTGGACGCTAATTCTTTTGCGCATAGAATTGAAAAATCGAGTTGGGACCCATTAGCTTTTCCTATTTATGACATAATCAATGCTCGAGCCAAATTTCAAGTTTCTATGTGAGAAAATTGGATTCCGTACATAAAATTTGGAGGCTAATTCTTTTGCACATAGAATTGAATAATCGAGTTGGGACCCATTAGCTTTTCCTATTTATGACATAATCAATGCTCGTGCCAAATTTCAAGTTTCTATGTGAGAAAATTGGATTCCGTACATAAAATTTGGAGGCTAATTCTTTTGCACATAGAATTGAATAATCGAGTTGGGACCCATTAGCTTTTCCTATTTATGACATAATCAATGCTCGTGCCAAATTTCAAGTTTCTATGTGAGAAAATTGGATTCCGTACGTTAAATTTGAAGGCTAATTCTTTTGCACATAGAATTGAATAGTCGAGTTAGGACCCATTAGCTTTTCTTATTTATGACATAATCAATGCCTGTGCCAAATTTCAAGTTTCTATGTGAGAAAATTGGATTCCGTACGTAAAATTTTGACGCTAATTCTTTTGCACATAGAATTGAATAATCGAGTTAGGACCCATTAGCTTTTCCTATTTATGACATAATCAATGCTCGTGCCAAATTTCACGTTTCTATGACACTGGAAAGTGAGAAAAATACATTCCGTACGGAATATTTTGACGCTAATTCTTTTGCGCATAGAATTGAATAATCGAGTTGAGACCCATTAGTTTTTCCTATTTTGAACATATACAATGCCCGTGCCAAATTTTAAGTTTCTATGTGAGAAAATTGGATTCTGTACATAAAATTTGGACGCTAATTCTTTTGCGCATAGAATTAAATAATCGAGTTGGGACCCATTAGCTTTTCCTATTTATGACATAATCAATGCTCGTGCCAAATTTCAAGTTTCTATGTGAGAAAATTGGATTCCGTACGCAAAATATGGACGCTAATTCTTTTGCACATAGAGTTGAAAAATCGAGTTGGGACCCATTAGCTTTTCCTATTTATGACATAATCTATGCTCGTGCCAAATTTCAAGTTTCTATGTGAGAAAATTGGATTCCGTACATAAAATTTGGAGGCTAATTCTTTTGCACATAGAATTGAATAATCGAGTTGGACCCATTAGCTTTTCCTATTTATGACATAATCAATGCTCGTGCCAAATTTCACGTTTCTATGACACTGGAAAGTGAGAAAAATACATTCCGTACGTTAAATTTTGACGCTAATTATTTTGCGCATAGAATTGAATAATCGAGTTGGGACCCATTAGTTTTTCCTATTTAGAACATATTCAATGCCCGTGCCAAATTTTACGTTTCTATGTGAGAAAATTGGATTGTGTACGTAAAATTTGGACGCTAATTCTTTTGCGCATAGAATTGAATAATCAAGTTGGGACCCATTAGCTTTTCCTATTTATGACATAATCAATGCTCGTGCCAAATTTCAAGTTTCTATGTGAGAAAATTGGATTGCGTACGTAAAATTTGGAGGCTAATTCTTTTGCACATAGAATTGAATAATCGAGTTGGGACCCATTAGCTTTTCCTATTTATGACATAATCAATGCTCGTGCCAAATTTCAAGTTTCTATGTGAGAAAATTGGATTCCGTACGTAAAATTTGAAGGCTAATTCTTTTGCACATAGAATTGAATAATCGAGTTAGGACCCATTAGCTTTTCCTATTTATGACATAATCAATGCCCGTGCCAAATTTTAAGTTTCTATGTGAGAAAATTACATTCCATACGTAAAACTTGGACGCTAATTCTTTTGTGCCTAGAATTAAATAACGGAGTTGGGACCCTTTAGCTTTTCCTATTTATGACATAGTCAATGCCCGTGACAAATTTGAAGTTTCTATGTGAGAAAATTGGATTCCGTACATAAAATTTTGACGCTAATTCTTTTGCACATAGAATTGAATAATCGAGTTAGGACCCATTAGCTTTTCCTATTTATGACATAATCAATGCTCGTGCCAAATTTCACATTTCTATGACACTGGAAAGTGAGAAAAATACATTCCGTACGGAAAATTTTGACGCTAATTCTTTTGCACATAGAATTGAATAATCGAGTTAGGACCCATTAGCTTTTCCTATTTATGACATAATCAATGCTCGTGCCAAATTTCACGTTTCTATGACACTGGAAAGTGAGAAAAATACATTCCGTACGGTATATTTTGACGCTAATTCTTTTGCGCATAGAATTGAATAATCGAGTTGAGACCCATTAGTTTTTCCTATTTTGAACATATACAATGCCCGTGCCAAATTTTAAGTTTCTATGTGAGAAAATTGGATTCTGTACGTAAAATTTGGACGCTAATTCTTTTGCGCATAGAATTAAATAATCGAGTTGGGATCCATTAGCTTTTCCTATTTATGACATAATCAATGCTCGTGCCAAATTTCAAGTTTCTATGTGAGAAAATTGGATTCCGTACATAAAATTTGGAGGCTAATTCTTTTGCACATAGAATTGAATAATCGAGTTGGGACCCATTAGCTTTTCCTATTTATGACATAATCAATGCTCGTGCCAAATTTCACGTTTCTATGACACTGGAAAGTGAGAAAAATACATTCCATACGTAAAATTTTGACGCTAATTCTTTTGCACATAGAATTGAATAATCGAGTTGGGACCCATTAGCTTTTCCTATTTATGACATAATCAATGCTCGTGCCAAATTTCACGTTTCTATGACACTGGAAAGTGAGAAAAATACATTCCGTACGGAATATTTTGACGCTAATTCTTTTGCGCATAGAATTGAATAATCGAGTTGAGACCCATTAGTTTTTCCTATTTTGAACATATACAATGCCCGTGCCAAATTTTAAGTTTCTATGTGAGAAAATTGGATTCTATACGTAAAATTTGGACGCTAATTCTTTTGTGCCTAGAATTAAAAAACGGAGTTGGGACCCTTTAGCTTTTCCTATTTATGACATAATCAATGCCCGTGCCAAATTTCAAGTTTCTACGTGAGAAAATTGGATTCCGTACATAAAATTTGGAGGCTAATTCTTTTGCACATAGAATTGAAAAATCGAGTTGGGACCCATTAGCTTTTCCTATTTATGACATAATCAATGCCTGTGCCAAATTTTAAGTTTCTATTTGAGAAAATTACATTCCGTACGTAAAACTTGGACGCTAATTCTTTAGTGCCTAGAATTAAATAACGGAGTTGGGACCCATGAGCTTTTCCTATTTATGACATAATCAATGCTCGTGCCAAATTTCAAGTTTCTATGTGAGAAAATTGGATTCTGTACGTAAAATTTGGACGCTAATTCTTTTGCGCATAGAATTGAATAATCGAGTTGGGACCCATTAGCTTTTCCTATTTATGACATAATCAATGCTCGTGCCAAATTTCACATTTCTATGACACTGGAAAGTGAGAAAAATACATTCCGTACGGAAAATTTTGACGCTAATTCTTTTGCACATAGAATTGAATAATCGAGTTAGGACCCATTAGCTTTTCCTATTTATGACATAATCAATGCTCGTGCCAAATTTCACGTTTCTATGACACTGGAAAGTGAGAAAAATACATTCCGTACGGTATATTTTGACGCTAATTCTTTTGCGCATAGAATTGAATAATCGAGTTGAGACCCATTAGTTTTTCCTATTTTGAACATATACAATGCCCGTGCCAAATTTTAAGTTTCTATGTGAGAAAATTGGATTCTGTACGTAAAATTTGGACGCTAATTCTTTTGCGCTTAGAATTAAATAATCGAGTTGGGACCAATTAGCTTTTCCTATTTATGACATAATCAATGCTCGTGCCAAATTTCAAGTTTCTATGTGAGAAAATTGGATTCCGTACATAAAATTTGGAGGCTAATTCTTTTGCACATAGAATTGAATAATCGAGTTGGGACCCATTAGCTTTTCCTATTTATGACATAATCAATGCTCGTGCCAAATTTCACGTTTCTATGACACTGGAAAGTGAGAAAAATACATTCCATACGTAAAATTTTGACGCTAATTCTTTTGCACATAGAATTGAATAATCGAGTTGGGACCCATTAGCTTTTCCTATTTATGACATAATCAATGCTCGTGCCAAATTTCACGTTTCTATGACACTGGAAAGTGAGAAAAATACATTCCGTACGGAATATTTTGAAGCTAATTCTTTTGCGCATAGAATTGAATAATCGAGTTGAGACTAGAGATGAGCGAACACCAAAATGTTCGGGTGTTCGTTATTCGTAACGAACTTCCCGTGATGCTCGAGGGTTCGTTTCGAACAACGAACCCCATTGAAGTCAATGGGCGACCAGAACATTTTTGTATTTCGCAGATGCTCGCTAAGGTTTTCATGTGTGAAAATCTGGGCAATTCAGGAAAGTGATGGGAATGACACAGTGACGGATAGGGCAGGCGAGGGGCTACATGTTGGGCTGCATCCTAAGTTCACAGGTCCCACTATTAAGCCACAATAGCGGCAAGAGTGGGCCCCCCCCCCTCCCAACAACTTTTACTTCTGAAAAGCGCTCATTAGCATGGCATACCTTTGCTAAGCACCACACTACCTCCAACAAAGCACAATCACTGCCTGCATGACACTCCACTGCCACTTCTCCTGAGTTACATGCTGCCCAACCGCACCCCCTCCCCCCCACAGCGCACACCAAACTGTCCCTGCGCAGCCTTCAGCTGCCCTCATGCCACACCACCCTCATGTCTATTTAGAAGTGCGTCTGCCACGACGAGGGACCGCAGGCACACACTGCACAGGGTTGGCACGGCTAGGTAGCGACCCTCTTTAATAGGGGCGGGGCGATAGCCTACAATGCTGTACAGAAGCAATGAGAAATACAATCCTGTGCCACCGCCATCAGGAGCTGCACACGTGGGCATAGCAATGGGGAACCTATGTGCCACACACTATTCATTCTGTCAAGGTGTCTGCATGCCCCAGTCAGACTGGTTATATGCACCTTAACAGTAACCGCGTTGGTGGTAATGTGGTGGTGACTGCGGACCTAGTACCACGGTTGTATTTTGTTGGTTTTCGGAATGTGGCCAGGATTAAGTGGGCCGTGGCGGGGGGATGGTGGGGGGCTCTCTTGTAGTGTCGGTAAAGGTGAAATTCTTGGACTGCCACCAGACGAACCAATGCAAAGGCATTTGCCAACAATGTTTTCCCTGTTGGAGGAGGAGGGGGATGTTTTTGAGGCACTACGTGTCCTCTCCACGTGTCCGTGGTTATATGCACCTTAACAGTAACCGCGTTGGTGGTAATGTGGTGGTGACTGCGGACCTAGTACCACGGTTGTATTTTGTTGTTTTTCGGAATGTGGCCAGGATTAAGTGGGCCGTGGCGGGGGGATGGTGGGGGGGCTCTCTTGTAGTGTCGGTAAAGGTGAAATTCTTGGACTGCCACCAGACGAACCAATGCAAAGGCATTTGCCAACAATGTTTTCCCTGTTGGAGGAGGAGGGGGATGTTTTTGAGGCACTACGTGTCCTCTCCACGTGTCCGTGGTTATATGCACCTTAACAGTAACCGCGTTGGTGGTAATGTGGTGGTGACTGCGGACCTAGTACCACGGTTGTATTTTGTTGGTTTTCGGAATGTGGCCAGGATTAAGTGGGCCGTGGCGGGGGGATGGTGGGGGGGCTCTCTTGTAGTGTCGGTAAAGGTGAAATTCTTGGACTGCCACCAGACGAACCAATGCAAAGGCATTTGCCAACAATGTTTTCCCTGTTGGAGGAGGAGGGGGATGTTTTTGAGGCACTACGTGTCCTCTCCACGTGTCCGTTCCATGTAAGCAATAGTAGCACTCAAGACAGGCCCCAGTAACAATTCTGAAGCAGCAGTATAGCGGGAGCGCAGTCTTCGTTCCATGTAAGCAATAGTAGCACTCAAGACAGGCCCCAGTAACAATTCTGAAGCAGCAGTATAGCGGGAGCGCAGTCTTCGTTCCATGTAAGCAATAGTAGCACTCAAGACAGGCCCCAGTAACAATTCTGAAGCAGCAGTATAGCGGGAGCGCAGTCTTCGTTCCATGTAAGCAATAGTAGCACTCAAGACAGGCCCCAGTAACAATTCTGAAGCAGCAGTATAGCGGGAGCGCAGTCTTCGTTCCATGTAAGCAATAGTAGCACTCAAGACAGGCCCCAGTAACAATTCTGAAGCAGCAGTATAGCGGGAGCGCAGTCTTCGTTCCATGTAAGCAATAGTAGCACTCAAGACAGGCCCCAGTAACAATTCTGAAGCAGCAGTATAGCGGGAGCGCAGTCTTCGTTCCATGTAAGCAATAGTAGCACTCAAGACAGGCCCCATTAACAATTCTGAAGCAGCAGTATAGCGGGAGCGCAGTCTTAGTTCCATTTCAGTAGCCTTAGTATAGCCAAGGCACAAGTGACATTTATGTAGCTAAAGTGTAGGCCAACCCCACACACCTTTCTGTACCATGAGTGCAGGCGAAGAACATAGAAATTACTATGATTACACTGTAGGTGAGGGCCCCAAAAAATTGGTGTACCAACAGTACTAATGTACCTCAGTAAAAATTGGCCATGCCCAACCAAGATGGCAGGTGAATCGCTTTGGTTAATGTGGCTTAAGTGGTAACTAGGCCTGGAGGCAGCCCAGTGTAACGAAAAATTGGTTCAAGTTAAAGTTCCAACGCTTTTAAGCTAATTGAAACTTATAAAAATTGTTCTGAAAAATTATTTGAGTGAGCCTTGTGGCCCTAAGAAAAATTGCCCGTTCAGCGTGATTACGTGAGGTTTCAGGAGGAGGAGCAGGAGGAGGAGGAGGAGGAATATTAGACACAGATTGATGAAGCAGAAATGTGCCCGTTTTGGATGGTGAGAGAGAACGTAGCTTCCATCCGCGGGTGCAGCCTACGTATTGCTTAGGTATCGCTGCTGTCCGCTGGTGGAGAACAGAAGTCTGGGGAAATCCAGCCTTTGTTCATCTTGATGAGTGTTAGCCTGTCGGCACTGTCGGTTGACAAGCGGCTACGCTTATCTGTGATGATTCCCCCAGCCGCACTAAACACCCTTTCCGACAAGACGCTAGCCGCAGGACAAGCAAGCACCTCAAGGGCATACAGGGCTAGTTCAGGCCACGTGTCCAGCTTCGACACCCAGTAGTTGTAGGGGGCAGAGGCGTCACCAAGGATGGTCGTGCGATCCGCTACGTACTCCCTCACCATCCTTTTGCAGTGCTCCCGCCGACTCAGCCGTGACTGGGGAGCGGTGACACAGTCTTGGTGGGGAGCCATAAAGCTGGCCAGGCCCTTAAAGACTGTTGCACTGCCTGGGATGTACATGCTGCTCGATCTACGCACATCCCCTGCAACATGGCCCTCGGAACTGCGCCTTCTGCCACTAGCGCTGTCGGCTGGGAATTTTACCATCAGCTTGTCCGCAAGGGTCCTGTGGTATAGCAACACTCTCGAACCCCTTTCCTCTTCGGGAATCAGAGTGGGCAGGTTCTCCTTATACCGTGGATCGAGCAGTGTGTACACCCAGTAATCCGTCGTGGCCAGAATGCGTGCAACGCGAGGGTCACGAGAAAGGCATCCTAACATGAAGTCAGCCATGTGTGCCAGGGTACCTGTACGCAACACATGGCTGTCTTCACTAGGAAGATCACTATCAGGATCCTCCTCCTCCTCCTCAGGCCATACACGCTGAAAGGATGACAGGCAATCAGCCGGTGTACCGTCAGCAGCGGCCCAAGCTGTCTCTTCCCCCTCCTCCTCATCCTCCTCATGCTCCTCCTCCTCCTCCTGTACGCGCTGAGAAATAGACAGGAGGGTGCCCTGACTATCCAGCGGCATACTGTCTTCCCCCGCCCCCGTTTCCGAGCGCAAAGCAGCTGCCTTTATGGTTTGCAGGGAATTTCTCAAGATGCATAGCAGAGGAATGGTGACGCTAATGATTGTAGCATCGCCGCTCACCACCTGGGTAGACTCCTCAAAATTACCAAGGACATGGCAGATGTCTGCCAACCAGGCCCACTCTTCTGAAAGGAATTGAGGAGGCTGACTCCCACTGCGCCGCCCATGTTGGAGTTGGTATTCGACTATAGCTCTACGTTGTTCATAGAGCCTGGCCAACATGTGGAGCGTAGAGTTCCACCGTGTGGGCACGTCGCACAGCAGTCGGTGCACTGGCAGCTTAAAGTGATGTTGCAGGGTGCGCAGGGTGGCAGCGTCCGTGTGGGACTTGCGGAAATGTGCGCAGAGCCGGCGCGCCTTTACGAGCAGGTCTGACAAGCGTGGGTAGCTTTTCAGAAACCGCTGAACCACCAAATTAAAGACGTGGGCCAGGCATGGCACGTGCGTGAGGCTGCCAAGCTGCAGAGCCGCCACCAGGTTACGGCCGTTGTCACACACGACCATGCCCGGTTGGAGGCTCAGCGGCGCAAGCCAGCAGTCGGTCTGCTGTGTCAGACCCTGCAGCAGTTCGTGGGCCGTGTGCCTCTTATCGCCTAAGCTGAGTAGTTTCAGCACGGCCTGCTGACGCTTGCCCACCGCTGTGCTGCCACACCGCGCGACACCGACTGCTGGCGACATGCTGCTGCTAACACATCTTGATTGTGAGACAGAGGAGGAGGAGGAGGAGGAGGGTGGTTTAGTGGAGGAAGCATACACCTCCGCAGATACCAGCACCGAGCTGGGGCCCGCAATTCTGGGGGTGGGTAGGACGTGAGCGGTCCCAGGCTCTGACTCTGTCCCAGCCTCCACTAAATTCACCCAATGTGCCGTCAGGGAGATGTAGTGGCCCTGCCCGCCTGTGCTTGTCCACGTGTCCGTAGTTAAGTGGACCGTGGCAGTAACCGCGTTGGTGAGGGCGCGCACAATGTTGCGGGAGACGTGGTCTTGCAGGGCTGGGACGGCACATCGGGAAAAGTAGTGGCGACTGGGAACTGAGTAGCGCGGGGCCGCCGCCTCCATGATACTTTTGAAGGACTCCGTTTCCACAACCCTATACGGCAGCATCTCAAGGCTGATGAATTTTGCGATGCGGACGGTTAACGTTTGAGCGTGCGGGTGCGTGGCGGCGTACTTGCGCTTGCGCTCGAACACTTGCGCAAGCGACGGCTGAACGGTGCGCTGAACTACACTGCTGGATGGGGCCGAGGACAGCGGAGATGAGGGTGTGGGTGCAGGCCATGAGGCGGTAGTGCCTGTGTCCTGAGAGGGGGGTTGCATCTCAGTGGCAGGTTGGGGCACAGGGGGAGAGGCAGGGGTGCAAACCGGAGGCGGTGAACGGCCTTTGTCCCACCTTGCGGGGTGCTTGGCCATCATATGTCTGCGCATGGTGGTGGTGGTGAGGCTGTTGGTGTTGGCTCCCCGGCTGAGCTTTGCGCGACAAAGGTTGCACACCACTGTTCGTCGGTCGTCAGGCGTCTCTGTGAAAAACTGCCAGACCTTAGAGCACCTCGGCCTCCGCAGGGTGGCATGGCGCGAGGGGGCGCTTTGGGAAACACTTGGTGGATTATTCGGTCTGGCCCTGCCTCTACCCCTGGCCACTGCACTGCCTCTTGCAACCTGCCCTGCTGATGCCCTTGACTCCCCCTCTGAAGACCTGTCCTCCTGAGTAAGCGTTGCACACCAGGTGGGGTCAGTCACCTCATCGTCCTGCTGCTCTTCCTCCGAATCCTCTGTGCGCTGCTCCCTGGGACTTACTGCCCTTACTACTACCTCACTGCAAGACAACTGTGTCTGATC
The DNA here is from genome assembly GCA_035609135.1 of Eleutherodactylus coqui. Lineage (NCBI taxonomy): Eukaryota > Metazoa > Chordata > Amphibia > Anura > Eleutherodactylidae > Eleutherodactylus > Eleutherodactylus coqui. The sequence continues at coordinate 53,664,318 of CM069412.1, read as the reverse complement.
GTCATCGTCCTCCTCACCCACAGAAAGTTGTTGAGACAGTTGGCGGAAGTCCCCAGCCTCTTCCCCTGGACCCCGGGAACTTTCGAATGGTTGGGCATCAGTGACGATAAACTCCTCTGGTGGGAGAGGAACCGCTGCTGCCCAATCTAAGCAGGGGCCCGAGAACAGTTCCTGGGAGTGCTCCCGCTCCTGAGCAGGTGTTATTGTAGTGGAGTGAGGAGGCTGGGAGGAAGGAGGAGCAGCAGACAGAGGATTCGGATTGGCAGCAGTGGACGGCGCAGAACTGCGGGTAGACGATAGGTTGCTCGAAGCACTTTCTGCCATCCAGGACAGGACCTGCTCACACTGCTCATTTTCTAATAACCGTCTCCCGCGTGGACCCATTAATTGGGCGATGAATGTGGGGACGCCAGAAACGTGCCTCTCTCCTAATCGCGCAGCAGTTGGCTGCGACACACCTGGATCAGGAGCTTGGCCTGTGCCCACACCCTGACTTGGCCCTCCGCGTCCTCGGCCGCGTCCACGTCCTCTAGGCCTACCCCTACCCCTCAGCATGCTGTATTACCAGTGATTTGATTTCACAGGCAGGAAATAAATTGGCGCAAGACTGCAGGCCAAATATAATTTTTGCCCTTTTTGGAAAACGAAAGGCCCCACTGCCTCTAGTGAATGAATTATCTAAGTTTAATAACTGTGCTGTGTCCCTGCTTATGTGTCACAGAACGTGAGGGTAGCAGAGTTATTATAACTCTGGCAGAGCAGGTATTTTTTTTCCCAATTAAGGAAAGCAAATGGCGAAGCCAGCAGTAAAGCGTAGCTGGGTGCGTATGATTTAGCAATGTTTTTCACGCAGCTCACACGTGTCCACAGCCCGTAAGGACGGACAGAGGCTGGACAAATAGATTTGTTTTCAGTTTTTTCCCACCAAAAGGCAGCACTGCGTATATTCTATGAACATGAGAAGTTTAATAACTGTGCTGTGTCCCTGCTTATGTGTCACAGAACGTGAGGGTAGCAGAGTTATTATAACTGTGGCAGAGCAGGTATTTTTTTTCCCAATTAAGGAAAGCAAATGGCGAAGCCAGCAGTAAAGCGTAGCTGGGTGCGTATGATTTAGCAATGTTTTTCACGCAGCTCACACTCGTCCACAGCCCGTAAGGACGGACAGAGGCTGGACAAATAGATTTGTTTTCAGTTTTTTCCCACCAAAAGGCAGCACTGCGTATATTCTATGAACATGAGAAGTTTAATAACTGTGCTGTGTCCCTGCTTATGTGTCACAGAACGTGAGGGTAGCAGAGTTATTATAACTGTGGCAGAGCAGGTATTTTTTTCCCAATTAAGGAAAGCAAATGGCGAAGCCAGCAGTAAAGCGTAGCTGGGTGCGTATGATTTAGCAATGTTTTTCACGCAGCTCACACGTGTCCACAGCCCGTAAGGACGGACAGAGGCTGGACAAATAGATTTGTTTTCAGTTTTTTCCCACCAAAAGGCAGCACTGCGTATATTCTATGAACATGAGAAGTTTAATAACTGTGCTGTATCCCTGCTTATGTGTCACAGAACGTGAGGGTAGCAGAGTTATTATAACTGTGGCAGAGCAGGTATTTTTTTTCCCAATTAAGGAAAGCAAATGGCGAAGCCAGCAGTAAAGCGTAGCTGGGTGCGTATGATTTAGCAATGTTTTTCACGCAGCTCACACGTGTCCACAGCCCGTAAGGACGGACAGAGGCTGGACAAATAGATTTGTTTTCAGTTTTTTCCCACCAAAAGGCAGCACTGCGTATATTCTATGAATAATAACTGTGTTGTGGCCCTGCCTATACAATTCTTTCCCTGCAGTATCAATGGAGGGTGGAATGCTCTGCAGAGGCGATTTTGAGAAGCCCAAAAAAAATGCAGCACAGCTAACAGCAGCCTGGACAGTACTGCACACTGATAAATATGGCCCTAGAAAGGACCGTTGAGGTTCTTGAAGGCTACACTCACTCCTAACACTCTCCCTGGCTATGCAGCACTTCTGTCCCTAATGCCAGGTGCAACGGTCTGCAGAGGCGATTTTGAGAAAAAAAAAATCCCACTGCTAACAGCAGCCAACACACAGCTATCAGTGGCCCTAATAAGGACCTTTGGGGGGTCTTGAAGCCTACACTAACTACCAATTCTTTCCCTACAGCAGCTCCGGTATAAACAGCACTGTCCCTCATCTAACTCACACCGCATCTGAGGCGAGCCGCGGTAGGGGCCGACTTTTATATTAGGCGAACACCTGATCTCGCCAGCCACTCACAGCAGGGGGGTGGTATAGGGCTTAAACGTTGCAGGGGGAAGTTGTAATGCCTTCCCTGTCTTTCAATTGGCCAGAAAAGCGCGCTAACGTCTCAGGGAAGGAAGTGAAAGTAACCAGAACACCGCATGGTGTTCGTTACGAATAACGAACATCCCGAACACCCTAATATTCGCACGAATATCAAGCTCGGACGAACGCGTTCGCTCATCTCTAGTTGAGACCCATTAGTTTTTCCTATTTTGAACATATACAATGCCCGTGCCAAATTTCAAGTTTCTATGTGAGAAAATTGGATTCCGTACATAAAATTTTGACGCTAATTCTTTTGCACATAGAATTGAATAATCGAGTTAGGACCCATTAGCTTTTCCTATTTATGACATAATCAATGCTCGTGCCAAATTTCACATTTCTATGACACTGGAAAGTGAGAAAAATACATTCCGTACAGAAAATTTTGACGCTAATTCTTTTGCACATAGAATTGAATAATCGAGTTAGGACCCATTAGCTTTTCCTATTTATGACATAATCAATGCTCGTGCCAAATTTCACGTTTCTATGACACTGGAAAGTGAGAAAAATACATTCCGTACGGTATATTTTGACGCTAATTCTTTTGCGCATAGAATTGAATAATCGAGTTGAGACCCATTAGTTTTTCCTATTTTGAACATATACAATGCCCGTGCCAAATTTTAAGTTTCTATGTGAGAAAATTGGATTCCGTACGTAAAATTTGGAGGCTAATTCTTTTGCACATAGAGTTGAAAAATCGAGTTGGGACTAGAGATGAGCGAACACCAAAATGTTCGGGTGTTCGTTATTCGTAACGAACTTCCCGTGATGCTCGAGGGTTCGTTTCGAACAACGAACCCCATTGAAGTCAATGCGCGACGGGAACATTTTTGTATTTCGCCGATGCTCGCTAAGGTTTTCATGTGTGAAAATCTGGGCAATTCAGGAAAGTGATGGGAATGACACAGTGACGGATAGGGCAGGCGAGGGGCTACATGGTGGGCTGCATCTCAAGTTCACAGGTCCCACTATTAAGCCACAATAGCGGCAAGAGTGCCCCCCCCCCCACTGTCAGCATAAAGATCGTCCTCCTCTGGCACAGCTGTAACAGCTGTAGCAGAGAAGAACGATATTTGCCCATTGAATTCAATGGAGCGGCAATACAGCCGACTCCACTGAATGCAATGGGCTGCCGGCGATCGCAGGATGAATGGTCGGAAAGGGGTTAAATATATAACCCCTTTCCTGCAATTCATCCAGAAATGTGTTACACTAAAAATATATACCGGCGTATAAGGCGACCGGGCGTATAAGACGACCCCCCAACTGTCACCTTATACGCCGGTAATACAGTGGAGCAAAGAATAAAAAGCATTACTTACGTTTTTAGATGATCTGCGGCGCTCCTGCAGGCTGTCACTCCCTCCTGGTCCACGGCAGACAAGCTTTCTCCACGAAAGACTTTAAATCCCTGCCTCCAGAAGCACATGTGCCTTCAGCCAATCACAGCCAATGACAATGATGTCATTGAATGGCTGTGATTGGCTGTGTTTCTGGAGGCGGGGATTTCAAGCCTTGAAATCCCCGCCTCCAGAAACACAGCCAATCACAGCCATTCAATGACATCATTGTCATTGGCTGTGATTGGCTGAAGGCACGTGTGCTTCTGGAGGCAGGGATTTAAAGTCTTTCGTGGAGAAAGCAATACTCTGCCGTGGACCAGGAGGGAGTGACAGCCTGCAGGAGCGCCGCAGATCATCTAAAAACGTAAGTAATGCTTTTTATTCTTTGCTCCACTGTATTACCGGCGTATAAGGTGACAGTTGGGGGGTCGTCTTATACGCCCGGTCGCCTTATACGCCGGTATATATTTTTAGTGTAACACATTTCTGGATGAATTGCAGGAAAGGGGTTATATATTTAACCCCTTTCCGACCATTCATCCTGCGATCGCCGGCAGCCCATTGCATTCAGTGGAGTCGGCTGTATTGCCGGTTCCATTGAATTCAATGGGCAAACATCGTTCTTCTCTGCTACAGCTGTTACAGCTGTGCCAGAGAAGAAGGATTTGTCTTCTATATGTTCTCAATGGGGTCAGCGCTGCTGCCGCTGGCCCCATTGAGCGCATATAGAATGCATCCATAGCGAGCAGCGGGAGGGGCAGATTTCAATACTCGGGTGACACCTTATCTCCCCAGCCACTCACAGCAGGGGGGTGGTATAGGGCTTAAACGTTGCAGGGGGAAGTTGTAATGCCTTCCCTGTCTTTATATTGGCCAAAAAAAAGCGCTAACGTCTCAGGGAAGAAAGTTTAATTTACCAGAACACCGCATGGTGTTCGTTACGAATAACGAACATCCCGAACACCCTAATATTCGCACGAATAGCAAGCTCGGACGAACGCGTTCGCTCATCTCTAGTTGGGACCCATTAGCTTTTCCTATTTATGACATAATCAATGCTCGTGCCAAATTTCAAGTTTCTATGTGAGAAAATTGGATTCCGTACATAAAATTTGGAGGCTAATTCTTTTGCACATAGAATTGAATAATCGAGTTAGGACCCATTAGCTTTTCCTATTTATGACATAATCAATGCTCGTGCCAAATTTCACATTTCTATGACACTGGAAAGTGAGAAAAATACATTCCGTACGGAAAATTTTGACGCTAATTCTTTTGCACATAGAATTGAATAATCGAGTTAGGACCCATTAGCTTTTCCTATTTATGACATAATCAATGCTCGTGCCAAATTTCACGTTTCTATGACACTGGAAAGTGAGAAAAATACATTCCATACGTGAAAATTTTGACGCTAAATCTTTTGCACATAGAATTGAATAATCGAGTTAGGACCCATTAGCTTTTCCTATTTATGACATAATCAATGCTCGTGCCAAATTTCACGTTTCTATGACACTGGAAAGTTAGAAAAATACATTCCGTACGGAAAATTTTGACGCTAATTCTTTTGCGCATAGAATTGAATAATCGAGTTGAGACCCATTAGGTTTTCCTATTTTGAACATATACAATGCCCGTGCCAAATTTTAAGTTTCTATGTGGGAAAATTGGATTCTGTACGTAAAATTTGGACGCTAATTCTTTTGCGCATAGAATTGAATAATCGAGTTGGGACCCATTAGCTTTTCCTATTTATGACATAATCAATGCTCGTGCCAAATTTCAAGTTTCTATGTGAGAAAATTGGATTCCGTACGTAAAATTTGGAGGCTAATTCTTTTGCACATAGAGTTGAATAATCGAGTTGGGACCCATTAGCTTTTCCTATTTATGACATAATCAATGCTCGTGCCAAATTTCACGTTTCTATGACACTGGAAAGTGAGAAAAATAAATTCCATACGTGAAAATTTTGACGCTAATTCTTTTGCACATAGAATTGAATAATCGAGTTGGGACCCATTAGCTTTTCCTATTTATGACATAATCAATGCTCGTGCCAAATTTCACGTTTCTATGACACTGGAAAGTGAGAAAAATACATTCCATACGTGAAAATTTTGACGCTAATTCTTTTGCACATAGAATTGAATAATCGAGTTAGGACCCATTAGCTTTTCCTATTTATGACATAATCAATGCTCGTGCCAAATTTCACGTTTCTATGACACTGGAAAGTTAGAAAAATACATTCCGTACGGAAAATTTTGACGCTAATTCTTTTGCGCATAGAATTGAATAATCGAGTTGAGACCCATTAGTTTTTCCTATTTTGAACATATACAATGCCCGTGCCAAATTTTAAGTTTCTATGTGAGAAAATTGGATTCTGTACGTAAAATTTGGACGCTAATTCTTTTGCGCATAGAATTGAATAATCGAGTTGAGACCCATTAGTTTTTCCTATTTTGAACATATACAATGCCCGTGCCAAATTTTAAGTTTCTATGTGAGAAAATTGGATTCTGTACGTAAAATTTGGAGGCTAATTCTTTTGCACATAGAGTTGAAAAATCGAGTTGGGACCCATTAGCTTTTCCTATTTATGACATAATCAATGCTCGTGCCAAATTTCAAGTTTCTATGTGAGAAAATTGGATTCCGTACATAAAATTTGGAGGCTAATTCTTTTGCACATAGAATTGAATAATCGAGTTGGGACCCATTAGCTTTTCCTATTTATGACATAATCAATGCTCGTGCCAAATTTCACGTTTCTATGACACTGGAAAGTGAGAAAAATACATTCCATACGTGAAAATTTTGACGCTAATTCTTTTGCACATAGAATTGAATAATCGAGTTGGGACCCATTAGCTTTTCCTATTTATGACATAATCAATGCTCGTGCCAAATTTCAAGTTTCTATGTGAGAAAATTGGATTCCGTACATAAAATTTGGAGGCTAATTCTTTTGCACATAGAATTGAATGATCGAGTTGGACCCATTAGCTTTTCCTATTTATGACATAATCAATGCTCGTGCCAAATTTCACGTTTCTATGACACTGGAAAGTGAGAAAAATACATTCCGTACGGAAAATTTTGACGCTAATTCTTTTGCGCATAGAATTGAATAATCGAGTTGGGACCCATTAGTTTTTCCTATTTAGAACATATACAATGCCCGTGCCAAATTTTACGTTTCTATGTGAGAAAATTGGATTCTGTACGTAAAATTTGGACGCTAATTCTTTTGCGCATAGAATTGAATAATCGAGTTGGGACCCATTAGCTTTTCCTATTTATGACATAATCGATGCTCATGCCAAATTTCAAGTTTCTATGTGAGAAAATTGGATTCCGTACGTAAAATTTGGAGGCTAATTCTTTTGCACATAGATTTGAATAATCGAGTTAGGACCCATTAGCTTTTCTTATTTATGACATAATCAATGCCCGTGCCAAATTTTAAGTTTCTATGTGAGAAAATTACATTCCGTACGTAAAATTTGGACGCTAATTCTTTTGCGCATAGAATTAAATAACGGAGTTGGGACCCATTAGCTTTTCCTATTTATGACATAATCAATGCTCGTGCCAAATTTCAAGTTTCTATGTGAGAAAATTGGATTCTGTATGTAAAATTAAGACGCTATTTCTTTTGCACATAGAATTGAATAATCTAGTTAGGACCCATTAGCTTTTCCTATTTATGACATAATCAATGCCCGTGCCAAATTTTAAGTTTCTATGTGAGAAAATTACATTCCATACGTAAAACTTGGACGCTAATTCTTTTGTGCCTAGAATTAAATAACGGAGTTGGGACCCATTAGCTTTTCCTATTTATGACATAATCAATGCTCGTGCCAAATTTCAAGTTTCTATGTGAGAAAATTGGATTCCGTACGTAAAATTTGGATGCTACTTCTTTTGCACATAGAATTGAATAATCGAGTTGGGACCCATTAGCTTTTCCTATTTATGACATAATCAATGCTCGTGCCAAATTTCACGTTTCTATGACACTGGAAAGTGAGAAAAATACATTCCATACGTAAAATTTTGACGCTAATTCTTTTGCACATAGAATTGAATAATCGAGTTAGGACCCATTAGCTTTTCCTATTTATGACATAATCAATGCTCGTGCCAAATTTCACGTTTCTATGACACTGTAAAGTGAGAAAAATACATTCCGTACGGAATATTTTGACGCTAATTCTTTTGCGCATAGAATTGAATAATCGAGTTGAGACCCATTAGTTTTTCCTATTGTGAACATATACAATGCCCGTGCCAAATTTTAAGTTTCTATGTGAGAAAATTGGATTCTGTACGTAAAATTTGGACGCTAATTCTTTTGCGCATAGAATTGAATAATCGAGTTGGGACCCATTAGCTTTTCCTATTTATGACATAATCAATGCTCGTGCCAATTTTCAAGTTTCTATGTGAGAAAATTGGATTCCGTACGTAAAATTTGGAGGCTAATTCTTTTGCACAGAGTTGAAAAATCGAGTTGGGACCCATTAGCTTTTCCTATTTATGACATAATCAATGCTCGTGCCAAATTTCACGTTTCTATGTGAGAAAATTGGATTCCGTACATAAAATTTGGAGGCTAATTCTTTTGCACATAGAATTGAATAATCGAGTTGGACCCATTAGCTTTTCCTATTTATGACAATCAATGCTCGTGCCAAATTTCACGTTTCTATGACACTGGAAAGTGAGAAAAATACATTCCGTACGTTAAATTTTGACGCTAATTCTTTTGCGCATAGAATTGAATAATCGAGTTGGGACCCATTAGTTTTTCCTATTTAGAACATATTCAATGCCCGTGCCAAATTTTACGTTTCTATGTGAGAAAATTGGATTGTGTACGTAAAATTTGGACGCTAATTCTTTTGCGCATAGAATTGAATAATCGAGTTGGGACCCATTAGCTTTTCCTATTTATGACATAATCAATGCTCGTGCCAAATTTCAAGTTTCTATGTGAGAAAATTGGATTGCGTACGTAAAATTTGGAGGCTAATTCTTTTGCACATAGAATTGAATAATCGAGTTGGGACCCATTAGCTTTTCCTATTTATGACATAATCAATGCTCGTGCCAAATTTCAAGTTTCTATGTGAGAAAATTGGATTCCGTACGTAAAATTTGAAGGCTAATTCTTTTGCACATAGAATTGAATAATCGAGTTAGGACCCATTAGCTTTTCTTATTTATGACATAATCAGTGCCCGTGCCAGATTTTAAGTTTCTATGTGAGAAAATTACATTCCGTACGTAACATTTGGACGCTAATTCTTTTGTGCATAGAATTAAATAACGGAGTTGGGACCCATTAGCTTTTCCTAATTATGACATAATCAATGCTCGTGCCAAATTTCAAGTTTCTATGTGAGAAAATTGGATTCTGTATGTAAAATTTAGACGCTATTTCTTTTGCACATAGAATTGAATAATCTAGTTAGGACCCATTAGCTTTTCCTATTTATGACATAATCAATGCCCGTGCCAAATTTTAAGTTTCTATGTGAGAAAATTACATTCCATACGTAAAACTTGGACGCTAATTCTTTTGTGCCTAGAATTAAATAACGGAGTTGGGACCCTTTAGCTTTTCCTATTTATGACATAATCAATGCCCGTGCCAAATTTCAAGTTTCTATGTGAGAAAATTGGATTCCGTACATAAAATTTTGACGCTAATTCTTTTGCACATAGAATTGAATAATCGAGTTAGGACCCATTAGCTTTTCCTATTTATGACATAATCAATGCTCGTGCCAAATTTCACATTTCTATGACACTGGAAAGTGAGAAAAATACATTCCGTACGGAAAATTTTGACGCTAATTCTTTTGCACATAGAATTGAATAATCGAGTTAGGACCCATTAGCTTTTCCTATTTATGACATAATCAATGCTCGTGCCAAATTTCACGTTTCTATGACACTGGAAAGTGAGAAAAATACATTCCATACGTGAAAATTTTGACGCTAAATCTTTTGCACATAGAATTGAATAATCGAGTTAGGACCCATTAGCTTTTCCTATTTATGACATAATCAATGCTCGTGCCAAATTTCACGTTTCTATGACACTGGAAAGTTAGAAAAATACATTCCGTACGGAAAATTTTGACGCTAATTCTTTTGCGCATAGAATTGAATAATCGAGTTGAGACCCATTAGGTTTTCCTATTTTGAACATATACAATGCCCGTGCCAAATTTTAAGTTTCTATGTGGGAAAATTGGATTCTGTACGTAAAATTTGGACGCTAATTCTTTTGCGCATAGAATTGAATAATCGAGTTGGGACCCATTAGCTTTTCCTATTTATGACATAATCAATGCTCGTGCCAAATTTCAAGTTTCTATGTGAGAAAATTGGATTCCGTACGTAAAATTTGGAGGCTAATTCTTTTGCACATAGAGTTGAATAATCGAGTTGGGACCCATTAGCTTTTCCTATTTATGACATAATCAATGCTCGTGCCAAATTTCACGTTTCTATGACACTGGAAAGTGAGAAAAATAAATTCCATACGTGAAAATTTTGACGCTAATTCTTTTGCACATAGAATTGAATAATCGAGTTGGGACCCATTAGCTTTTCCTATTTATGACATAATCAATGCTCGTGCCAAATTTCACGTTTCTATGACACTGGAAAGTGAGAAAAATACATTCCATACGTGAAAATTTTGACGCTAATTCTTTTGCACATAGAATTGAATAATCGAGTTAGGACCCATTAGCTTTTCCTATTTATGACATAATCAATGCTCGTGCCAAATTTCACGTTTCTATGACACTGGAAAGTTAGAAAAATACATTCCGTACGGAAAATTTTGACGCTAATTCTTTTGCGCATAGAATTGAATAATCGAGTTGAGACCCATTAGTTTTTCCTATTTTGAACATATACAATGCCCGTGCCAAATTTTAAGTTTCTATGTGAGAAAATTGGATTCTGTACGTAAAATTTGGACGCTAATTCTTTTGCGCATAGAATTGAATAATCGAGTTGAGACCCATTAGTTTTTCCTATTTTGAACATATACAATGCCCGTGCCAAATTTTAAGTTTCTATGTGAGAAAATTGGATTCTGTACGTAAAATTTGGAGGCTAATTCTTTTGCACATAGAGTTGAAAAATCGAGTTGGGACCCATTAGCTTTTCCTATTTATGACATAATCAATGCTCGTGCCAAATTTCAAGTTTCTATGTGAGAAAATTGGATTCCGTACATAAAATTTGGAGGCTAATTCTTTTGCACATAGAATTGAATGATCGAGTTGGACCCATTAGCTTTTCCTATTTATGACATAATCAATGCTCGTGCCAAATTTCACGTTTCTATGACACTGGAAAGTGAGAAAAATACATTCCGTACGTAAAATTTTGACGCTAATTCTTTTGCGCATAAAATTGAATAATCGAGTTGGGACCCATTAGTTTTTCCGATTTAGAACATATACAATGCCCGTGCCAAATTTTACGTTTCTATGTGAGAAAATTGGATTCTGTACGTAAAATTTGGACGCTAATTCTTTTGCGCATAGAATTGAATAATCGAGTTGGGACCCATTAGCTTTTCCTATTTATGACATAATCAATGTTCATGCCAAATTTCAAGTTTCTATGTGAGAAAATTGGATTCCGTACGTAAAATTTGGAGGCTAATTCTTTTGCACATAGAATTGAATAATCGAGTTAGGACCCATTAGCTTTTCTTATTTATGACATAATCAATGCCCGTGCCAAATTTTAAGTTTCTATGTGAGAAAATTACATTCCGTACGTAAAATTTGGACGCTAATTCTTTTGCGCATAGAATTAAATAACGGAGTTGGGACCCATTAGCTTTTCCTATTTATGACATAATCAATGCTCGTGCCAAATTTCAAGTTTCTATGTGAGAAAATTGGATTCTGTATGTAAAATTTAGACGCTATTTCTTTTGCACATAGAATTGAATAATCGAGTTGGGACCCATTAGCTTTTCCTATTTATGACATAATCAATGCTCGTGCCAAATTTCAAGTTTCTATGACACTGGAAAGTGAGAAAAAAACATTCCATACGTAAAATTTTGACGCTAATTCTTTTGCACATAGAATTGAATAATCGAGTTAGGACCCATTAGCTTTTCCTATTTATGACATAATCAATGCTCGTGCCAAATTTCACGTTTCTATGACACTGGAAAGTGAGAAAAATACATTCCGTACGGAAAATTTTGACGCTAATTCTTTTGCGCATAGAATTGAATAATCGAGTTGAGACCCATTAGTTTTTCCTATTTTGAACATATACAATGCCCGTGCCAAATTTTAAGTTTCTATGTGAGAAAATTGGATTCTATACGTAAAATTTGGACGCTAATTCTTTTGTGCCTAGAATTAAAAAACGGAGTTGGGACCCTTTAGCTTTTCCTATTTATGACATAATCAATGCCCGTGCCAAATTTCAAGTTTCTACGTGAGAAAATTGGATTCCGTACATAAAATTTGGAGGCTAATTCTTTTGCACATAGAATTGAAAAATCGAGTTGGGACCCATTAGCTTTTCCTATTTATGACATAATCAATGCCCGTGCCAAATTTTAAGTTTCTATTTGAGAAAATTACATTCCGTACGTAAAATTTTGACGCTAATTCTTTTGCACATAGAATTGAATAATCGAGTTAGGACCCATTAGCTTTTCCTATTTATGACATAATCAATGCTCGTGCCAAATTTCACGTTTCTATGACACTGGAAAGTGAGAAAAATACATTCCGTACGGAATATTTTGACGCTAATTCTTTTGCGCATAGAATTGAATAATCGAGTTGAGACCCATTAGTTTTTCCTATTTTGAACATATACAATGCCCGTGCCAAATTTTAAGTTTCTATGTGAGAAAATTGGATTCTGTACGTAAAATTTGGTCGCTAATTCTTTTGCGCATAGAATTGAATAATCGAGTTGGGACCCATTAGCTTTTCCTATTTATGACATAATCAATGCTCGTGCCAAATTTCAAGTTTCTATGTGAGAAAATTGGATTCCGTACGTAAAATTTGGAGGCTAATTCTTTTGCACATAGAGTTGAAAAATCGAGTTGGGACCCATTAGCTTTTCCTATTTATGACATAATCAATGCTCGTGCCAAATTTCACGTTTCTATGTGAGAAAATTGGATTCCGTACATAAAATTTGGAGGCTAATTCTTTTGCACATAGAATTGAATAATCGAGTTGGGACCCATTAGCTTTTCCTATTTATGACATAATCAATGCTCGTGCCAAATTTCACGTTTCTATGACACTGGAAAGTGAGAAAAATACATTCCGTACGGAATATTTTGACGCTAATTCTTTTGCTCATAGAATTGAATAATCGAGTTGAGACCCATTAGTTTTTCCTATTTTGAACATATACAATGCCCGTGCCAAATTTTAAGTTTCTATGTGAGAAAATTGGATTCTGTACGTAAAATTTGGACGCTAATTCTTTTGCGCATAGAATTGAATAATCGAGTTGGGACCCATTAGCTTTTCCTATTTATGACATAATCAATGCTCGTGCCAAATTTCAAGTTTCTATGTGAGAAAATTGGATTGCGTACGTAAAATTTGGAGGCTAATTCTTTTGCACATAGAATTGAATAATCGAGTTGGGACCCATTAGCTTTTCCTATTTATGACATAATCAATGCTCGTGCCAAATTTCACGTTTCTATGTGAGAAAATTGGATTCCGTACGTAAAATTTGAAGGCTAATTCTTTTGCACATAGAATTGAATAATCGAGTTAGGACCCATTAGCTTTTCTTATTTATGACATAATCAATGCCCGTGCCAGATTTTAAGTTTCTATGTGAGAAAATTGGATTCCGTACATAAAATTTTGACGCTAATTCTTTTGCACATAGAATTGAATAATCGAGTTAGGACCCATTAGCTTTTCCTATTTATGACATAATCAATGCTCGTGCCAAATTTCACATTTCTATGACACTGGAAAGTGAGAAAAATACATTCCGTACGGAAAATTTTGACGCTAATTCTTTTGCACATAGAATTGAATAATCGAGTTAGGACCCATTAGCTTTTCCTATTTATGACATAATCAATGCTCGTGCCAAATTTCACGTTTCTATGACACTGGAAAGTGAGAAAAATACATTCCGTACGGTATATTTTGACGCTAATTCTTTTGCGCATAGAATTGAATAATCGAGTTGAGACCCATTGGTTTTTCCTATTTTGAACATATACAATGCCCGTGCCAAATTTTAAGTTTCTATGTGAGAAAATTGGATTCCGTACGTAAAATTTGGAGGCTAATTCTTTTGCACATAGAATTGAAAAATCGAGTTGGGACCCATTAGCTTTTCCTATTTATGACATAATCAATGCTCGTGCCAAATTTCACGTTTCTATGACACTGGAAAGTGAGAAAAATACATTCCATACGTGAAAATTTTGACGCTAATTCTTTTGCACATAGAATTGAATAATCGAGTTGGGACCCATTAGCTTTTCCTATTTATGACATAATCAATGCTCGTGCCAAATTTCAAGTTTCTATGTGAGAAAATTGGATTCCGTACATAAAATTTGGAGGCTAATTCTTTTGCACATAGAATTGAATGATCGAGTTGGACCCATTAGCTTTTCCTATTTATGACATAATCAATGCTCGTGCCAAATTTCACGTTTCTATGACACTGGAAAGTGAGAAAAATACATTCCGTACGTAAAATTTTGACGCTAATTCTTTTGCGCATAGAATTGAATAATCGAGTTGGGACCCATTAGTTTTTCCTATTTAGAACATATACAATGCCCGTGCCAAATTTTACGTTTCTATGTGAGAAAATTGGATTCTGTACGTAAAATTTGGACGCTAATTCTTTTGCGCATAGAATTGAATAATCGAGTTGGGACCCATTAGCTTTTCCTATTTATGACATAATCAATGCTCATGCCAAATTTCAAGTTTCTATGTGAGAAAATTGGATTCCGTACGTAAAATTTGGAGGCTAATTCTTTTGCACATAGATTTGAATAATCGAGTTAGGACCCATTAGCTTTTCTTATTTATGACATAATCAATGCCCGTGCCAAATTTTAAGTTTCTATGTGAGAAAATTACATTCCGTACGTAAAATTTGGACGCTAATTCTTTTGCGCATAGAATTAAATAACGGAGTTGGGACCCATTAGCTTTTCCTATTTATGACATAATCAATGCTCGTGCCAAATTTCAAGTTTCTATGTGAGAAAATTGGATTCCGTACGTAAAATTTGGATGCTACTTCTTTTGCACATAGAATTGAATAATCGAGTTGGGACCCATTAGCTTTTCCTATTTATGACATAATCAATGCTCGTGCCAAATTTCACGTTTCTCTGACACTGGAAAGTGAGAAAAATACATTCCATACGTAAAATTTTGACGCTAATTCTTTTGCACATAGAATTGAATAATCGAGTTAGGACCCATTAGCTTTTCCTATTTATGACATAATCAATGCTCGTGCCAAATTTCACGTTTCTATGACACTGGAAAGTGAGAAAAATACATTCCGTACGGAATATTTTGACGCTAATTCTTTTGCGCATAGAATTGAATAATCGAGTTGAGACCCATTAGTTTTTCCTATTGTGAACATATACAATGCCCGTGCCAAATTTTAAGTTTCTATGTGAGAAAATTGGATTCTGTACGTAAAATTTGGACGCTAATTCTTTTGCGCATAGAATTGAATAATCGAGTTGGGACCCATTAGCTTTTCCTATTTATGACATAATCAATGCTCGTGCCAATTTTCACGTTTCTATGTGAGAAAATTGGATTCCGTACATAAAATTTGGAGGCTAATTCTTTTGCACATAGAATTGAATAATCGAGTTGGACCCATTAGCTTTTCCTATTTATGACAATCAATGCTCGTGCCAAATTTCACGTTTCTATGACACTGGAAAGTGAGAAAAATACATTCCGTACGTTAAATTTTGACGCTAATTCTTTTGCGCATAGAATTGAATAATCGAGTTGGGACCCATTAGTTTTTCCTATTTAGAACATATTCAATGCCTGTGCCAAATTTTACGTTTCTATGTGAGAAAATTGGATTGTGTACGTAAAATTTGGACGCTAATTCTTTTGCGCATAGAATTGAATAATCGAGTTGGGACCCATTAGCTTTTCCTATTTATGACATAATCAATGCTCGTGCCAAATTTCAAGTTTCTATGTGAGAAAATTGGATTGCGTACGTAAAATTTGGAGGCTAATTCTTTTGCACATAGAATTGAATAATCGAGTTGGGACCCATTAGCTTTTCCTATTTATGACATAATCAATGCTCGTGCCAAATTTCAAGTTTCTATGTGAGAAAATTGGATTCCGTACGTAAAATTTGAAGGCTAATTCTTTTGCACATAGAATTGAATAATCGAGTTAGGACCCATTAGCTTTTCTTATTTATGACATAATCAGTGCCCGTGCCAGATTTTAAGTTTCTATGTGAGAAAATTACATTCCGTACGTAACATTTGGACGCTAATTCTTTTGTGCATAGAATTAAATAACGGAGTTGGGACCCATTAGCTTTTCCTAATTATGACATAATCAATGCTCGTGCCAAATTTCAAGTTTCTATGTGAGAAAATTGGATTCTGTATGTAAAATTTAGACGCTATTTCTTTTGCACATAGAATTGAATAATCTAGTTAGGACCCATTAGCTTTTCCTATTTATGACATAATCAATGCCCGTGCCAAATTTTAAGTTTCTATGTGAGAAAATTACATTCCATACGTAAAACTTGGACGCTAATTCTTTTGTGCCTAGAATTAAATAACGGAGTTGGGACCCTTTAGCTTTTCCTATTTATGACATAATCAATGCCCGTGCCAAATTTCAAGTTTCTATGTGAGAAAATTGGATTCCGTACATAAAATTTTGACGCTAATTCTTTTGCACATAGAATTGAATAATCGAGTTAGGACCCATTAGCTTTTCCTATTTATGACATAATCAATGCTCGTGCCAAATTTCACATTTCTATGACACTGGAAAGTGAGAAAAATACATTCCGTACGGAAAATTTTGACGCTAATTCTTTTGCACATAGAATTGAATAATCGAGTTAGGACCCATTAGCTTTTCCTATTTATGACATAATCAATGCTCGTGCCAAATTTCACGTTTCTATGACACTGGAAAGTGAGAAAAATACATTCCATACGTGAAAATTTTGACGCTAAATCTTTTGCACATAGAATTGAATAATCGAGTTAGGACCCATTAGCTTTTCCTATTTATGACATAATCAATGCTCGTGCCAAATTTCACGTTTCTATGACACTGGAAAGTTAGAAAAATACATTCCGTACGGAAAATTTTGACGCTAATTCTTTTGCGCATAGAATTGAATAATCGAGTTGAGACCCATTAGGTTTTCCTATTTTGAACATATACAATGCCCGTGCCAAATTTTAAGTTTCTATGTGGGAAAATTGGATTCTGTACGTAAAATTTGGACGCTAATTCTTTTGCGCATAGAATTGAATAATCGAGTTGGGACCCATTAGCTTTTCCTATTTATGACATAATCAATGCTCGTGCCAAATTTCAAGTTTCTATGTGAGAAAATTGGATTCCGTACATAAAATTTGGAGGCTAATTCTTTTGCACATAGAATTGAATGATCGAGTTGGACCCATTAGCTTTTCCTATTTATGACATAATCAATGCTCGTGCCAAATTTCACGTTTCTATGACACTGGAAAGTGAGAAAAATACATTCCGTACGTAAAATTTTGACGCTAATTCTTTTGCGCATAGAATTGAATAATCGAGTTGGGACCCATTAGTTTTTCCTATTTAGAACATATACAATGCCCGTGCCAAATTTTACGTTTCTATGTGAGAAAATTGGATTCTGTACGTAAAATTTGGACGCTAATTCTTTTGCGCATAGAATTGAATAATCGAGTTGGGACCCATTAGCTTTTCCTATTTATGACATAATCAATGCTCATGCCAAATTTCAAGTTTCTATGTGAGAAAATTGGATTCCGTACGTAAAATTTGGAGGCTAATTCTTTTGCACATAGATTTGAATAATCGAGTTAGGACCCATTAGCTTTTCTTATTTATGACATAATCAATGCCCGTGCCAAATTTTAAGTTTCTATGTGAGAAAATTACATTCCGTACGTAAAATTTGGACGCTAATTCTTTTGCGCATAGAATTAAATAACGGAGTTGGGACCCATTAGCTTTTCCTATTTATGACATAATCAATGCTCGTGCCAAATTTCAAGTTTCTATGTGAGAAAATTGGATTCCGTACGTAAAATTTGGATGCTACTTCTTTTGCACATAGAATTGAATAATCGAGTTGGGACCCATTAGCTTTTCCTATTTATGACATAATCAATGCTCGTGCCAAATTTCACGTTTCTCTGACACTGGAAAGTGAGAAAAATACATTCCATACGTAAAATTTTGACGCTAATTCTTTTGCACATAGAATTGAATAATCGAGTTAGGACCCATTAGCTTTTCCTATTTATGACATAATCAATGCTCGTGCCAAATTTCACGTTTCTATGACACTGGAAAGTGAGAAAAATACATTCCGTACGGAATATTTTGACGCTAATTCTTTTGCGCATAGAATTGAATAATCGAGCTGAGACCCATTAGTTTTTCCTATTGTGAACATATACAATGCCCGTGCCAAATTTTAAGTTTCTATGTGAGAAAATTGGATTCTGTACGTAAAATTTGGACGCTAATTCTTTTGCGCATAGAATTGAATAATCGAGTTGGGACCCATTAGCTTTTCCTATTTATGACATAATCAATGCTCGTGCCAATTTTCACGTTTCTATGTGAGAAAATTGGATTCCGTACATAAAATTTGGAGGCTAATTCTTTTGCACATAGAATTGAATAATCGAGTTGGACCCATTAGCTTTTCCTATTTATGACAATCAATGCTCGTGCCAAATTTCACGTTTCTATGACACTGGAAAGTGAGAAAAATACATTCCGTACGTTAAATTTTGACGCTAATTCTTTTGCGCATAGAATTGAATAATCGAGTTGGGACCCATTAGTTTTTCCTATTTAGAACATATTCAATGCCTGTGCCAAATTTTACGTTTCTATGTGAGAAAATTGGATTGTGTACGTAAAATTTGGACGCTAATTCTTTTGCGCATAGAATTGAATAATCGAGTTGGGACCCATTAGCTTTTCCTATTTATGACATAATCAATGCTCGTGCCAAATTTCAAGTTTCTATGTGAGAAAATTGGATTGCGTACGTAAAATTTGGAGGCTAATTCTTTTGCACATAGAATTGAATAATCGAGTTGGGACCCATTAGCTTTTCCTATTTATGACATAATCAATGCTCGTGCCAAATTTCAAGTTTCTATGTGAGAAAATTGGATTCCGTACGTAAAATTTGAAGGCTAATTCTTTTGCACATAGAATTGAATAATCGAGTTAGGACCCATTAGCTTTTCTTATTTATGACATAATCAGTGCCCGTGCCAGATTTTAAGTTTCTATGTGAGAAAATTACATTCCGTACGTAACATTTGGACGCTAATTCTTTTGTGCATAGAATTAAATAACGGAGTTGGGACCCATTAGCTTTTCCTAATTATGACATAATCAATGCTCGTGCCAAATTTCAAGTTTCTATGTGAGAAAATTGGATTCTGTATGTAAAATTTAGACGCTATTTCTTTTGCACATAGAATTGAATAATCTAGTTAGGACCCATTAGCTTTTCCTATTTATGACATAATCAATGCCCGTGCCAAATTTTAAGTTTCTATGTGAGAAAATTACATTCCATACGTAAAACTTGGACGCTAATTCTTTTGTGCCTAGAATTAAATAACGGAGTTGGGACCCTTTAGCTTTTCCTATTTATGACATAATCAATGCCCGTGCCAAATTTCAAGTTTCTATGTGAGAAAATTGGATTCCGTACATAAAATTTTGACGCTAATTCTTTTGCACATAGAATTGAATAATCGAGTTAGGACCCATTAGCTTTTCCTATTTATGACATAATCAATGCTCGTGCCAAATTTCACATTTCTATGACACTGGAAAGTGAGAAAAATACATTCCGTACGGAAAATTTTGACGCTAATTCTTTTGCACATAGAATTGAATAATCGAGTTAGGACCCATTAGCTTTTCCTATTTATGACATAATCAATGCTCGTGCCAAATTTCACGTTTCTATGACACTGGAAAGTGAGAAAAATACATTCCATACGTGAAAATTTTGACGCTAAATCTTTTGCACATAGAATTGAATAATCGAGTTAGGACCCATTAGCTTTTCCTATTTATGACATAATCAATGCTCGTGCCAAATTTCACGTTTCTATGACACTGGAAAGTTAGAAAAATACATTCCGTACGGAAAATTTTGACGCTAATTCTTTTGCGCATAGAATTGAATAATCGAGTTGAGACCCATTAGGTTTTCCTATTTTGAACATATACAATGCCCGTGCCAAATTTTAAGTTTCTATGTGGGAAAATTGGATTCTGTACGTAAAATTTGGACGCTAATTCTTTTGCGCATAGAATTGAATAATCGAGTTGGGACCCATTAGCTTTTCCTATTTATGACATAATCAATGCTCGTGCCAAATTTCAAGTTTCTATGTGAGAAAATTGGATTCCGTACGTAAAATTTGGAGGCTAATTCTTTTGCACATAGAGTTGAATAATCGAGTTGGGACCCATTAGCTTTTCCTATTTATGACATAATCAATGCTCGTGCCAAATTTCACGTTTCTATGACACTGGAAAGTGAGAAAAATAAATTCCATACGTGAAAATTTTGACGCTAATTCTTTTGCACATAGAATTGAATAATCGAGTTGGGACCCATTAGCTTTTCCTATTTATGACATAATCAATGCTCGTGCCAAATTTCACGTTTCTATGACACTGGAAAGTGAGAAAAATACATTCCATACGTGAAAATTTTGACGCTAATTCTTTTGCACATAGAATTGAATAATCGAGTTAGGACCCATTAGCTTTTCCTATTTATGACATAATCAATGCTCGTGCCAAATTTCACGTTTCTATGACACTGGAAAGTTAGAAAAATACATTCCGTACGGAAAATTTTGACGCTAATTCTTTTGCGCATAGAATTGAATAATCGAGTTGGGACCCATTAGCTTTTCCTATTTATGACATAATCAATGCTCGTGCCAAATTTCAAGTTTCTATGTGAGAAAATTGGATTCCGTACATAAAATTTGGAGGCTAATTCTTTTGCACATAGAATTGAATGATCGAGTTGGACCCATTAGCTTTTCCTATTTATGACATAATCAATGCTCGTGCCAAATTTCACGTTTCTATGACACTGGAAAGTGAGAAAAATACATTCCGTACGTAAAATTTTGACGCTAATTCTTTTGCGCATAGAATTGAATAATCGAGTTGGGACCCATTAGTTTTTCCTATTTAGAACATATACAATGCCCGTGCCAAATTTTACGTTTCTATGTGAGAAAATTGGATTCTGTACGTAAAATTTGGACGCTAATTCTTTTGCGCATAGAATTGAATAATCGAGTTGGGACCCATTAGCTTTTCCTATTTATGACATAATCAATGCTCATGCCAAATTTCAAGTTTCTATGTGAGAAAATTGGATTCCGTACGTAAAATTTGGAGGCTAATTCTTTTGCACATAGATTTGAATAATCGAGTTAGGACCCATTAGCTTTTCTTATTTATGACATAATCAATGCCCGTGCCAAATTTTAAGTTTCTATGTGAGAAAATTACATTCCGTACGTAAAATTTGGACGCTAATTCTTTTGCGCATAGAATTAAATAACGGAGTTGGGACCCATTAGCTTTTCCTATTTATGACATAATCAATGCTCGTGCCAAATTTCAAGTTTCTATGTGAGAAAATTGGATTCCGTACGTAAAATTTGGATGCTACTTCTTTTGCACATAGAATTGAATAATCGAGTTGGGACCCATTAGCTTTTCCTATTTATGACATAATCAATGCTCGTGCCAAATTTCACGTTTCTCTGACACTGGAAAGTGAGAAAAATACATTCCATACGTAAAATTTTGACGCTAATTCTTTTGCACATAGAATTGAATAATCGAGTTAGGACCCATTAGCTTTTCCTATTTATGACATAATCAATGCTCGTGCCAAATTTCACGTTTCTATGACACTGGAAAGTGAGAAAAATACATTCCGTACGGAATATTTTGACGCTAATTCTTTTGCGCATAGAATTGAATAATCGAGTTGAGACCCATTAGTTTTTCCTATTGTGAACATATACAATGCCCGTGCCAAATTTTAAGTTTCTATGTGAGAAAATTGGATTCTGTACGTAAAATTTGGACGCTAATTCTTTTGCGCATAGAATTGAATAATCGAGTTGGGACCCATTAGCTTTTCCTATTTATGACATAATCAATGCTCGTGCCAATTTTCACGTTTCTATGTGAGAAAATTGGATTCCGTACATAAAATTTGGAGGCTAATTCTTTTGCACATAGAATTGAATAATCGAGTTGGACCCATTAGCTTTTCCTATTTATGACAATCAATGCTCGTGCCAAATTTCACGTTTCTATGACACTGGAAAGTGAGAAAAATACATTCCGTACGTTAAATTTTGACGCTAATTCTTTTGCGCATAGAATTGAATAATCGAGTTGGGACCCATTAGTTTTTCCTATTTAGAACATATTCAATGCCTGTGCCAAATTTTACGTTTCTATGTGAGAAAATTGGATTGTGTACGTAAAATTTGGACGCTAATTCTTTTGCGCATAGAATTGAATAATCGAGTTGGGACCCATTAGCTTTTCCTATTTATGACATAATCAATGCTCGTGCCAAATTTCAAGTTTCTATGTGAGAAAATTGGATTGCGTACGTAAAATTTGGAGGCTAATTCTTTTGCACATAGAATTGAATAATCGAGTTGGGACCCATTAGCTTTTCCTATTTATGACATAATCAATGCTCGTGCCAAATTTCAAGTTTCTATGTGAGAAAATTGGATTCCGTACGTAAAATTTGAAGGCTAATTCTTTTGCACATAGAATTGAATAATCGAGTTAGGACCCATTAGCTTTTCTTATTTATGACATAATCAGTGCCCGTGCCAGATTTTAAGTTTCTATGTGAGAAAATTACATTCCGTACGTAACATTTGGACGCTAATTCTTTTGTGCATAGAATTAAATAACGGAGTTGGGACCCATTAGCTTTTCCTAATTATGACATAATCAATGCTCGTGCCAAATTTCAAGTTTCTATGTGAGAAAATTGGATTCTGTATGTAAAATTTAGACGCTATTTCTTTTGCACATAGAATTGAATAATCTAGTTAGGACCCATTAGCTTTTCCTATTTATGACATAATCAATGCCCGTGCCAAATTTTAAGTTTCTATGTGAGAAAATTACATTCCATACGTAAAACTTGGACGCTAATTCTTTTGTGCCTAGAATTAAATAACGGAGTTGGGACCCTTTAGCTTTTCCTATTTATGACATAATCAATGCCCGTGCCAAATTTCAAGTTTCTATGTGAGAAAATTGGATTCCGTACATAAAATTTTGACGCTAATTCTTTTGCACATAGAATTGAATAATCGAGTTAGGACCCATTAGCTTTTCCTATTTATGACATAATCAATGCTCGTGCCAAATTTCACATTTCTATGACACTGGAAAGTGAGAAAAATACATTCCGTACGGAAAATTTTGACGCTAATTCTTTTGCACATAGAATTGAATAATCGAGTTAGGACCCATTAGCTTTTCCTATTTATGACATAATCAATGCTCGTGCCAAATTTCACGTTTCTATGACACTGGAAAGTGAGAAAAATACATTCCATACGTGAAAATTTTGACGCTAAATCTTTTGCACATAGAATTGAATAATCGAGTTAGGACCCATTAGCTTTTCCTATTTATGACATAATCAATGCTCGTGCCAAATTTCACGTTTCTATGACACTGGAAAGTTAGAAAAATACATTCCGTACGGAAAATTTTGACGCTAATTCTTTTGCGCATAGAATTGAATAATCGAGTTGAGACCCATTAGGTTTTCCTATTTTGAACATATACAATGCCCGTGCCAAATTTTAAGTTTCTATGTGGGAAAATTGGATTCTGTACGTAAAATTTGGACGCTAATTCTTTTGCGCATAGAATTGAATAATCGAGTTGGGACCCATTAGCTTTTCCTATTTATGACATAATCAATGCTCGTGCCAAATTTCAAGTTTCTATGTGAGAAAATTGGATTCCGTACATAAAATTTGGAGGCTAATTCTTTTGCACATAGAATTGAATGATCGAGTTGGACCCATTAGCTTTTCCTATTTATGACATAATCAATGCTCGTGCCAAATTTCACGTTTCTATGACACTGGAAAGTGAGAAAAATACATTCCGTACGTAAAATTTTGACGCTAATTCTTTTGCGCATAGAATTGAATAATCGAGTTGGGACCCATTAGTTTTTC
Source organism: Eleutherodactylus coqui (assembly GCA_035609135.1). Classification (NCBI taxonomy): domain Eukaryota; kingdom Metazoa; phylum Chordata; class Amphibia; order Anura; family Eleutherodactylidae; genus Eleutherodactylus; species Eleutherodactylus coqui. The sequence goes on along the minus strand of CM069412.1, from coordinate 53,639,987 downwards.
CTATTTAGAACATATACAATGCCCGTGCCAAATTTTACGTTTCTATGTGAGAAAATTGGATTCTGTACGTAAAATTTGGACGCTAATTCTTTTGCGCATAGAATTGAATAATCGAGTTGGGACCCATTAGCTTTTCCTATTTATGACATAATCAATGCTCATGCCAAATTTCAAGTTTCTATGTGAGAAAATTGGATTCCGTACGTAAAATTTGGAGGCTAATTCTTTTGCACATAGATTTGAATAATCGAGTTAGGACCCATTAGCTTTTCTTATTTATGACATAATCAATGCCCGTGCCAAATTTTAAGTTTCTATGTGAGAAAATTACATTCCGTACGTAAAATTTGGACGCTAATTCTTTTGCGCATAGAATTAAATAACGGAGTTGGGACCCATTAGCTTTTCCTATTTATGACATAATCAATGCTCGTGCCAAATTTCAAGTTTCTATGTGAGAAAATTGGATTCCGTACGTAAAATTTGGATGCTACTTCTTTTGCACATAGAATTGAATAATCGAGTTGGGACCCATTAGCTTTTCCTATTTATGACATAATCAATGCTCGTGCCAAATTTCACGTTTCTCTGACACTGGAAAGTGAGAAAAATACATTCCATACGTAAAATTTTGACGCTAATTCTTTTGCACATAGAATTGAATAATCGAGTTAGGACCCATTAGCTTTTCCTATTTATGACATAATCAATGCTCGTGCCAAATTTCACGTTTCTATGACACTGGAAAGTGAGAAAAATACATTCCGTACGGAATATTTTGACGCTAATTCTTTTGCGCATAGAATTGAATAATCGAGTTGAGACCCATTAGTTTTTCCTATTGTGAACATATACAATGCCCGTGCCAAATTTTAAGTTTCTATGTGAGAAAATTGGATTCTGTACGTAAAATTTGGACGCTAATTCTTTTGCGCATAGAATTGAATAATCGAGTTGGGACCCATTAGCTTTTCCTATTTATGACATAATCAATGCTCGTGCCAATTTTCACGTTTCTATGTGAGAAAATTGGATTCCGTACATAAAATTTGGAGGCTAATTCTTTTGCACATAGAATTGAATAATCGAGTTGGACCCATTAGCTTTTCCTATTTATGACAATCAATGCTCGTGCCAAATTTCACGTTTCTATGACACTGGAAAGTGAGAAAAATACATTCCGTACGTTAAATTTTGACGCTAATTCTTTTGCGCATAGAATTGAATAATCGAGTTGGGACCCATTAGTTTTTCCTATTTAGAACATATTCAATGCCTGTGCCAAATTTTACGTTTCTATGTGAGAAAATTGGATTGTGTACGTAAAATTTGGACGCTAATTCTTTTGCGCATAGAATTGAATAATCGAGTTGGGACCCATTAGCTTTTCCTATTTATGACATAATCAATGCTCGTGCCAAATTTCAAGTTTCTATGTGAGAAAATTGGATTGCGTACGTAAAATTTGGAGGCTAATTCTTTTGCACATAGAATTGAATAATCGAGTTGGGACCCATTAGCTTTTCCTATTTATGACATAATCAATGCTCGTGCCAAATTTCAAGTTTCTATGTGAGAAAATTGGATTCCGTACGTAAAATTTGAAGGCTAATTCTTTTGCACATAGAATTGAATAATCGAGTTAGGACCCATTAGCTTTTCTTATTTATGACATAATCAGTGCCCGTGCCAGATTTTAAGTTTCTATGTGAGAAAATTACATTCCGTACGTAACATTTGGACGCTAATTCTTTTGTGCATAGAATTAAATAACGGAGTTGGGACCCATTAGCTTTTCCTAATTATGACATAATCAATGCTCGTGCCAAATTTCAAGTTTCTATGTGAGAAAATTGGATTCTGTATGTAAAATTTAGACGCTATTTCTTTTGCACATAGAATTGAATAATCTAGTTAGGACCCATTAGCTTTTCCTATTTATGACATAATCAATGCCCGTGCCAAATTTTAAGTTTCTATGTGAGAAAATTACATTCCATACGTAAAACTTGGACGCTAATTCTTTTGTGCCTAGAATTAAATAACGGAGTTGGGACCCTTTAGCTTTTCCTATTTATGACATAATCAATGCCCGTGCCAAATTTCAAGTTTCTATGTGAGAAAATTGGATTCCGTACATAAAATTTTGACGCTAATTCTTTTGCACATAGAATTGAATAATCGAGTTAGGACCCATTAGCTTTTCCTATTTATGACATAATCAATGCTCGTGCCAAATTTCACATTTCTATGACACTGGAAAGTGAGAAAAATACATTCCGTACGGAAAATTTTGACGCTAATTCTTTTGCACATAGAATTGAATAATCGAGTTAGGACCCATTAGCTTTTCCTATTTATGACATAATCAATGCTCGTGCCAAATTTCACGTTTCTATGACACTGGAAAGTGAGAAAAATACATTCCATACGTGAAAATTTTGACGCTAAATCTTTTGCACATAGAATTGAATAATCGAGTTAGGACCCATTAGCTTTTCCTATTTATGACATAATCAATGCTCGTGCCAAATTTCACGTTTCTATGACACTGGAAAGTTAGAAAAATACATTCCGTACGGAAAATTTTGACGCTAATTCTTTTGCGCATAGAATTGAATAATCGAGTTGAGACCCATTAGGTTTTCCTATTTTGAACATATACAATGCCCGTGCCAAATTTTAAGTTTCTATGTGGGAAAATTGGATTCTGTACGTAAAATTTGGACGCTAATTCTTTTGCGCATAGAATTGAATAATCGAGTTGGGACCCATTAGCTTTTCCTATTTATGACATAATCAATGCTCGTGCCAAATTTCAAGTTTCTATGTGAGAAAATTGGATTCCGTACGTAAAATTTGGAGGCTAATTCTTTTGCACATAGAGTTGAATAATCGAGTTGGGACCCATTAGCTTTTCCTATTTATGACATAATCAATGCTCGTGCCAAATTTCACGTTTCTATGACACTGGAAAGTGAGAAAAATAAATTCCATACGTGAAAATTTTGACGCTAATTCTTTTGCACATAGAATTGAATAATCGAGTTGGGACCCATTAGCTTTTCCTATTTATGACATAATCAATGCTCGTGCCAAATTTCACGTTTCTATGACACTGGAAAGTGAGAAAAATACATTCCATACGTGAAAATTTTGACGCTAATTCTTTTGCACATAGAATTGAATAATCGAGTTAGGACCCATTAGCTTTTCCTATTTATGACATAATCAATGCTCGTGCCAAATTTCACGTTTCTATGACACTGGAAAGTTAGAAAAATACATTCCGTACGGAAAATTTTGACGCTAATTCTTTTGCGCATAGAATTGAATAATCGAGTTGAGACCCATTAGTTTTTCCTATTTTGAACATATACAATGCCCGTGCCAAATTTTAAGTTTCTATGTGAGAAAATTGGATTCTGTACGTAAAATTTGGACGCTAATTCTTTTGCGCATAGAATTGAATAATCGAGTTGAGACCCATTAGTTTTTCCTATTTTGAACATATACAATGCCCGTGCCAAATTTTAAGTTTCTATGTGAGAAAATTGGATTCTGTACGTAAAATTTGGAGGCTAATTCTTTTGCACATAGAGTTGAAAAATCGAGTTGGGACCCATTAGCTTTTCCTATTTATGACATAATCAATGCTCGTGCCAAATTTCAAGTTTCTATGTGAGAAAATTGGATTCCGTACATAAAATTTGGAGGCTAATTCTTTTGCACATAGAATTGAATGATCGAGTTGGACCCATTAGCTTTTCCTATTTATGACATAATCAATGCTCGTGCCAAATTTCACGTTTCTATGACACTGGAAAGTGAGAAAAATACATTCCGTACGTAAAATTTTGACGCTAATTCTTTTGCGCATAAAATTGAATAATCGAGTTGGGACCCATTAGTTTTTCCGATTTAGAACATATACAATGCCCGTGCCAAATTTTACGTTTCTATGTGAGAAAATTGGATTCTGTACGTAAAATTTGGACGCTAATTCTTTTGCGCATAGAATTGAATAATCGAGTTGGGACCCATTAGCTTTTTCTATTTATGACATAATCAATGCTCATGCCAAATTTCAAGTTTCTATGTGAGAAAATTGGATTCCGTACGTAAAATTTGGAGGCTAATTCTTTTGCACATAGAATTGAATAATCGAGTTAGGACCCATTAGCTTTTCTTATTTATGACATAATCAATGCCCGTGCCAAATTTTAAGTTTCTATGTGAGAAAATTACATTCCGTACGTAAAATTTGGACGCTAATTCTTTTGCGCATAGAATTAAATAACGGAGTTGGGACCCATTAGCTTTTCCTATTTATGACATAATCAATGCTCGTGCCAAATTTCAAGTTTCTATGTGAGAAAATTGGATTCTGTATGTAAAATTTAGACGCTATTTCTTTTGCACATAGAATTGAATAATCGAGTTGGGACCCATTAGCTTTTCCTATTTATGACATAATCAATGCTCGTGCCAAATTTCAAGTTTCTATGACACTGGAAAGTGAGAAAAAAACATTCCATACGTAAAATTTTGACGCTAATTCTTTTGCACATAGAATTGAATAATCGAGTTAGGACCCATTAGCTTTTCCTATTTATGACATAATCAATGCTCGTGCCAAATTTCACGTTTCTATGACACTGGAAAGTGAGAAAAATACATTCCGTACGGAAAATTTTGACGCTAATTCTTTTGCGCATAGAATTGAATAATCGAGTTGAGACCCATTAGTTTTTCCTATTTTGAACATATACAATGCCCGTGCCAAATTTTAAGTTTCTATGTGAGAAAATTGGATTCTATACGTAAAATTTGGACGCTAATTCTTTTGTGCCTAGAATTAAAAAACGGAGTTGGGACCCTTTAGCTTTTCCTATTTATGACATAATCAATGCCCGTGCCAAATTTCAAGTTTCTACGTGAGAAAATTGGATTCCGTACATAAAATTTGGAGGCTAATTCTTTTGCACATAGAATTGAAAAATCGAGTTGGGACCCATTAGCTTTTCCTATTTATGACATAATCAATGCCCGTGCCAAATTTTAAGTTTCTATTTGAGAAAATTACATTCCGTACGTAACATTTGGACGCTAATTCTTTTGCGCATAGAATTAAATAACGGAGTTGGGACCCATTAGCTTTTCCTATTTATGACATAATCAATGCTCGTGCCAAATTTCAAGTTTCTATGTGAGAAAATTGGATTCCGTACGTAAAATTTGGATGCTAATTCTTTTGCAAATAGAATTGAATAATCGAGTTGGGACCCATTAGCTTTTCCTATTTATGACATAATCAATGCTCGTGCCAAATTTCACGTTTCTATGACACTGGAAAGTGAGAAAAATACATTCCATACGTGAAAATTTTGACGCTAATTCTTTTGCACATAGAATTGAATAATCGAGTTAGGACCCATTAGCTTTTCCTATTTATGACATAATCAATGCTTGTGCCAAATTTCACGTTTCTATGACACTGGAAAGTTAGAAAAATACATTCCGTACGGAAAATTTTGACGCTAATTCTTTTGCGCATAGAATTGAATAATCGAGTTGAGACCCATTAGTTTTTAATATTTTGAACATATACAATGCCCGTGCCAAATTTTAAGTTTCTATGTGAGAAAATTGGATTCTGTACGTAAAATTTGGACGCTAATTCTTTTGCGCATAGAATTGAATAATCGAGTTGGGACCCATTAGCTTTTCCTATTTATGACATAATCAATGCTCGTGCCAAATTTCAAGTTTCTATGTGAGAAAATTGGATTCCGTACGTAAAATTTGGAGGCTAATTCTTTTGCACATAGAATTGAATAATCGAGTTGGGACCCATTAGCTTTTCCTATTTATGACATAATCAATGCCCGTGCCAAATTTTAAGTTTCTATGTGAGAAAATTACATTCCGTACGTAACATTTGGACGCTAATTATTTTGCACATAGAATTGAATAATCGAGTTGGCACCCATTAGCTTTTCTTATTTATGACATAATCAATGCTCGTGCCAAATTTCAAGTTTCTATGTGAGAAAATTGGATTCTGTATGTAAAATTTAGACGCTATTTCTTTTGCACATAGAATTGAATAATCTAGTTAGGACCCATTAGCTTTTCCTATTTATGACATAATCAATGCCCGTGCCAAATTTTAAGTTTCTATGTGAGAATTACATTCCATACGTAAAACTTGGACGCTAATTCTTTTGTGCCTAGAATTAAATAACGGAGTTGGGACCCTTTAGCTTTTCCTATTTATGACATAATCAATGCCCGTGCCAAATTTCAAGTTTCTATGTGAGAAAATTGGATTCCGTACATAAAATTTTGACGCTAATTCTTTTGCACATAGAATTGAATTATCGAGTTAGGACCCATTAGCTTTTCCTATTTATGACATAATCAATGCTCGTGCCAAATTTCACGTTTCTATGTGAGAAAATTGGATTCTATACGTAAAAGTTGGACGCTAATTCTTTTGCGCATAGAATTGAATAATCGAGTTGGGACCCATTAGCTTTTACTATTTATGACATAATCAATGCTCCTGCCAAATTTCACGTTTCTATGACACTGGAAAGTGAGAAAAATACATTCCATACGTAAAATTTTGACGCTAATTCTTTTGCACATAGAATTGAATAATCGAGTTAGGACCCATTAGCTTTTCCTATTTATGACATAATCAATGCTCGTGCCAAATTTCACGTTTCTATGACACTGGAAAGTGAGAAAAATACATTCCGTACGGAATATTTTGACGCTAATTCTTTTGCGCATAAAATTGAATAATCGAGTTGAGACCCATTAGTTTTTCCTATTTTGAACATATACAATGCCCGTGCCAAATTTTAAGTTTCTATGTGAGAAAATTGGATTCTGTACATAAAATTTGGACGCTAATTCTTTTGCGCATAGAATTGAAAAATCGAGTTGGGACCCATTAGAGTTTCCTATTTATGACATAATCAATGCTCGTGCCAAATTTCAAGTTTCTATGTGAGAAAATTGGATTCCGTACGTAAAATTTGGAGGCTAATTCTTTTGCACATAGAATTGAATAATCGAGTTAGGACCCATTAGCTTTTCTTATTTATGACATAATCAATGCCCGTGCCAAATTTTAAGTTTCTATGTGAGAAAATTACATTGCGTACGTAACATTTGGACGCTAATTCTTTTGCGCATAGAATTAAATAACGGAGTTGGGACCCATTAGCTTTTCCTATTTATGACATAATCAATGCTCGTGCCAAATTTCAAGTTTCTATGTGAGAAAATTGGATTCTGTATGTAAAATTTAGACGCTATTTCTTTTGCACATAGAATTGAATAATCTAGTTAGGACCCCTTAGCTTTTCCTATTTATGACATAATCAATGCCCGTGCCAAATTTTAAGTTTCTATGTGAGAAAATTACATTCCATACGTAAAACTTGGACGCTAATTCTTTTGTGCCTAGAATTAAATAACGGAGTTGGGAGGCTTACCTTTTCCTATTTATGACATAATCAATGCTCGTGCCAAATTTCAAGTTTCTATGTGAGAAAATTGGATTCCGTACGTAAAATGTTGACGCTAATTCTTTTGCACATAGAATTGAATAATCGAGTTAGGACCCCTTAGCTTTTCCTATTTATGACATAATCAATGCCCGTGCCAAATTTTAAGTTTCTATGTGAGAAAATTACATTCCGTACATAAAACTTGGACGCTAATTCTTTAGTGCCTAGAATTAAATAACGGAGTTGGGACCCATTAGCTTTTCCTATTTATGACATAATCAATGCTCGTGCCAAATTTCACGTTTCTATGTGAGAAAATTGGATTCCGTACATAAAATTTGGAGGCTAATTCTTTTGCACATAGAATTGAATAATCGAGTTGGGACCCATTAGCTTTTCCTATTTATGACATAATCAATGCTCGTGCCAAATTTCACGTTTCTATGACACTGGAAAGTGAGAAAAATACATTCCGTACGGAATATTTTGACGCTAATTCTTTTGCGCATAGAATTGAATAATCGAGTTGAGACCCATTAGTTTTTCCTATTTTGAACATATACAATGCCCGTGCCAAATTTTAAGTTTCTATGTGAGAAAATTGGATTCTGTACGTAAAATTTGGACGCTAATTCTTTTGCGCATAGAATTGAATAATCGAGTTGGGACCCATTAGCTTTTCCTATTTATGACATAATCAATGCTCGTGCCAAATTTCAAGTTTCTATGTGAGAAAATTGGATTGCGTACGTAAAATTTGGAGGCTAATTCTTTTGCACATAGAATTGAATAATCGAGTTGGGACCCATTAGCTTTTCCTATTTATGACATAATCAATGCTCGTGCCAAATTTCACGTTTCTATGTGAGAAAATTGGATTCCGTACGTAAAATTTGAAGGCTAATTCTTTTGCACATAGAATTGAATAATCGAGTTAGGACCCATTAGCTTTTCTTATTTATGACATAATCAATGCCCGTGCCAGATTTTAAGTTTCTATGTGAGAAAATTGGATTCCGTACATAAAATTTTGACGCTAATTCTTTTGCACATAGAATTGAATAATCGAGTTAGGACCCATTAGCTTTTCCTATTTATGACATAATCAATGCTCGTGCCAAATTTCACATTTCTATGACACTGGAAAGTGAGAAAAATACATTCCGTACGGAAAATTTTGACGCTAATTCTTTTGCACATAGAATTGAATAATCGAGTTAGGACCCATTAGCTTTTCCTATTTATGACATAATCAATGCTCGTGCCAAATTTCACGTTTCTATGACACTGGAAAGTGAGAAAAATACATTCCGTACGGTATATTTTGACGCTAATTCTTTTGCGCATAGAATTGAATAATCGAGTTGAGACCCATTGGTTTTTCCTATTTTGAACATATACAATGCCCGTGCCAAATTTTAAGTTTCTATGTGAGAAAATTGGATTCCGTACGTAAAATTTGGAGGCTAATTCTTTTGCACATAGAATTGAAAAATCGAGTTGGGACCCATTAGCTTTTCCTATTTATGACATAATCAATGCTCGTGCCAAATTTCACGTTTCTATGACACTGGAAAGTGAGAAAAATACATTCCATACGTGAAAATTTTGACGCTAATTCTTTTGCACATAGAATTGAATAATCGAGTTGGGACCCATTAGCTTTTCCTATTTATGACATAATCAATGCTCGTGCCAAATTTCAAGTTTCTATGTGAGAAAATTGGATTCCGTACATAAAATTTGGAGGCTAATTCTTTTGCACATAGAATTGAATGATCGAGTTGGACCCATTAGCTTTTCCTATTTATGACATAATCAATGCTCGTGCCAAATTTCACGTTTCTATGACACTGGAAAGTGAGAAAAATACATTCCGTACGTAAAATTTTGACGCTAATTCTTTTGCGCATAGAATTGAATAATCGAGTTGGGACCCATTAGTTTTTCCTATTTAGAACATATACAATGCCCGTGCCAAATTTTACGTTTCTATGTGAGAAAATTGGATTCTGTACGTAAAATTTGGACGCTAATTCTTTTGCGCATAGAATTGAATAATCGAGTTGGGACCCATTAGCTTTTTCTATTTATGACATAATCAATGCTCATGCCAAATTTCAAGTTTCTATGTGAGAAAATTGGATTCCGTACGTAAAATTTGGAGGCTAATTCTTTTGCACATAGAATTGAATAATCGAGTTAGGACCCATTAGCTTTTCTTATTTATGACATAATCAATGCCCGTGCCAAATTTTAAGTTTCTATGTGAGAAAATTACATTCCGTACGTAAAATTTGGACGCTAATTCTTTTGCGCATAGAATTAAATAACGGAGTTGGGACCCATTAGCTTTTCCTATTTATGACATAATCAATGCTCGTGCCAAATTTCAAGTTTCTATGTGAGAAAATTGGATTCTGTATGTAAAATTTAGACGCTATTTCTTTTGCACATAGAATTGAATAATCGAGTTGGGACCCATTAGCTTTTCCTATTTATGACATAATCAATGCTCGTGCCAAATTTCAAGTTTCTATGACACTGGAAAGTGAGAAAAAAACATTCCATACGTAAAATTTTGACGCTAATTCTTTTGCACATAGAATTGAATAATCGAGTTAGGACCCATTAGCTTTTCCTATTTATGACATAATCAATGCTCGTGCCAAATTTCACGTTTCTATGACACTGGAAAGTGAGAAAAATACATTCCGTACGGAAAATTTTGACGCTAATTCTTTTGCGCATAGAATTGAATAATCGAGTTGAGACCCATTAGTTTTTCCTATTTTGAACATATACAATGCCCGTGCCAAATTTTAAGTTTCTATGTGAGAAAATTGGATTCTATACGTAAAATTTGGACGCTAATTCTTTTGTGCCTAGAATTAAAAAACGGAGTTGGGACCCTTTAGCTTTTCCTATTTATGACATAATCAATGCCCGTGCCAAATTTCAAGTTTCTACGTGAGAAAATTGGATTCCGTACATAAAATTTGGAGGCTAATTCTTTTGCACATAGAATTGAAAAATCGAGTTGGGACCCATTAGCTTTTCCTATTTATGACATAATCAATGCCCGTGCCAAATTTTAAGTTTCTATTTGAGAAAATTACATTCCGTACGTAACATTTGGACGCTAATTCTTTTGCGCATAGAATTAAATAACGGAGTTGGGACCCATTAGCTTCTATTTATGACAATCAATGCTCGTGCCAAATTTCACGTTTCTATGACACTGGAAAGTGAGAAAAATACATTCCGTACGTTAAATTTTGACGCTAATTCTTTTGCGCATAGAATTGAATAATCGAGTTGGGACCCATTAGTTTTTCCTATTTAGAACATATTCAATGCCTGTGCCAAATTTTACGTTTCTATGTGAGAAAATTGGATTGTGTACGTAAAATTTGGACGCTAATTCTTTTGCGCATAGAATTGAATAATCGAGTTGGGACCCATTAGCTTTTCCTATTTATGACATAATCAATGCTCGTGCCAAATTTCAAGTTTCTATGTGAGAAAATTGGATTGCGTACGTAAAATTTGGAGGCTAATTCTTTTGCACATAGAATTGAATAATCGAGTTGGGACCCATTAGCTTTTCCTATTTATGACATAATCAATGCTCGTGCCAAATTTCAAGTTTCTATGTGAGAAAATTGGATTCCGTACGTAAAATTTGAAGGCTAATTCTTTTGCACATAGAATTGAATAATCGAGTTAGGACCCATTAGCTTTTCTTATTTATGACATAATCAGTGCCCGTGCCAGATTTTAAGTTTCTATGTGAGAAAATTACATTCCGTACGTAACATTTGGACGCTAATTCTTTTGTGCATAGAATTAAATAACGGAGTTGGGACCCATTAGCTTTTCCTAATTATGACATAATCAATGCTCGTGCCAAATTTCAAGTTTCTATGTGAGAAAATTGGATTCTGTATGTAAAATTTAGACGCTATTTCTTTTGCACATAGAATTGAATAATCTAGTTAGGACCCATTAGCTTTTCCTATTTATGACATAATCAATGCCCGTGCCAAATTTTAAGTTTCTATGTGAGAAAATTACATTCCATACGTAAAACTTGGACGCTAATTCTTTTGTGCCTAGAATTAAATAACGGAGTTGGGACCCTTTAGCTTTTCCTATTTATGACATAATCAATGCCCGTGCCAAATTTCAAGTTTCTATGTGAGAAAATTGGATTCCGTACATAAAATTTTGACGCTAATTCTTTTGCACATAGAATTGAATAATCGAGTTAGGACCCATTAGCTTTTCCTATTAATGACATAATCAATGCTCGTGCCAAATTTCACATTTCTATGACACTGGAAAGTGAGAAAAATACATTCCGTACGGAAAATTTTGACGCTAATTCTTTTGCACATAGAATTGAATAATCGAGTTAGGACCCATTAGCTTTTCCTATTTATGACATAATCAATGCTCGTGCCAAATTTCACGTTTCTATGACACTGGAAAGTGAGAAAAATACATTCCATACGTGAAAATTTTGACGCTAAATCTTTTGCACATAGAATTGAATAATCGAGTTAGGACCCATTAGCTTTTCCTATTTATGACATAATCAATGCTCGTGCCAAATTTCACGTTTCTATGACACTGGAAAGTTAGAAAAATACATTCCGTACGGAAAATTTTGACGCTAATTCTTTTGCGCATAGAATTGAATAATCGAGTTGAGACCCATTAGGTTTTCCTATTTTGAACATATACAATGCCCGTGCCAAATTTTAAGTTTCTATGTGGGAAAATTGGATTCTGTACGTAAAATTTGGACGCTAATTCTTTTGCGCATAGAATTGAATAATCGAGTTGGGACCCATTAGCTTTTCCTATTTATGACATAATCAATGCTCGTGCCAAATTTCAAGTTTCTATGTGAGAAAATTGGATTCCGTACGTAAAATTTGGAGGCTAATTCTTTTGCACATAGAGTTGAATAATCGAGTTGGGACCCATTAGCTTTTCCTATTTATGACATAATCAATGCTCGTGCCAAATTTCACGTTTCTATGACACTGGAAAGTGAGAAAAATAAATTCCATACGTGAAAATTTTGACGCTAATTCTTTTGCACATAGAATTGAATAATCGAGTTGGGACCCATTAGCTTTTCCTATTTATGACATAATCAATGCTCGTGCCAAATTTCACGTTTCTATGACACTGGAAAGTGAGAAAAATACATTCCATACGTGAAAATTTTGACGCTAATTCTTTTGCACATAGAATTGAATAATCGAGTTAGGACCCATTAGCTTTTCCTATTTATGACATAATCAATGCTCGTGCCAAATTTCACGTTTCTATGACACTGGAAAGTTAGAAAAATACATTCCGTACGGAAAATTTTGACGCTAATTCTTTTGCGCATAGAATTGAATAATCGAGTTGAGACCCATTAGTTTTTCCTATTTTGAACATATACAATGCCCGTGCCAAATTTTAAGTTTCTATGTGAGAAAATTGGATTCTGTACGTAAAATTTGGACGCTAATTCTTTTGCGCATAGAATTGAATAATCGAGTTGAGACCCATTAGTTTTTCCTATTTTGAACATATACAATGCCCGTGCCAAATTTTAAGTTTCTATGTGAGAAAATTGGATTCTGTACGTAAAATTTGGAGGCTAATTCTTTTGCACATAGAGTTGAAAAATCGAGTTGGGACCCATTAGCTTTTCCTATTTATGACATAATCAATGCTCGTGCCAAATTTCAAGTTTCTATGTGAGAAAATTGGATTCCGTACATAAAATTTGGAGGCTAATTCTTTTGCACATAGAATTGAATGATCGAGTTGGACCCATTAGCTTTTCCTATTTATGACATAATCAATGCTCGTGCCAAATTTCACGTTTCTATGACACTGGAAAGTGAGAAAAATACATTCCGTACGTAAAATTTTGACGCTAATTCTTTTGCGCATAAAATTGAATAATCGAGTTGGGACCCATTAGTTTTTCCGATTTAGAACATATACAATGCCCGTGCCAAATTTTACGTTTCTATGTGAGAAAATTGGATTCTGTACGTAAAATTTGGACGCTAATTCTTTTGCGCATAGAATTGAATAATCGAGTTGGGACCCATTAGCTTTTCCTATTTATGACATAATCAATGCTCATGCCAAATTTCAAGTTTCTATGTGAGAAAATTGGATTCCGTACGTAAAATTTGGAGGCTAATTCTTTTGCACATAGAATTGAATAATCGAGTTAGGACCCATTAGCTTTTCTTATTTATGACATAATCAATGCCCGTGCCAAATTTTAAGTTTCTATGTGAGAAAATTACATTCCGTACGTAAAATTTGGACGCTAATTCTTTTGCGCATAGAATTAAATAACGGAGTTGGGACCCATTAGCTTTTCCTATTTATGACATAATCAATGCTCGTGCCAAATTTCAAGTTTCTATGTGAGAAAATTGGATTCTGTATGTAAAATTTAGACGCTATTTCTTTTGCACATAGAATTGAATAATCGAGTTGGGACCCATTAGCTTTTCCTATTTATGACATAATCAATGCTCGTGCCAAATTTCAAGTTTCTATGACACTGGAAAGTGAGAAAAAAACATTCCATACGTAAAATTTTGACGCTAATTCTTTTGCACATAGAATTGAATAATCGAGTTAGGACCCATTAGCTTTTCCTATTTATGACATAATCAATGCTCGTGCCAAATTTCACGTTTCTATGACACTGGAAAGTGAGAAAAATACATTCCGTACGGAAAATTTTGACGCTAATTCTTTTGCGCATAGAATTGAATAATCGAGTTGAGACCCATTAGTTTTTCCTATTTTGAACATATACAATGCCCGTGCCAAATTTGAAGTTTCTATGTGAGAAAATTGGATTCTATACGTAAAATTTGGACGCTAATTCTTTTGTGCCTAGAATTAAAAAACGGAGTTGGGACCCTTTAGCTTTTCCTATTTATGACATAATCAATGCCCGTGCCAAATTTCAAGTTTCTACGTGAGAAAATTGGATTCCGTACATAAAATTTGGAGGCTAATTCTTTTGCACATAGAATTGAAAAATCGAGTTGGGACCCATTAGCTTTTCCTATTTATGACATAATCAATGCCCGTGCCAAATTTTAAGTTTCTATTTGAGAAAATTACATTCCGTACGTAAAATTTTGACGCTAATTCTTTTGCACATAGAATTGAATAATCGAGTTAGGACCCATTAGCTTTTCCTATTTATGACATAATCAATGCTCGTGCCAAATTTCACGTTTCTATGACACTGGAAAGTGAGAAAAATACATTCCGTACGGAATATTTTGACGCTAATTCTTTTGCGCATAGAATTGAATAATCGAGTTGAGACCCATTAGTTTTTCCTATTTTGAACATATACAATGCCCGTGCCAAATTTTAAGTTTCTATGTGAGAAAATTGGATTCTGTACGTAAAATTTGGTCGCTAATTCTTTTGCGCATAGAATTGAATAATCGAGTTGGGACCCATTAGCTTTTCCTATTTATGACATAATCAATGCTCGTGCCAAATTTCAAGTTTCTATGTGAGAAAATTGGATTCCGTACGTAAAATTTGGAGGCTAATTCTTTTGCACATAGAGTTGAAAAATCGAGTTGGGACCCATTAGCTTTTCCTATTTATGACATAATCAATGCTCGTGCCAAATTTCACGTTTCTATGTGAGAAAATTGGATTCCGTACATAAAATTTGGAGGCTAATTCTTTTGCACATAGAATTGAATAATCGAGTTGGGACCCATTAGCTTTTCCTATTTATGACATAATCAATGCTCGTGCCAAATTTCACGTTTCTATGACACTGGAAAGTGAGAAAAATACATTCCGTACGGAATATTTTGACGCTAATTCTTTTGCGCATAGAATTGAATAATCGAGTTGAGACCCATTAGTTTTTCCTATTTTGAACATATACAATGCCCGTGCCAAATTTTAAGTTTCTATGTGAGAAAATTGGATTCTGTACGTAAAATTTGGACGCTAATTCTTTTGCGCATAGAATTGAATAATCGAGTTGGGACCCATTAGCTTTTCCTATTTATGACATAATCAATGCTCGTGCCAAATTTCAAGTTTCTATGTGAGAAAATTGGATTGCGTACGTAAAATTTGGAGGCTAATTCTTTTGCACATAGAATTGAATAATCGAGTTGGGACCCATTAGCTTTTCCTATTTATGACATAATCAATGCTCGTGCCAAATTTCACGTTTCTATGTGAGAAAATTGGATTCCGTACGTAAAATTTGAAGGCTAATTCTTTTGCACATAGAATTGAATAATCGAGTTAGGACCCATTAGCTTTTCTTATTTATGACATAATCAATGCCCGTGCCAGATTTTAAGTTTCTATGTGAGAAAATTGGATTCCGTACATAAAATTTTGACGCTAATTCTTTTGCACATAGAATTGAATAATCGAGTTAGGACCCATTAGCTTTTCCTATTTATGACATAATCAATGCTCGTGCCAAATTTCACATTTCTATGACACTGGAAAGTGAGAAAAATACATTCCGTACGGAAAATTTTGACGCTAATTCTTTTGCACATAGAATTGAATAATCGAGTTAGGACCCATTAGCTTTTCCTATTTATGACATAATCAATGCTCGTGCCAAATTTCACGTTTCTATGACACTGGAAAGTGAGAAAAATACATTCCGTACGGTATATTTTGACGCTAATTCTTTTGCGCATAGAATTGAATAATCGAGTTGAGACCCATTGGTTTTTCCTATTTTGAACATATACAATGCCCGTGCCAAATTTTAAGTTTCTATGTGAGAAAATTGGATTCCGTACGTAAAATTTGGAGGCTAATTCTTTTGCACATAGAATTGAAAAATCGAGTTGGGACCCATTAGCTTTTCCTATTTATGACATAATCAATGCTCGTGCCAAATTTCACGTTTCTATGACACTGGAAAGTGAGAAAAATACATTCCATACGTGAAAATTTTGACGCTAATTCTTTTGCACATAGAATTGAATAATCGAGTTGGGACCCATTAGCTTTTCCTATTTATGACATAATCAATGCTCGTGCCAAATTTCAAGTTTCTATGTGAGAAAATTGGATTCCGTACATAAAATTTGGAGGCTAATTCTTTTGCACATAGAATTGAATGATCGAGTTGGACCCATTAGCTTTTCCTATTTATGACATAATCAATGCTCGTGCCAAATTTCACGTTTCTATGACACTGGAAAGTGAGAAAAATACATTCCGTACGTAAAATTTTGACGCTAATTCTTTTGCGCATAGAATTGAATAATCGAGTTGGGACCCATTAGTTTTTCCTATTTAGAACATATACAATGCCCGTGCCAAATTTTACGTTTCTATGTGAGAAAATTGGATTCTGTACGTAAAATTTGGACGCTAATTCTTTTGCGCATAGAATTGAATAATCGAGTTGGGACCCATTAGCTTTTCCTATTTATGACATAATCAATGCTCATGCCAAATTTCAAGTTTCTATGTGAGAAAATTGGATTCCGTACGTAAAATTTGGAGGCTAATTCTTTTGCACATAGATTTGAATAATCGAGTTAGGACCCATTAGCTTTTCTTATTTATGACATAATCAATGCCCGTGCCAAATTTTAAGTTTCTATGTGAGAAAATTACATTCCGTACGTAAAATTTGGACGCTAATTCTTTTGCGCATAGAATTAAATAACGGAGTTGGGACCCATTAGCTTTTCCTATTTATGACATAATCAATGCTCGTGCCAAATTTCAAGTTTCTATGTGAGAAAATTGGATTCCGTACGTAAAATTTGGATGCTACTTCTTTTGCACATAGAATTGAATAATCGAGTTGGGACCCATTAGCTTTTCCTATTTATGACATAATCAATGCTCGTGCCAAATTTCACGTTTCTCTGACACTGGAAAGTGAGAAAAATACATTCCATACGTAAAATTTTGACGCTAATTCTTTTGCACATAGAATTGAATAATCGAGTTAGGACCCATTAGCTTTTCCTATTTATGACATAATCAATGCTCGTGCCAAATTTCACGTTTCTATGACACTGGAAAGTGAGAAAAATACATTCCGTACGGAATATTTTGACGCTAATTCTTTTGCGCATAGAATTGAATAATCGAGTTGAGACCCATTAGTTTTTCCTATTGTGAACATATACAATGCCCGTGCCAAATTTTAAGTTTCTATGTGAGAAAATTGGATTCTGTACGTAAAATTTGGACGCTAATTCTTTTGCGCATAGAATTGAATAATCGAGTTGGGACCCATTAGCTTTTCCTATTTATGACATAATCAATGCTCGTGCCAATTTTCAAGTTTCTATGTGAGAAAATTGGATTCCGTACGTAAAATTTGGAGGCTAATTCTTTTGCACAGAGTTGAAAAATCGAGTTGGGACCCATTAGCTTTTCCTATTTATGACATAATCAATGCTCGTGCCAAATTTCACGTTTCTATGTGAGAAAATTGGATTCCGTACATAAAATTTGGAGGCTAATTCTTTTGCACATAGAATTGAATAATCGAGTTGGACCCATTAGCTTTTCCTATTTATGACAATCAATGCTCGTGCCAAATTTCACGTTTCTATGACACTGGAAAGTGAGAAAAATACATTCCGTACGTTAAATTTTGACGCTAATTCTTTTGCGCATAGAATTGAATAATCGAGTTGGGACCCATTAGTTTTTCCTATTTAGAACATATTCAATGCCTGTGCCAAATTTTACGTTTCTATGTGAGAAAATTGGATTGTGTACGTAAAATTTGGACGCTAATTCTTTTGCGCATAGAATTGAATAATCGAGTTGGGACCCATTAGCTTTTCCTATTTATGACATAATCAATGCTCGTGCCAAATTTCAAGTTTCTATGTGAGAAAATTGGATTGCGTACGTAAAATTTGGAGGCTAATTCTTTTGCACATAGAATTGAATAATCGAGTTGGGACCCATTAGCTTTTCCTATTTATGACATAATCAATGCTCGTGCCAAATTTCAAGTTTCTATGTGAGAAAATTGGATTCCGTACGTAAAATTTGAAGGCTAATTCTTTTGCACATAGAATTGAATAATCGAGTTAGGACCCATTAGCTTTTCTTATTTATGACATAATCAGTGCCCGTGCCAGATTTTAAGTTTCTATGTGAGAAAATTACATTCCGTACGTAACATTTGGACGCTAATTCTTTTGTGCATAGAATTAAATAACGGAGTTGGGACCCATTAGCTTTTCCTAATTATGACATAATCAATGCTCGTGCCAAATTTCAAGTTTCTATGTGAGAAAATTGGATTCTGTATGTAAAATTTAGACGCTATTTCTTTTGCACATAGAATTGAATAATCTAGTTAGGACCCATTAGCTTTTCCTATTTATGACATAATCAATGCCCGTGCCAAATTTTAAGTTTCTATGTGAGAAAATTACATTCCATACGTAAAACTTGGACGCTAATTCTTTTGTGCCTAGAATTAAATAACGGAGTTGGGACCCTTTAGCTTTTCCTATTTATGACATAATCAATGCCCGTGCCAAATTTCAAGTTTCTATGTGAGAAAATTGGATTCCGTACATAAAATTTTGACGCTAATTCTTTTGCACATAGAATTGAATAATCGAGTTAGGACCCATTAGCTTTTCCTATTTATGACATAATCAATGCTCGTGCCAAATTTCACATTTCTATGACACTGGAAAGTGAGAAAAATACATTCCGTACGGAAAATTTTGACGCTAATTCTTTTGCACATAGAATTGAATAATCGAGTTAGGACCCATTAGCTTTTCCTATTTATGACATAATCAATGCTCGTGCCAAATTTCACGTTTCTATGACACTGGAAAGTGAGAAAAATACATTCCATACGTGAAAATTTTGACGCTAAATCTTTTGCACATAGAATTGAATAATCGAGTTAGGACCCATTAGCTTTTCCTATTTATGACATAATCAATGCTCGTGCCAAATTTCACGTTTCTATGACACTGGAAAGTTAGAAAAATACATTCCGTACGGAAAATTTTGACGCTAATTCTTTTGCGCATAGAATTGAATAATCGAGTTGAGACCCATTAGGTTTTCCTATTTTGAACATATACAATGCCCGTGCCAAATTTTAAGTTTCTATGTGGGAAAATTGGATTCTGTACGTAAAATTTGGACGCTAATTCTTTTGCGCATAGAATTGAATAATCGAGTTGGGACCCATTAGCTTTTCCTATTTATGACATAATCAATGCTCGTGCCAAATTTCAAGTTTCTATGTGAGAAAATTGGATTCCGTACGTAAAATTTGGAGGCTAATTCTTTTGCACATAGAGTTGAATAATCGAGTTGGGACCCATTAGCTTTTCCTATTTATGACATAATCAATGCTCGTGCCAAATTTCACGTTTCTATGACACTGGAAAGTGAGAAAAATAAATTCCATACGTGAAAATTTTGACGCTAATTCTTTTGCACATAGAATTGAATAATCGAGTTGGGACCCATTAGCTTTTCCTATTTATGACATAATCAATGCTCGTGCCAAATTTCACGTTTCTATGACACTGGAAAGTGAGAAAAATACATTCCATACGTGAAAATTTTGACGCTAATTCTTTTGCACATAGAATTGAATAATCGAGTTAGGACCCATTAGCTTTTCCTATTTATGACATAATCAATGCTCGTGCCAAATTTCACGTTTCTATGACACTGGAAAGTTAGAAAAATACATTCCGTACGGAAAATTTTGACGCTAATTCTTTTGCGCATAGAATTAAATAATCGAGTTGGGACCCATTAGTTTTTCCTATTTAGAACATATTCAATGCCCGTGCCAAATTTTAAGTTTCTATGTGAGAAAATTGGATTGTGTACGTAAAATTTGAACGCTAATTCTTTTGCGCATAGAATTGAATAATCGAGTTGGGACCCATTAGCTTTTCCTATTTATGACAATCAATGCTCGTGCCAAATTTCAAGTTTCTGTATGAGAAAATTGGATTCCGTACGTAAAATTTGGAGGCTAATTCTTTTGCACATAGAATTGAATAATCGAGTTGGACCCATTAGCTTTTCCTATTTATGACATAATCAATGCTCGTGCCAAATTTCACATTTCTATGACACTGGAAAGTGAGAAAAATACATTCCGTACATAAAATGTTGACGCTAATTCTTTTGCGCATAGAATTGAATAATCGAGTTGGGACCCATTAGTTTTTCCTATTTAGAACATATTTAATGCCCGTGCCAAATTTTACGTTTCTATGTGAGAAAAGTGGATTCTGTACATAAAATTTGGACGCTAATTCTTTTGCGCATAGAATTGAATAATCGAGTTGAGACCCATTAGCTTTTCCTATTGATGACATAATCAATGCTCGTGCCAAATTTCAAGTTTCTATGTGAGAAAATTGGATTCCGTACGTAAAATTTGGAGGCTAATTCTTTTGCACATAGAATTGAATAATCGAGTTGGGACCCATTAGCTTTTCCTATTCATGACATAATCAATGCTCGTGCCAAATTTCAAGTTTCTATGTGAGAAAATTGGATTCCGTACGTAAAATTTGAAGGCTAATTCTTTTGCACATAGAATTGAATAATCGAGTTGGGACCCATTAGTTTTTCCTATTTAGAACATATTTAATGCCCGTGCCAAATTTTACGTTTCTATGTGAGAAAATTGGATTCTGTACATAAAATTTGGACGCTAATTCTTTTGCGCATAGAATTGAATAATCGAGTTGAGACCCATTAGCTTTTCCTATTGATGACATAATCAATGCTCGTGCCAAATTTCAAGTTTCTATGTGAGAAAATTACATTCCGTACGTAACATTTGGACGCTAATTCTTTTGCGCATAGAATTAAATAACGGAGTTGGGACCCATTAGCTTTTCCTATTTATGACATAATCAATGCCCGTGCCAAATTTCAAGTTTCTGTGTGAGAAAATTGTATTCCGTACATAAATTTGGAGGCTAATTCTTTTGCACATAGAATTGAAAAATCGAGTTGGGACCCATTAGCTTTTCCTATTTATGACATAATCAATGCTCATGCCAAATTTCAAGTTTCTATGTGAGAAAATTGGATTCCGTACGTAAAAATTTGAAGGCTAATTCTTTTGCACATAGAATTGAATAATCGAGTTAGGACCCATTAGCTTTTCTTATTTATGATATAATCAATGCCCGTGCCAAATTTTAAGTTTCTATGTGAGAAAATTACATTCCATACGTAAAACTTGGACGCTAATTCTTTTGTGCATAGAATTAAATAACGGAGTTGGGAGGCTTACCTTTTCCTATTTATGACATAATCAATGCTCGTGCCAAATTTCAAGTTTCTATGTGAGAAAATTGGATTCCGTACGTAAAATTTTGACGCTAATTCTTTTGCACATAGAATTGAATAATCGAGTTAGGACCCCTTAGCTTTTCCTATTTATGACATAATCAATGCCCGTGCCAAATTTTAAGTTTCTATGTGAGAAAATTACATTCCGTACGTAAAACTTGGACGCTAATTCTTTAGTGCCTAGAATTAAATAACGGAGTTGGGACCCATTAGCTTTTCCTATTTATGACATAATCAATGCTCGTGCCAAATTTCAAGCTTCTATGAGAGAAAATTGGATTCCATACATAAAATTTGGACGCTAATTCTTTTGCACATAGAATTGAATAATCGAGTTGGGACCCATTAGCTTTTCCTATTTATGACACAATCAATGCTCGTGCCAAATTTCACGTTTCTATGACACTGGAAAGTGAGAACAATACATTCCGTACGTAAAATTTTGACGCTAATTCTTTTGCGCATAGAATTAAATAATCGAGTTGGGACCCATTAGTTTTTCCTATTTAGAACATATTCAATGCCCGTGAAAAATTTTAAGTTTCTATGTGAGAAAATTGGATTGTGTACGTAAAATTTGAACGCTAATTCTTTTGCGCATAGAATTGAATAATCGAGTTGGGACCCATTAGCTTTTCCTATTTATGACAATCAATGCTCGTGCCAAATTTCAAGTTTCTGTATGAGAAAATTGGATTCCGTACGTAAAATTTGGAGGCTAATTCTTTTGCACATAGAATTGAATAATCGAGTTGGACCCATTAGCTTTTCCTATTTATGACATAATCAATGCTCGTGCCAAATTTCACATTTCTATGACACTGGAAAGTGAGAAAAATACATTCCGTACATAAAATGTTGACGCTAATTCTTTTGCGCATAGAATTGAATAATCGAGTTGGGACCCATTAGTTTTTCCTATTTAGAACATATTTAATGCCCGTGCCAAATTTTACGTTTCTATGTGAGAAAAGTGGATTCTGTACGTAAAATTTGGACGCTAATTCTTTTGCGCATAGAATTGAATAATCGAGTTGAGACCCATTAGCTTTTCCTATTGATGACATAATCAATGCTCGTGCCAAATTTCAAGTTTCTATGTGAGAAAATTGGATTCCGTACGTAAAATTTGGAGGCTAATTCTTTTGCACATAGAATTGAATAATCGAGTTGGGACCCATTAGCTTTTCCTATTCATGACATAATCAATGCTCGTGCCAAATTTCAAGTTTCTATGTGAGAAAATTGGATTCCGTACGTAAAATTTGAAGGCTAATTCTTTTGCACATAGAATTGAATAATCGAGTTGGGACCCATTAGTTTTTCCTATTTAGAACATATTTAATGCCCGTGCCAAATTTTACGTTTCTATGTGAGAAAATTGGATTCTGTACATAAAATTTGGACGCTAATTCTTTTGCGCATAGAATTGAATAATCGAGTTGAGACCCATTAGCTTTTCCTATTGATGACATAATCAATGCTCGTGCCAAATTTCAAGTTTCTATGTGAGAAAATTACATTCCGTACGTAACATTTGGACGCTAATTCTTTTGCGCATAGAATTAAATAACGGAGTTGGGACCCATTAGCTTTTCCTATTTATGACATAATCAATGCCCGTGCCAAATTTCAAGTTTCTGTGTGAGAAAATTGTATTCCGTACATAAATTTGGAGGCTAATTCTTTTGCACATAGAATTGAAAAATCGAGTTGGGACCCATTAGCTTTTCCTATTTATGATATAATCAATGCTCATGCCAAATTTCAAGTTTCTATGTGAGAAAATTGGATTCCGTACGTAAAAATTTGAAGGCTAATTCTTTTGCACATAGAATTGAATAATCGAGTTAGGACCCATTAGCTTTTCTTATTTATGATATAATCAATGCCCGTGCCAAATTTTAAGTTTCTATGTGAGAAAATTACATTCCGTACGTAACATTTGGACGCTAATTCTTTTGCGCATAGAATTAAATAACGGAGTTGGGACCCATTAGCTTTTCCTATTTATGATACAATCAATGCTCGTGCCAAATTTCAAGTTTCTATATGAGAAAATTGGATTCTGTATGTAAAATTTAGACGCTAATTCTTTTGCACATAGAATTGAATAATCTAGTTAGGACCCATTAGCTTTTCCTATTTATGACATAATCAATGCTCGTGCCAAATTTCAAGTTTCTATATGAGAAAATTGGATTGCGTACGTAAAATTTGGAGGCTAATTCTTTTGCACATAGAATTGAAAAATCGAGTTGGACCCATTAGCTTTTCCTATTTATGACATAATCAATGCTCATGCCAAATTTCACATTTCTATGACACTGGAAAGTGAGAAAAATACATTCCGTACGTAAAATTTTGACGCTAATTCTTTTGCGCATAGAATTGAATAATCGAGTTGGGACCCATTAGTTTTTCCTATTTAGAACATATTCAATGCCCGTGCCAAATTTTAAGTTTCTATGTGAGAAAATTGGATTGTGTACGTAAAATTTGGACGCTAATTCTTTTGCGCATAGAATTGAATAATCGAGTTGGGACCAATTAGCTTTTCCTATTTATGACAATCAATGCTCGTGCCAAATTTCAAGTTTCTATGTGAGAAAATTGGATTCCGTACATAAAATTTGGAGGCTAATTCTTTTGCACATAGAATTGAATAATCGAGTTGGACCCATTAGCTTTTCCTATTTATGACATAATCAATACTCGTGCCAAATTTCACGTTTCTATGACACTGGAAAGTGAGAAAAATTCATTCCGTACGTAAAATTTTGACGCTAATTCTTTTGCGCATAGAATTGAATAATCGAGTTGGGACCCATTAGTTTTTCCTATTTAGGACATATTCAATGCCCGTGCCAAATTTTACGTTTCTATGTGAGAAAATTGGATTGTGTACGTAAAATTTGGACGCTAATTTTTTTGCGCATAGAATTGAATAATCGAGTTGGGACCCATTAGCTTTTCCTATTTATGACATAATCAATGCTCGTGTCAAATTTCCAGTTTCTATGTGAGAAATTTGGATTCCGTACATAAAATTTGGAGGCTAATTCTTTTGCACATAGAATTGAATAATCGAGTTGGACCCATTAGCTTTTCCTATTTATGACATAATCAATGCTCGTGCCAAATTTCACGTTTCTATGACACTGGAAAGTGAGAAAAATACATTCCGTACGTAAAATTTTGACGCTAATTCTTTTGCGCATAGAATTGAATAATCGAGTTGGGACCCATTAGTTTTTCCTATTTAGAACATATTCAATGCCCGAGCCAAATTTTACGTTTCTATGTGAGAAAATTGGATTGTGTACGTACAATTTGGACGCTAATTCTTTTGCGCATAGAATTGAATAATCGAGTTGGGACCCATTAGCTTTTCCTATTTATAACATAATCAATGCTCGTGCCAAACTTCAAGTTTCTATGTGAGAAAATTGGATTCCGTACGTAAAATTTGGAGGCTAATTCTTTTGCACATAGAATTGAATAATCGAGTTGGGACCCATTAGCTTTTCCTATTTATGACATAATCAATGCTCGTGCCAAATTTCAAGTTTCTATGTGAGAAAATTGGATTCCGTACGTAATAATTTGAAGGCTAATTCTTTTGCACATAGAATTGAATAATCGAGTTAGGACCCATTAGCTTTTCGTATTTATGATATAATCAATGCCCGTGCCAAATTTTAAGTTTCTATGTGAGAAAATTACATTCCGTAAGTAACATTTGGATGCTAATTCTTTTGCGCATAGAATTAAATAACCGAGTTGGGACCCATTAGCTTTTCCTATTTATGGCATAATCAATGCTCGTGCCTAATTTCAAGTTTCTATGTGAGAAAATTGGATTCTGTATGTAAAATTTAGACGCTAATTCTTTTGCACACAGAATTGAATAATCTAGTTAGGACCCATTAGCTTTTCCTATTTATGACATAATCAATGCTCGTGCCAAATTTTAAGTTTCTATGTGAGAAAATTACATTCCATACGTAAAACTTGGACGCTAATTCTTTTGTGCCTAGAATTAAATAACGGAGTTGGGACGCTTTAGCTTTTCCTATTTATGACATAATCAATGCTCGTGCCAAATTTCAAGTTTCTATGTGAGAAAATTGGATTCCGTACGTAAAATTTTGACGCTAATTCTTTTGCACATAGAATTGAATAATCGAGTTAGGACCCCTTAGCTTTTCCTATTTATGACATAATCAATGCCCGTGCCAAATTTTAAGTTTCTATGTGAGAAAATTACATTCCGTACGTAAAACTTGGACGCTAATTCTTTAGTGCCTAGAATTAAATAACGGAGTTGGGACCCATTAGCTTTTCCTATTTATGACATAATCAATGCTCGTGCCAAATTTCAAGCTTCTATGTGAGAAAATTGGATTCAATACATAAAATTTGGACGCTAATTCTTTTGCATATAGAATTGAATAATCGAGTTGGGACCCATTAGCTTTTCCTATTTA
The DNA here is from genome assembly GCA_035609135.1 of Eleutherodactylus coqui. NCBI lineage: Eukaryota > Metazoa > Chordata > Amphibia > Anura > Eleutherodactylidae > Eleutherodactylus > Eleutherodactylus coqui. The sequence goes on along the minus strand of CM069412.1, from coordinate 53,613,565 downwards.
TGACACAATCAATGCTCGTGCCAAATTTCACGTTTCTATGACACTGGAAAGTGATTACAATACATTCCGTACGTAAAATTTTGACGCTAATTCTTTTGCGCATAGAATTAAAAAATCGAGTTGGGACCCATTAGTTTTTCCTATTTAGAACATATTCAATGCCCGTGCCAAATTTTAAGTTTCTATGTGAGAAAATTGGATTGTGTACGTAAAATTTTGACGCTAATTCTTTTGCACATAGAATTGAATAATCGAGTTAGGACCCATTAGCTTTTCCTATTTATGACATAATCAATGGCCGTGCCAAATTTCAAGTTTCTATGTGAGAAAATTGGATTCCGTACATATAATTTGGAGGCTAATTCTTTTGCACATAGAATTGAAAAATCGAGTTGGGACCCATTAGCTGTTCCTATTTATGACATAATCAATGCTCGTGCCAAATTTCACGTTTCTATGACCCTGGAAAGTGAGAACAATGCATTCCGTACGTAAAATTTTGACGCTAATTCTTTTGCACATAGAATTGAATAATCGAGTTAGGACCCATTAGCTTTTCCTATTTATGACATAATCAATGCCCGTGCCAAATTTCAAGTTTCTATGTGAGAAAATTGGATTCCGTACATAAAATTTGGACGCTAATTCTTTTGCACATAGAATTGAAAAATCGAGTTGGGACCCATTAGCTTTTCCTATTTATGACACAATCAATGCTCGTGCCAAATTTCACGTTTCTATGACACTGGAAAGTGAGAACAATACATTCCGTACGTAAAATTTTGACGCTAATTCTTTTGCGCATAGAATTAAAGAATCGAGTTGGGACCCATTAGTTTTTCCTATTTAGAACATATTCAATGCCCGTGCCAAATTTTAAGTTTCTATGTGAGAAAATTGGATTGTGTACGTAAAATTTGAACGCTAATTCTTTTGCGCATAGAATTGAATAATCGAGTTGGGACCCATTAGCTTTTCCTATTTATGACATAATCAATGCTCGTGCCAAATTTCAAGTTTCTATATGAGAAAATTGGATTCCGTACATAAAATTTGGAGGCTAATTCTTTTGCACATAGAATTGAATAATCGAGTTCGACCCATTAGCTTTTCCTATTTATGACATAATCAATGCTCGTGCCAAATTTCAAGTTTCTATGTGAGAAAATTTGATTCTGTATGTAAAATTTAGACGCTAATTCTTTTGCACATAGAATTGAATAATCTAGTTAGGACCCATTAGCTTTTCCTATTTATGACATAATCAATGCTCGTGCCAAATTTCATGTTTCTATGTGAGAAAATTGAATTCCGTACGTAAAATTTTGACGCTAATTCTTTTGCACATAGAATTGAATAATCGAGTCAGGACCCCTTAGCTTTTCCTATTTATGACATAATCAATGCCCGTGCCAAATTTTAAGTTTCTATGTGAGAAAATTACATTCCGTACGTAAAACTTGGACGCTAATTCTTTAGTGCCTAGAATTAAATAACGGAGTTGGGACCCATTAGCTTTTCCTATTTATGACATAATCAATGCTCGTGCCAAATTTCAAGCTTCTATGTGAGAAAATTGGATTCCATACATAAAATTTGGACGCTAATTCTTTTGCACATAGAATTGAATAATCGAGTTGGGACCCATTAGCTTTTCCTATTTATGACACAATCAATGCTCGTGCCAAATTTCACGTTTCTATGACACTGGAAAGTGAGAACAATACATTCCGTACGTAAAATTTTGACGCTAATTCTTTTGCGCATAGAATTAAATAATCGAGTTGGAACCCATTAGTTTTTCCTATTTAGAACATATTCAATGCCCGTGCCAAATTTTAAGTTTCCATGTGAGAAAATTGGATTGTGTACGTAAAATTTGGACGCTAATTCTTTTGCGCATAGAATTGAATAATCGAGTTGGGACCCATTAGCTTTTCCTATTTATGACATAATCAATGCTCGTGCCAAATTTCAAGTTTCTATGTGAGAAAATTGGATTCCGTACGTAAAATTCGGAGGCTAATTCTTTTGCACATAGAATTGAATAATCGAGTTGGACCCATTAGCTTTTCCTATTTATGACATAATCAATGCTCGTGCCAAATTTCACGTTTCTATGACACTGGAAAGTGAGAAAAATACATTCCGTACGTAAAATTTTGACGCTAATTTTTTTGCTCATAGAATTGAATAATCGAGTTGGGACCCATTAGTTTTTCCTATTTAGAACATATTCAATGCCTGTGCCAAATTTTAAGTTTCTATGTGAGAAAATTGGATTGTGTACGTAAAATTTGGACGCTAATTCTTTTGCGCATAGAATTGAATAATCGAGTTGGGACCCATTAGCTTTTCCTATTTATGACATAATCAATGCTCGTGCCAAATTTCAAGTTTCTATGTGAGAAAATTGGATTCCGTACATAAAATTTGGAGGCTAATTCTTTTGCACATAGAATTGAATAATCGAGTTGGGACCCATTAGCTTTTCTTATTTATGACATAATCAATGCTCGTACCAAATTTCAAGTTTCTATGTGAGAAAATTGGATTCTGTATGTAAAATTTGGACGCTAATTCTTTTGCGCATAGAATTGAATAATCGAGTTGGGACCCGTTAGTTTTTCCTATTTAGGTCATATTCAATGCCCGTGCCAAATTTCAAGTTTCTATGAGAGAAAATTGGATTCTGTACGTAAAATTAGGACGCTAATTCTTTTGCGCATAGAATTGAATAATCGAGTTGGAACCCATTAGCTTTTCCTATTTATGACATAATCAATGCTCGTGCCAAA